>VXBW01003117.1:0-52735 GCA_013400375.1 Thinocorus orbignyianus | reverse complement strand
CACTAGAGCAGGTTGCTCAAAGCCCAGTCCTTGAACACTTCCATGGATGGGCCACCCACAAATTCTCTGGGCAACCTGTTCCAGTACCTCACCATTCTCACAGGAAAGAACTACTTCCTAGTATCTAATCTAAATCTCCCCTTTTCCAATTTAAAAACGTTACCCCGATATGCTTGCTTGTAACAAAATAACTTTATAAAAATAAGTACACTTTATTTATAGCCCATTTTATTTTGGAATAAGCATATCGGGTTGTTTTTTTTTTTTTAAAAAAAAAAAAAGAAAACAAGAAAAAAAATACTGAGACATGAGATTCCTTTTTCTCCACACATTTTTGAGCTGAGTACAGCTTTCCATTTTCCGTAGACCTTGATTAATACCTCTTTCAGGTTCTGCTCACTTCTGTTTCAGGTGAACTAGTGCTTCCACCACCTTCAGGTATCTTTCAGCCAACCTTTGGTTCCCAGAATAGTTTTTGGAGCCTGCATGCATGTTATCTGGGAATGGCTGTGTCTCAGAAGAGATTCCTCCCTTGCTGCTAAGATCAATATTGTGATTTTCACAAAAAAAAAAAAAAGGACTGTCTCATAATAATGGTCTTTTTGGATGTGGGATTTAGCTCGAACTTATCAATCTCCTGTATCTGTCCTGTAAAGTGAAAGTTAGACAGTATTTGAACAAGTTCCATTTCACAAGTTGGTGTTTGCCTGCTGGAACTTTCAGTGGAACTTTAAGTTCTGTAGTCATATGCATTTGACAATATGTATGAAGCACGAATATGATAACAAGGAGGTGATTTTGTGACATTCCTCTGTACAGCGTATGCCCAGCAGTATCCTTCTGTTGACCACCTTCTACCTATATGCACAAAAGAATGACAACACATTTCTGTCTTGTTCGAGGGGTAGGCATGTACAGGCTGACAGAGATTTAATCACATCTCTGAGACTTCATATCCAAACATGCTCATTGACAGGATCCATTTCAGATGTTGCAATCATCTCCAAGCTCCTTCACATGCTTCTGCCCTTATGGAGGAGGCCTATAAGAAGTTTTGTCTCCTTCATTCCTTTTAGGAAAGCAAATAAAAGTTTCCCTTGTTCCAGAGTCAAGAGGGCAGACACACGTCCAACTTCACTTTGCACAAACATTCACTGGACTCAGGAGGATGTAGTGGAGAATGTTGGAAACGTGCATTATAAAGAGCATGGAATATTTGAATTACCATCATATGCACCCTCTGACACCCACATACACTGTACCTGCAGCTGCTCAACCAATGACACAGATAACATGATCTGAGAGCTCAAAACTTCTGCTGAGTGTCTGTCTCAAGTACTTCTTCTCACCAAGTTACACAAGGGTGTACAAAAGCAAACCGACATTTAGGAAGACCAGGACTGAAGCTGTGATTGTGACGCCCCTCTTTATCAGGAAGGACTGCAGTACGGTAAGGCAGAATAATTTTTGCTCTCTCAAAACAATGTACTAGGGAGGGCAAACCGTCTCAGTTCACCTCACCCACACTTCTCCACTATTTGGACTGCCTTGAAGACACCTGGCACACATCCCACCACTTTTTAAACAATGTGGGACACAGAATGTGTGGACAGGACAGATGCAGCCCTCGGGCCATTTCACAGCCACAAAGACCTGATACAAAATTAAGTAATCAGCTCCAATTTGACTTCATTAACAACTTCTGAATGTCACTCTACTAAACAGTAGTGTTCTAGCAAACCCAGAAACAATAAAAAAATATAAATAAATAGATTTAAAAGTTTTTTACCTATATTCAAACAAGAAACATCAGGTATGGGAAATAGAAAGCATCTATTTCTGCCTCTCTCAGACACACATGCACACCTGCTTTGCTGCTGCTGACAGCAGATAGCTGCAGGGCTCTTCCTGAGAGACATCCTGCATACCACAAAATAGCTGTAGAATATGAACTGTGACCCCCTTCAGCTTTGATAGACTTGTCATTTCTCTCAAGCTTTTCCATCCATCATGCACACTCTTTCTAATGTTTAACTCATTTATACAAAGATCCCTTGAGGGAATTTCATTGCATCTCTGACACTGGTTTAATTGCTGTCAGGTGAAAATAGTGAGTTTTTACATGTGATTAGTCCTATTTGTAACCACCTAATTTCATTGAACACATCTGGTTGCTTCTCAGTTGTATTAAATGAGTATGATTTCCTGACATGGTTGTAAAATGAATCTTGCTTTGGAGTTTCCTCAGCCCCAGGTGTGCGGAGAATTCTGACTAAGGATAGCAGTTCTAAAGAAATCATTTACTTTTGTGTCAAGAATAGAAACTGTGTAACTTCTTGATTGGTGCTGTCATAATAAGCAATTGAAGCAGCAAAAGCTCTCTCATTGTTTAGTATGACAGTCAAGACAACTACTAAAATAAAACTAACTATTGCTTGAGGCAGTTTCTGAAGTGGACCTGATCTGAGATTCAAAGGGAGATGGTATTCTTTTCAGTCTTTAGATAACGCACATTTATTAACTACCATACACAGCTGCCCTGCAGCATCTCCAACATAGTCAAAAAACCTAACAACTTATAAATTTTATTGAATGAAATCTAACACTAAATTCATGCATCATCCCCCTTTCTAAACAAAAAAAAAAAAAAAAAAAAATCAGATCAAAGAGGTCATATCAAATTGCATAAACTTCAGAGAAAAAAAATCTGAAATTCTGATTATTAACCTCACGGGAACTTTCAGGTTTTATGAGGGTTTTCCAATCATCATTAGAAAACAAAACGAAGAAAAGCATTGCATGGAATGTATATGGTCCATTCCTGTATACACTTATATGCCTGACATGGGTAGTCTTTAGATAGGTGATGGCAATCTAGGGAATTTATTGTAGCCAACGGATAACATTTTGAAGCCCCAGGTAGCCTATAGGAAGAAGATCTGTGCTCCTTGATAATGTTTGACACCTCTTTGAGGTTGTCAAGAGAGCCTTTGGGCCAAGTTTTCTAGAAGGTTCTTCATGCTGCTGCTATAAAAGAAGAATACATTCAAGAGCGGTGAATGGAGCAGCAAGAACAACTCTCATCTTTGGTCCATATCCACAGGATGGAAGTATCTTGCATCCAGACCCATCTTTTCTCCCTCACAAGAAGGCAGGGAAGGGCAGTAATTACAGAAGCTCTCAGCTCCATGCTGAGCTACATGCAAAAATAGGAAAAGGAATCCAAACATTCCCTCTATTCTTTGCAGGAAAGACCAGGCTCCATTGGTTCAGGGCTTTTTCCCTTTAGGGGAGAAAGAGTTTTGCACCGTGAAAGGAAACACATACCATAGCCTGAGAACCCCAGCTATGGGGCAATGATAAGGTTGAAATACTAAGCTCTCACAAGTCAGGAAATACCAAGCAGATGACACTTGGCCCTCTGCACTTTGCACTATGCAGGTCCCTTTTGGCCAGCAGTATGACAAGACCAGGGAATAGACCTTTTTCCTCATCTCTTCCTGTAGTGCTGAATTGATTGCTCCAATCCTTTACAAAAGGTAGAATAGGCTAAAACCAAAAACAAACCCAACAACAACAACAGAAAAACCACAAGCACCCAAACCCGGAGAGTCTACACAAAGTAGCCAGTTTGGATACCGCTCAGAGGATGTAAAGAATCAGACTGTGGCTACAACTGCCTCAAGAACTTTACTATTTATATAATCTCCATTATTGGTGTTCAGCCTCTTCCGTAAGCAGGTGTCATTGAAGATTTACTCTCGTTTATTATTAAGTTTGTTAACAATGTTAGACCAAGAGAGCCAACTAAGAATGAGGCTTTTGTGCCCAAAACATGGTACAAACCCAAAGAACCCATGGTCTGTATACAGGCAAGGCATGTAAACACCAGGGAAAAAAAGAGATACTGAGGAAAGCTTAACTGTATGGGGAAGGAGAAGGTTGGAGCAAAATCTGCAGAGGCCAGAGACAGCCCACTCACAAAGGATGTCAGCTTCGAGCTGTTCTGGGCACACTCCTAACAGGAGAGTTTCTGCGAGCTCTTTCCTTTGGTTTTACTACAATGCTACACACATTGTGAGGCTGTGATTATCTCATCAGCTACTCTATCAAATCAGCAGCGCTGCGTCTGCTGTGCTTCTGTGGGTTTGTCACCAGCCACCCAGGTCCATCCAGCATTCTGTATCAGCAATAGTCACACCACTTCATCTTGGTGTCAGACCTGACTTTGCCATCTAGTAGGAAATACTCTGACCTTCCCATTGCCTTGCATCTCTCCTTGAGTTTAGTGAATGCAAAACACTGACACTTAAGAAGAGCAGCACTGTGTACCCATTTTGCACTGGAGAAAATTACTGCACTAGGTACAGACAAATAGATATTTGAGACCTGCTTTTTTCCATTTCTTCCTCCAGAAAGAAATAAATTATCAGTGTATGAATATTGCGTTGTAATTTTATTGCAAACTAATGGAGGTCCATCGTCAAGCAATGACAGAACTTTTGCTCTGGGAGTCATTCAGCACCTGGAAAAGGGGAACTTAAACAGAAGAGCAATTTACCAAATGAGCACTTCTTTCAAAAAATCCTTCCCTTTCTCTCAGAAATGTAATTTATGGAACCTTTCAAGGAGGAAACAAGATGGAAAGATAAAACCTCCTGTACAAAGTTCAGATTTGCAACTAAATCCACTTAGGCTGAAATCCATCAAAAATTTGACGTGCTTGAAAAATGCCTTCCCAGGAGGATGCAGTCTGAAATGTAATCCCATTAAATACAGTGTGGAAAATAAGTTGTCCACTTTGTTTTGTCTTACTCACTAGAATTCCTGTACTAAATATTGTAAAAAGAAACGGTATGGATACAAGCAATGAAATGAACAGGCCATAAGCTTTCTACAGGTTGAATCCCTCCCAGTATCCCATAGTCAAGACAGCGAATATGTTAAGCCATATTTCCCCTCTGGTCCACACCAGCCTGCTCTGAGCTCTCACCAGTGCTAATGATTAACTAATGTCAAGGCAAGCCACGTCATTAAAGTAGCTTCTTTTTACAGAGCTGTATTTTACCTTTCAATAGTCTTTGTTGAGATTTTTTTTCCTTGGGAGATTCTTCCCATTTGAGGGCCTGTCTGCTGGGCAACTGCCGAAAAATGAAGGTCCCCAGTTTTCTCCCTCCTCCCCTCCGAACTTAGACAGACTGATGGAGAAAGATTCCCCTGCCTTCAGCCCTTCCCAGAGGGGACAGGGTAGACCGTGCTGCTCTTGCACTCCCTCCCGTGGTGGATCCCTAAAGTATCACAGAAGAAGACAGGTGACCTCCCTGCCCCTGAGGACGCTGCCTGAGTGATGCCACGGGGCTGGATTTGCAACAGAGCGGACAGCAGGAGAAATGTAGAATGATCTGCATAGAACCCTCTCTGCTTTTTATCTTACGTCTCTGAAGTCTTTGACTGTTGTCTCCTAATAGCAAGCCATCCTACAGACCAGATTCATTTCACTGAACAAATAAACATATCGTCAAGTTAGAGGCTTCTTTAGCTTCTTTGTTGCCAGCCTTTTTTCAATCCTGTACCCTCTTATGGGTAAAGACAAAGGTGTCTTTAGAATCTGTGCTATCCTCAACTACAGCGTAGCATACTCGGGACCAGATTTCACTTATGTGATTTCATTTATTTGACAGAAATTTTTACTTTAAAAAGTGGCATTTGCTATACTGATTTTTCACTCTACCGGGAACATTATTCCAGGTGATGGCTCCTCTCTGGCCTTGAGCAGTGGTGTACAACACTGTTGGCGTAAAAAGGTGGCTCACAGGGACCACAACACTTGACAAATATAACCTTGCAGAGCCTGCATCAGCTTCAGTGGCACCCCTTTGGCTACACTAAGTGGCATCAATGGGGATTCCAGAGTGAATGGGAACCGATTAGAACACTGTGATTAAATAATTCTTCACCCACACAGATGGACATGAGGACAAACACTATAAATGGGACAACTGAACAAGAGCCAGTTTGGAAGCCACGTTCAACGTGTCCTTACAATACTTGCCTCTGATAGCGACTCTCCTTTTAAGACCATCAGGTTCACCTTGTAGTCCCAGATACGAACCCAGAGTGCTTGGATACCTGTAGCGAGTCAGGATGAATGAAAGCGCACTGCAGTCAGCATGGCACACACCTAGCTACCTCACTGAGAAGAGGTTCTCACATTTTAATAACACAGCCTTTCTCATATGCTGCCAATTTCCACCTTGCATTCTCCAAAAAGGTGTTCCAGACCCTAAGCTCTACCATTAGCAGAAAGATGTCACTGTAAAGAGCAGCACCTAGCAAAGAAAAAGGTTTGGGAATCAGTTCTCTAGACTGCATGATCTAGATCCCAGGCAGATGACACAGTTCATGCCATGTAATACTTCAGGACACATTGTCTGGTTTAACAGCACTTCTGTTCATATAGTCATGTTATGGTTAAAATACGGTTAAATGGTTTGCGTGTCCACCAAAATGTGACTCTCTCTTCTCCCCCACCTTCAAAGTAGTAATGAGACTCAATGGCAGACTTTTACTCAGACTAAACTCCACCACTCCTCCGCTTTACTCCAGATAAGAGCAAGAGAAAGATAATAAAACTGAGTCATTGCTTTCCCTCCCTGACATCCACACATGCCTGCAATCTGCAGGTATTCTCTGTACTGCAGCTTGCTATACGGATTATAGTGAGTCCATCCTGACTACCATTAAAATTATTCTTTATCTGACATTACTTGCCTTTCAAAAAATGTACAGATCTCTCCTGAGCATTCGCACTGCTTATTCACTGATGGTATCTTGCTTTAATACTGAACAAAGAATACTGATAAATGTATGACAAAACTAGCCTGAACAAAAGACTGTGAGCATTTTATGGCTGCAACTGTACACAAAATCTGTAAAATTCAGCATGCAGAAATGGCATAAAAAAGAAAGAGCATTCCAGAGCAATGGAATTTTTCTTTGTTTTCATGTAAGTACTCTTTAGGTGCTCTAGGACAGAGAATCAAAGATTTATAGTGTATGTATGACAGCTAATTTGTATGCAGTTTAAAATTAAACACCTAAAAGACAGGAAAGTATACTATTACATCCTCAGAACAAATTTACCGTAACACAAAAGAAAAAAAAGATCTGTACTCAGTGGCTCAGAAGATGACAGAACAAGCAGCCTAAAGTAAATTAAAAAAAAAAAGAAAAGCTATGTTTTGGATAGGTATGAGATAAAATTCTTGAGTGCATTTTCTAGCAGCACACTGAGCAAGCCAGGGAGAGAGCTGGAAAGGATCGCCTTCAGAAAATGTTTTCTCGTTCTGTCCCAACAAGAATTCTAGGATGCATTCTCTATTAGTCTGGATTTTCAGCAGCTGACGAAATACTTAGTGGTCATTTTTAAAAGCTAATAAATTACGGGGGGGGAAATTCACTGACGGGCAGTTACTAACTCATCAAGGCAATTTCTTCTGCAAGAACTGGCTAAAACTTCAGTTTGAGGGACTGACTACACACATACTTCACGGGTTCTGTGGTAAGATGTGACACTACATTAACTTTGCTTCTTTAAGACCATTCATAATTTGCTAACGTCATATTAAGAAACACTCTGATACTAAGTGTTACCACACCAACCTAAATACAGTCCACACACTTTTGGGTAGCTTTCACCTGCCTATAGCCGGGAGTTTGTATCTTCGCATCCCATGCATATGTTGTACTACACCAATAGCTGTAATTCAGACCAACTCCCTGTGTAGACAGGACAGCTAGGCAAAGACTGAAAAAGCACAGGAAAAAAATGCAGTTATTTATGCTATACCTGCTCATCTCTGCTCAGTTCTATGCTTATGGCCAGTTTCTTGCTACAGCTTAAGTTATCCCTCCTTTTTCTTTGGCATAAATTATTCTGCGTAACATCAGCACACTGTAAACTGTAAGTTTTTTTGTGAAGCATTTCCTCTTCTCAGGCTCACAGCCAGTGTTGCACTGGAAAGTGTTTTATCTACCACTTTAGATAAATATGAAGGCAGTTATTATCAATTAATAACCAGAAGCAGATAGAGAAATGTCAACAGAAGCATATCTCATGAGACTATCCGGAGCCATTGAGCCCAAAATAATTGGCATCACCAGAATTTTGTTGTAGAAGACAGTAGAGGGGCAGAGGAGGGGAGGGCAGTATTCACAGAGTCAGAAACTGTTTTGATTATACTATTTCTGAAGAAAGCATTCCAACTTTTCACTGTGAAATGACCTGCATCGTGAATCTTTCATCTGAACGTTTTAAAAATCTTCTTCAAAACACAATATTCAATCAACTAGAAAATTAAGAAGCATTTGAGTTTTGATCCTAAAGATAAATAAAATGTTTGGAAACCCCTAAGTCTGTCGCAAAATGTAACCTCCATTCTTTTTGCAGCTTTCCCAAGAACACACAGATTTGTTCAGATAGAAAATGCCACTCCCGAACCAAACGCAGACCTTTATTTGCCATTCAAAAATAGGTCTTTGATCCCAACTCTTTCTGACTCAGTTTTTAATTTTCAGGCGCCTCTCCACTTCCTGGTCTCAGGCCTGACAGGAAATGGAAGTACCAAAATACCGTGAAAATGGCTGTTCCTGTGGTGAGGCTGGTCTGGCTGAAGAAATGGAAATGCTAGCGAAGTCCTGAGCGAGCCAGATCTTGAAAAGATTCGTAGCCTGATTTCCAAACCAATATGGTTCAGATAGGTTTTGGACAGTAGCTAAACCTTTGGAGGCTTCTCAAAATGAATCAAACCCCGAGGTCTGCCAACTGTCAAGGAATACACAGGGCTGTTCCTCGAGGTATTCAGTGGACAACGGGGGATGGAGGAAAGCACCACAACTGGCCAAAATCTGCATGATCTACTTCTTTTTTGTTTACCCTATCCTGCTCTCCCCTACCCACCCATATTCACTTCCACTTTTCATTTCTAGTTTTAAAATCTTATGGGCCTGCAGTCAACCTGCCATCTCCGTTATATCTTTCACATGATAAGGTAGAGCTTATGCTGGCTGCACGCAGAAAAATTACTTCTAACTCCTGATCAAAAGTTTTGCTGACTCTTTCAGTAATAACCCCCACAGGTTTTGTTTTTGTTTCTTGAGTGTGAAGTGTCTCGAGAGTTTATTGTAAGGAAGTATTGTTGAAAGTGTTTTATTTTCAGAGCTGATGTACCCTTGGTTGTACCAATGCCCATTTGCAGTAACAATGCTGTTAGGATCTGGAGCCACTTACAGTTTTATTTATGGTCTTGGGTTTTGAGTCACAATTAGAGTAACTTTTCCAAATGTTTGGGTTTGCAGGCGCCATCCAAATGGGTCCTTAACTTGGAAAGCTTTGATTGTGTTTAGCTTCCCTTTACTGAACTACCTTAGTGGTCCATCTTATATTGGTGAGTGTTGTGGAAGCTATCCAGCACATTAAATGCTATCGAATACTCACAAAGCATGTGCCAAGGGAGAAAAAGAAAACAATTGTTCCCTGAAATACTCAGCCTCTGATGAAAGGAACTTTTAACAGGCAGAGGTGTTCATTTCACGAAGCGATTTCAAGCAAACTTTCTTCCTTTGTAAGATCTAAGATCAATATTGTATTGAGAAGGACACATGGTTCAGCAAGGCTTTGAAAGGATAAAATTAAATAGCTTGTGGTATGTTCTAAGTCATCAAGATTTTAAAATAAGAAACACTTGTGTCCTATTGTTTGTACAAGTACATGCACACACACACCACCACAACTGAGATAAAAGCTAAGCTGATAGTTCCAAAAATACAACATAAACAACAACAAAGTAAGTGTGGTTATAAGTGCAGTGATCATAAACTTACTTATTTGAGGAACAAAATGAGCTTTCTTTAAAACACTGTGTTTCAAAACAAAAATACCTATATCCTCAAGTTATGACTATTCCTCTCATACAATAGGCCAATAAGACTCAGCTGTTGGTATCACACATCCCGAAAGAATGGGTGCATCTCATAGAACACCATAAAAATTCAAAACCATCCCAACAATGTGTTACACGAATTGCAGACTACTACCTGCCTTTCCATAAACAAGGTAAAAAGACAAGGCTACTTAAGGTATTTTCTGGAAAGGAAGAATGTTTTACATTAGTATTTGACACAAGTGGAGGAAAAAACAGGAGCAGCCAAATTGGCTACAGTCCCTCCAGATCTCATGGTTTCTTATGAGACAGCTCTCAGCCTACCTTCCCAGAATGAAAACCATTGTTCTGTTGCCAATGTTTGTTTATTTGAAATAACAGTAAATATAATACTAAATAATGTTTTCCTCCCCCATGCCTCCCTGTGCTTCAGTTAGCAATTCAGAATTGGAATATTATGTTTCCCCTCACTTTGTCTATTATTGCAACATGCTCCGACTCAGGACAAGGGAACAACCATAACAAAGAGTAATTTTCGACCACAAGAGGCCAAGATTGCTACCAATTCAAAGTAGCTTTTGGCTATCTCTAATCCGCAAGAAATTCTTGGACCATGGTGCCCATCCTGGCTCCCTAATAAAGACTCAAGTGTGCATCAGCCCACCCCTCCTGTGACACGGGACAGGCACACAGACAGGGACCCAAGGGAGTTCTGGCTGCTTCCGTAGTTTGGGCAGAGTAACACGTTAAAAAACTCATACACTCACTTTAGATGTAGCCATGAGGACCAGAAGATCAGATTCCAGGCTGCCTGATGCATCTCAACTACCTGCTGAACACATTGATACATCCACCTGCCAGAAATTGTCCTGATAGCTATTTTCAAGGCCGTAGGAAGCCATGTGCTCAACAGCCTCTGCAGACCTTCAGTCACATATGACTGAGGCGACCAGAAATCTCCTGGAGGTGTTATTTGTGTGAAAACTCTATAATTTCTTGCTTTTGTACTATTGCAAATGTTCCAACATTCTTAAAATCACATATTCACCTGAACTATAAACATGGATGGTTGTTGTGGGCATTTCTGCCCGACAGAAATACAAAAATATTATTCCTGATTAAATGGGGATACAGCTCTGTAAAGTACTGAAGGGTTTCTCTGAAAGTAATACTTGCTCTGCTTCTGGAGCTAGGGAGGACATAAAGTTAAAACAGCCCAGATATCTATTTTGACAGATGAAAGCATAGACAGATACTAATACCCCCTTCCCTGCCCAGCCATCATACAGTTTGTCACTTACAACATCCTTAAGGTTCAACATCCAGGCAAGGAAAAAACCTCTGATACACGTAGCCATCTTTTGGAGAATGACCATAACTTTAGAGTTGCTTTTGCTAGAGGGAACATTAATTTTACTATCATATAGTTGCTAAGATTCATCTTAAGGCAGATTTACCACTGTAGTCAAGAAGACTGTGCCCCTGATATTGCCACCACCTGACAAGCTGCATGTGCCCTTGATGGTGTGATTCTGTCAGGGATATGTACTCTCTCCCTGCAACCATCCCACAGTTTCTGTGACACTCAGGTCCACATTGAAACATGCTTTGTCCCTGTGGCTTCTGGTTACTTATGAAAATATCATAGAATAGTTTAGGTGTCAGTCTTGCTTTACTATTCTTCCAACCTCAAATAAAAAGAAAATCTTCATCTGATCTGTAGAAACAAACGGTAGTTCTCGGTCACCGCATACTGGCGCAGCAGGTGAAAAAAAGTCTCATATTCTTGGTCTTTCTGCACAGCCTGGGTTTGTTTTTCCTTATAATTATGCAGATACTATCCAAGAATACTTGAGAAAGGTACATGTGGGAAGGGGTTATACAGTCTGTGAACTATAAGCAAAATGAGTAAAGAATGAATAAATGCAGGAGTAAAAAATTATTTAGTGCTGTGGTATTTGTCACTGTAATAGCATTGCTCTTTTTGTTGTTTAAATAGGGAAGTACACAAATAGAAATAAACCTGCCTCATTCAAAGTTTGGTCTTTTGTTGGAAGATGTAAAAAGCATGTGTGCATGAGTGGGTCTGCGAGTTGTTTTCTTCCTTCAGGTGTCTGACTGTTCATTACCCATTTCGTGGAAAGATTTCTAATGTAGCCTAGTATTTATATGGGCTAACCACCTCTGGAAAGAAGAGCACAGGCAGCAGAAAAAACTATCAGTCCCCTACTAGCAAGGCTAGCTACCCTTACCAAAATGTTCAAGTTCAATTCGGTTCAAAAGCTTGAAGTCTCCAAAGCCATTACCTTATTGGTAGCAGAGGGTGGGGATTCCACCAGGATTAACTTTTCTGGCCATGGTTTATAAAGATGAACACTACTATAAGGTAGAGAAGCAAACAATACACAGCCTGGATGGGTGAGAGAGGGAATGGAGGGACTTCAGACATCTCTCGGCTAACAGTGAAGTCAAATACATCTGCATGAGTTTGTGATGTTTAATTTTTCAAGAGTTTGCCCAAGTGCCCTTGGCCAGATTCTTCTTCCCTTTTCTGAGGCAGGTAACCACTCACTGAATGACAGTTACATTCAGCAGTGATTTATATACTATCTGTCTTTGGTATCATTTGAGTCATATATCATTTAAAGATGATCTAACATTCACAATCACTCTTATTTGGCATTTAGACAAATTAAGTTTTGGTAGCATTTCCAGTTTACTTCCATGCTAATATTTAGAACTTTTTTATGTACAGAAGAAAGAATATAACGTGTAATCTCTTGTAAATTCTGCTTACAGGTCTGTGAAAGTGAACTTGGAATTAAATTGCAATGTTAATCTGTTAACTAGAATAGTATATATCACTTGACAGTTTAAGAGTGCTTCAAATGAGGTTCTTAAAATTACAAATATGAGAATCACTTCACTTCATCTGTCCCTCACTTTCAAATGCCACACACTATAGAATTCATAGAGCAAACTCATTCCTGTAAGGTTTTCAATTAGCAGCTTCTAATCTACAAATCATTTCCAAATAGCTAGATGAGAAGGCAAAACTTTTTCTGAAGAATTTCAGGTATGAACAGCTCAGCCATCCCCCACCGCTGTTTCTCCTTGAGCTGTCCCTATCCCCCCCTACTCAAAAAGAAAAGAAAAAGAAAAAAAAATAGAGAAAGAAAAAGAAAGGAAAGTCATCAACTCAGTATTTTAGAGAAATTTTCTGGAAAAACTAAGGCAAAAAATAGGGTCTATTTCACTTTGCAACTGCCTGTAACTAGCATAATAACCTCTAAAGGGCACAGCCTTCACCAAAACACTTAAAAACAGCTTGAAAGGGGTACTCGCTGCCCGTTATGTTTACTCAAGCACTTGTTTAAAAACACATTTAAGGAAAATGTTTTTATTTCTACAGATTGCATTAATTATAGCTTTGCAAACACTGCAAGCTCTACAAGAAGGCTGAACTGAGCTATTAGCTGCAAACCTCAGGTCTTGGCTGGAGAAGTGGTTATGGCTTGTTTAGCAAGCCTAATGAATTGGTTCACCCATCTCTACGCAGAGTTCCATGTTTAGCATCATGGAGCCTGGAATAGCCAAAGAGGCTTATTTTTTTTTTGTTTTTTCACGACGCCTTATAATTAAAAATAAAGTAAAACCGGTCAACTCGAGGCGGTCCAAAAGCAGACCTCACTGCAGCTTTATTCCTCTTCGGGCAAATAAAAAGCATTAACACGGGGCATTAACGTTGGCCCAAAACTCTGCGGAGACCCGCAGTAAACTTCCACTTCGCTGCCCTCGGAAAAACGTGAAGGGGCGGCGGTGCCGGCTGCTCGCCGCGCCCCGCTCTCCCCGCAAAGCCACGGAGGGGCTCCGCAGCTCGGCTGGGGGCTCCATCCTCTGCCCAAAACAGGGAGCAGCCCTCGGCTCGGCAGCTGCGGGGCCGGGGGAGCTCGGAGCAGCAGCCCACCGCCCGCGGGAGAGCGCATCGGTCCACTCAGGTGCGCTCCCCCACAGCACCAGCACCACTACCACGGGGGTGCCCGGTCCCCATCGCCCAGCGGCGGGACCACCTTACCGTGAGGGCGGAGAGCTTCTGGGCCGGCACGGCGGGGAGCAGCTCCGGCAGCAGGAGCAGCAGCGGCACCCACATCCTGAGGCGGCGGCGGAGGCAACGGCAGCGGGCACACAGCGGCTCCGGGAAGCGGAGGAGGGGGACGAAACTTGGGATGTCGCTCCCCCCCTCCGATGCCTGCTTTGGCTCCTTTTCAATCGCTCCCGCTGGGAGGTCCCAGCTTAGGTCCTCTATTATTTATTTTTTTTTCCCCACCCTACGAAATTTGGGGATGGGACTACAGTAGAGAGGAGGCAGTTTCTCTCTTTCTCTCCCTGTCCGTCCCTCGCTCCTGGAGAGTCAGCCCCGTCTCGGAGATGCTCCCCAGCCTCTCCTCTCCCGGCGCCCTCCTGGCACTAGTTGGGGGGCAACCCCCGGATCCCACCGCCTCCCTCGGGGCGCCGCGCTTCCCTCCGCCTCGGAAGGGCCGCTGCCTAGCCCTGGGGGTCGCTAGCTTTCCCCCTCGGCCTCGTCAGCCCCGTGGCAGGGGAAGCGGGATAGATTGGGACGGGAAAGGAGGACCCTCCCACACCAGCCCTCCGGTGTCCGCCGGCGGCGGGGGGCCGCGGGAAGGCACTGCCGCGGCTGCGGAGGCTGGCGGTGTGTGCGACCTCACCGAGCCGCTCTTCCCCTTTTCCTCTTATCCTCCCCCCTCCCCAGCCCGGCCTCCGCTTTCTCCTCCCAGACCCACAGATCCTCGCCGATTAACCCTCCCTGGTGCTCCCGGGGGCACTCCGGGTTGCTGCCCCCGCAGGGATCATTCTCCCCCGCCTCCGCCTCCTGCCTGCTGAATCAACACGTTACAAATACCGGCAGCCCCTGGCGGGGATGAGGGTAGTGAAAGGCTCCCCGAACCCCTCCCGGTGCGCCCCGACCCTGGCCCCGCCGCCCTCCTGGTCCTCCGAGCCGCACAGGGCGGAGGGCAAAGGCGGAGGCAGGCACACTTTTGGAGGGGGGCAAAAGCCGGGCAGCAGCGCCCTGTGGGCCGAGGGGAAGCAGCCGGGAGTCGCTGGGGGCTGCCAGGGCCTCGAAAGGGCACGGCGGGGAGCGGGCACTGCTTGCCCGGGGCGGAGCATCCCCGGGAGATGCGGGTCGCTGCGGGGCTGAGCGTGCAGTAAATTCCAGGTGAAACCTCCCTTCCGACAGTTTCACACTTTTCATGCTTATCCCTTAGAAGACAAATAGAGATGTTTTATTTCCTTACTGTGGACAGCCAGAGGATCTCCTACACCCACCTGCCTGAAAAAAAAACCTTTTTTACTGCAATTTTGTCAATGCAGGAATCTTCCACTCCTTCCCTGAAGCCAGGGGCTCGCTGCCAGCTTCCAGAGATCCCCACGGTTCAGTGGTGCTACCAGGGAGTCTGAAGTTATCAGCTTTATCGTTAGGGTGTGCACATTTGTGGAAGAGGACCCAGGCATGAAAGGGATTTAGGGAGGCTGCAAAGTGGCACTCTCCCAACACAGAAATTACAATTTCTCGAAGCATCCAGATCTGACCTTGCAGGCTTTTCACACCGTGGCAGTCACACACTGCCTCATCCAGGGCTTGGGATGGAGTGTGCTCTCCAGAGCAGTAGTTGGATGCAGGGTGAAGCAAGGCTGAGAGTAGATATTAATTACAGACAGACTCAGGTGCCTTACTTGAGACATCTACTGCTGAGTTTTCCAGATTCTATGATGTTCAAGGCATGCAGCAAACAAACTAGTCACAGCTTCTCAAGGTTTCGGTTGAGCACACAGAGTGCCCCCTTTTTCAAAAGTTTGGTTTCAAGCAATTCAATTATTGACACAAAGTATGTGAATGCATATGTGTATGCATGGCCTGTAATATCTCCTGAGCTTTTTAAATGGGAAAAAGAAAAGAAAGCTGTCGTTTGGTATTGCTCAGGTCAAAGAGTGCTTGGGACCCTTCACTGCACCACACAGACCTCCATCAGTCTCAAACTAGCAGTATCTGGCACAGTGGTAGCAGGTTGCCCTTTGCTGCAGTAGGCATCACAGGACAGTTTGCCAGCGGGGGTTTCACAGCCCTTTCCTCTCAGCGGGAAGTGGTGAAACTTGGCAGCATTGATGTCTCTGTCTTGTGATGGTGACTCCAGCCTCTTTCATACCTCAGAATTATTCTCCACATGTACCTAGTCCCGTTTTTCCGTCGTCAAATCTCATATTTCCATTACCTTGTCAATGCAGTCAGTCTCAGCCTCTCTAGAATTCATCTCACTTCCTCTTCCTTCACTGCCAGTCCCACTCTGTCCCCCAGTTGGGTCTGGGCTCCCTTCATCACCAAGCAGCCCTGCAGCCCCACACCTGCTTTCCATTCTGCCATGTACTTTGTAGCTTGTTAAACCTACAGTCCCTTCACTTTTGGCTCAGTGTCTTCTTGGACACTGCCATCGAGCACCTGGGAAAAGGTGATTCACAGCAGACGGTGCCTTTGCTCTCAGTTTATCTACCAGGACCTACCAAACAGCACAGCAGTTTGGATTTGACATTGCAGGGAAAAAAATCCATGCTCGGACTAGATGAGAAATTTATCTAATAAAAACAAGATGCAGTTTTTTTGAGGGTTTATAGCTTAGTCAAATTTGAGTGGATTTCCACAGAGTTTGCAATAGCCAAAAGGCAAAAACTCTGCAAAAAGGGGAGTCTAGAGTCCAGAAACTGGTGGCATTATGGTTTTAAAATAAAGATGCCTTGCCAAAATATACACTATTATTTTGTCTACTATCATTTCCCCAGTTTATTTTTTCTCAAGAGAAACTTGATTATGCTGCTTAAAATTTCTTCTTCCCTTTTTTTTGCCCCCCCCCACCCTAGAAGATAATTCAGCCCAAAGTAAATATTTTTACATGAAAATGTAAGACCAAGTGATAAAAGACTGGCAAGATTTAAGCAACTGAAAATAGTGTTTTATAATGTAAAAGACAGAGTAATTTTAACAAGCAGAGCTACCAGCCACCACTGTGGTAGTAAGAAACCTACCTGCCTCCAAGAACTTCCAGTCTGATTAGATAAAGGATCTAAAGGGATCTCCTTTAGAGAAAAAAATTTATTTCCTCATTGTAGCTGGGGGTCACATCAGTATTCCTCAGAGATGTTGAGGAAGAGATCTGTGTCCTTTCATATGATATCCCATATGAAAGGACACAGATTTCCAGAGGGACTCCATTGTCCACAATGAGTCCATTGACAGTGATACATTGTGAGTGTCCCCTCTACATAGATGCCACTGAAGGAAAAAATTGTTTTACATTACTTGCTGCAGTATGTCAGTGGTGGGTTTATCCTTAGAACAGCCTTCAGCCCCCACAGACAGACATATTTTGGGTCATGTGTCAAGGTCAATTTTGACCTAGCTGCAACCTTCCACCAGGACCATGTCCAGTCTTGATCTGTGCTACCTTAGGAATTGTACCCAATTTTCCTGAGGTCCCACACTTCTGCTCTCATAATGAGACCCACGTTTTCTCTCCTTCCCTCAAGTCTTTCTAGAACCGTTGCAGAAAGCAACTCATGTTGATTAGATGAATAAGCCTCGTGGAGGAATCCTATATTGTCTAACTGCAGTGCATACAAATATACAGGAAATACTCATCAGAATTTACTAGAACATGAATGATTTCTTTTCGTGCTTTTAATTATGTCAGAAAAAGATGAAGGGAGTTATCTCTCTGCTATAGAATTTTGCAGGCTGCTTTAAAATCCTGTGGATGGTTGACCATCCTTCATTAAATTCAACAGGATTGTTCTAATAAGGATCTTGGAAATTCTAACTTTGAGAAAAGAAGAATTATCTGGCTCTTTAATATCAGAGCTTTAGAAAGTAAATACTCTTAGGTTTCAATGCAGTACTGTAACAGCAGGGATGGACCACTAGATCCAAAACGTGTTACTTGGCTGGGCTATGCAAGTGTTCAGGAGTCTGCTTCTTGTAGCAGGATCAGGTGTTGCTTGGCAGAGGATAATGCAATTCTTAGAAAGAGATTCTTTTTCTCCTATGGATTCTTGGCACCCTCTTTTAAAGAACTGCCCTGTGCTCTTACCTGCTTTTCAAGTATGCTGTTTCTTAAGCAGCAAATGCATTCTGCAGCCTCATTTAAGTCATATGAAACACTTGATTAATTTTTAAAGAATGAAAAAATAATGGGAAATAATATTAAAAGTCAAGCAAGCAGTTCCTTTGATACCTAGAGAATATGCAGGCAGTTACAGACCTGCAGACAACTGCAGAACACTTATTTCTATTCTGTGTGGCCTACCTTCTTCTCCTAGGGTTCTACATTATTGAGCAACATGAAGTCCTGATCAGTGACACAGGCTGGTTGTGCCTGTAGCCTGATTGGCCGGGGCCAATATAACAAAATGGAAGTAATTACTATTTTTACTTGTAAGGCATTATCATTTAGCTTCTTATAATTTAAGGAACTAAGTCAAAACTAACTGACATCAATGGCAAGTCTCCCATGGCGTGAATACGAACATGAATGCAAACCTTGCAGTGCTCCGAGACTCCAGCCCTACCCTAAATTGTGGTGCCATTAAACTGTATTCACAGATTTCCATACTCGATACGGGTGATATCCCATGTATGTAATATATTTAGTTTAAAGGAATAATAAAAATCTCTGCTGTTTTACTTCTTTGTGTTTGCTGTGAGTAGTAGGGAAGATGGAGTCCAAGAGATGAGCAGGAGGTTGTGAGAGTTCTCAATCAAAAAATAAAAATGACTCATTCATGTAATTAATTTTTTTAGTAGAAAATGGTCTTTGTGAAACTTCTGTAACACACAGTTTGTTTTAACACACCTATGAGCAAGCAGCTGATGAGTGAGCTGTGCTCTGTGCCACATGAAACATGGGGTGGAATTTTTAGTATTGTTTATGGGAACCAGGCATGGAGATTTTTATTTTTTTTTTGTGAGCTACACAGGTGAGCCAGACCCTCATATCAAAACACCAATGCCCATGCAACATTCGATCATGAAAAATAAGTTATCAAACCAGCCTTTTAGAAAGGGAACGCAACATAGAGGTAAAGTCAAAATTGTGGAGGAACAGGCCCACATGTGGTTGGTTGTCCTTGGGAAACACTTTGAAAAGCTTCATCCTTCAATTAGACACTCCAGTTTCAGCATGTTTCATTTTCCATGATTAGAGCTTACTGTGAGGAGTTTTATCACACTTTAGTGAGCAGTCAGTATGAGGAAGAAGACTTAATCAGTTAGGGCAACAACAACAACAACAACAACAAAAAAACCTTTGCTCTGCGTCTTGTGGGGTGAGAGCAGAGCAGCAGCGGTGCCTGTCCCATCTGTCAGAGATACACTTCTGCCATGCTCTACCCACCCAGCTCCAGCACACTATTTAGACTTCTCAGAAGAAGGTTGCTTGTTGCAACACAGAGAGGCATTGCTGCTGACTTTCTGACTCACCTTACACTAATTCACCCTCCTGGATCACCACAGCTCTATGGCCAGAGGAGCTTCTCTTTTGCCCAAGTATAGAACTTGGGTCAGTGTGGTTGGGAGCAGGAGCAAACTCCAAAAAAAAACAGCTGCGTCCTGAGTTGAAGGAGCACCTGGGATGGCAAGAAGGGTGTAAGAACTGACAGTGAAAAAGAGAAAAAAAATAGACTTTTGGAAATGTTGCTGACAAACTTATTCTGCTGCCTGATCCTCTGGAAGCAACCATGGGATTCTGCACAATTCTTGAAGCCTTGGAAATAAACCATAGTGTGGAGAATGTTAGCGGGACGAGGTCTGTCTGGGGAGAGATAAATTCATCCCTAATGCTTGTAACTAGATTTACACCAACCATGAAAATCATACAGGAAAACAGCTATTACATGAAAAGAAATACTGGCTGTAAAATGCTTTTCTGAGTGCTAGTGGAGTACCCGAAGTAACAGGGGATGCAGGAGAAAATCAGAACACAAAATAACATCAGAAGGTGTAGGTCATACAGCAGCTTTGAAATCATTAGTCACACAAACAAAATGTACTTATCCTGTATTATTTTTATTCCCCTTCCTTGACCAGACTTACTTGGCTATCACTACCTGTTTACTGCACGGCTCATCGTCTTCTGAAGGAAGTTCTTGATACTTGCAGAAAAAAGAAGGAGTAAACAGGTTGAATGTGAAGGTGTAAGAAGTCTTATTGGGCAGATCCTGGGTAGCTATCAGAGATGTGCTACTTCATCATCCTAGATGCACTGCTAATCAGAAGAATCGGAGAAGATCTGGTCTGGAGTTAAATGGAAATACTTCCACAGGAAAGTGTGGTATTTTAGCAGTGGAAATTTCATCCACTCCTAAAGGTAGAATAAAAAGCTAGGTGAGGTGCATGAATATTTCTTATTTCCAGTCGCTTGCATTGACATTTGTGTTGTGTACAAGCTTTCTATTTCAGATTCGTAAACCTGTAGTAACCCCAAAGCCATTATGTTCTCACACCTCTTCCTCAGTCATGTGTAAAGCGAGCCCCATGGTCCCAAGCCAGCCTCCTGTGGTCACAAGGTGTTTGCGACGCTTTTACCACACCAAGCAATCTCATCCCTGATGCCAGAGCCACACTGTCACCACCAACAGAGATCAACCCAGGACAGGATGGTGGCAAAGCCGCCTGCGTGTGCAGGGCAGCCACCCTTGTCCCTTCCCCACACTGTTCCTGCCTTGTACATAAACAGAGGGCTTCGGTCTCCTGGGCTGTTACTGTGGCACCTTGCACAGAGATTAATTTAGGAAGTAGAAAGCAAACAGGCACAGGCTAGTTGTTCCTCATCCCTTCTCCCCTTCCTTCCTACACCTTCCCCATAAGGGGCCCACAGAGAGGAAAAAAAGTGTATTTTCTCCTTTCTGCCCTCAATGACTGCCCAAGGAAAGCCAGAACATATCTTCTTTGCTAGGTGGGAAAACATAACTCATGACTACGAGCAACAGCGTCATCTGCAGGGGTGAGATACTGGGAAAGGGAGCAAGAGGGTGAGGAGGGCCCTAAAACTGGAGGAGAGCAGGAACGGCTGCCCAACAGGCCTTATGTTGCAGGTAGGCAACGGATGCCCTCAGCCAGTTTTTGAATTCTTCAGGGAGTAGGCAGAGAGGCAGGCACTTCTGGTGGGAAAGTGGCATTATCAGCATGTTGTGGTCTGTGCAAGAATTGCTATGCTAGAGCCAGCCTAATTCTGCTTTACAATGGGTAGCAGTAGTTTTTAGTCCATTGAGAGTTATTTTTTCTTACCGAGGTCCCTTCAGAAAGAGGAAAAAAATTAACAAATAATGCAAGAAACTCAGTTAAACCTTCAAGAAAAAAATAACACAGTTTGGGGGAAATAACCATTTTTCTTCATATTTATGATTTTCATTAGCTGGTTTTGTCCAGCTAATGAGGTACATTCTCATAGACACAGTGGCAGCAGTGAAACAGCAGGTTATCTCACGGGAGTGGAGGTGACTACCTTTCTCCTTTTCATCCATTCTTTCCTTTTGGATTTTTTTGTTATTTCAGAGGCTGTGATTTTCATGGACTTCCCATTACTATACCAAAAGCCACCGGTTGCACCTCATGCCACCAGGGTTTTTTTTGCTTTTGCTGACTACTAAACCAATTATCAAGCATACATTCTGGAGAACATGTTAGTAAGTGCCAAGGTTTCTTCAAAACCCTTAAAAAATCCTGTAGTGTAATGTCAAGAACTCATTTGGGCATGTGTTGCTTTACCACTTTAGAGAAAAGACAATATTATTTTTTTGTTTTAAAGTGAGGCAAAAAAGCAGCAAGTTTTATGGGTTTTGGCAGGCTGGTCTTTGTTGCTAGCATTTCCCCTTAGGCTGAGTTCATGGTGAGCTGCTGGCTCTGCGTGTCTCTGAGGCACACGGAGGTAAAGTGTAAAAAGGGTGGCAACGAGACAAATTTATAGCAAGAACTAAGTGGAAAGACATCATGAACAATTGAATAAGGACCTGTCTGCTTAGACAAACAACCTGCCAAGGCTTTTTCAGTGTAGGGGTGATGTTAGACAAAAAGTTCGTTTCACGGAGCTGAAGAAAACCTTTCGTTCTCGTTGTGGTTTTAAACCTCTGACAGGCTCCATAAACACTAATCCATAAGGTGTTTAACGTTTTGTGCCTCAGCAAAGATTTGTGCAGGTTCCGTGGTTTGTATTTATTTCTATGGGGTGACTATGGCATGAGAAGAAAGATTCTTGCTTCTGAAGTGTAAACACTGGCCCACTTGAGAGACAGAGATATGAATTACACTAAATACTTAGTAAATGATTGGTTTCCACAGGGAGAACAAAGTATTTTGCATTGGAAGAGATACAGAAAAAAGTAGGGAAAGAAAATCCAGTAGTTTCATAACTATTTTTCTAAGAAAGAATGTGAAACACTATCTGTAACTGGCACCTTGTAACCCTTAGGTCATTTGGCCTTTCCTGAGCTCACAACAAGGGCTGATCAGAAAATCTCCAGTGAAATACAATTATGTATGTGCTTGTGTCAGAAAACAGCAACTTTTAAAAAGCTATGCTCTTTGCAGAGACACATCAATTGCAACAAAATCCTTGTCGGGAAAGATTTATTGGGCTCCAACAAGCGCTTCTGCTGAAAATCAGGCAAAGCTCTGCCTCTGGAGCTGGTGTTCAAGCTCTCCAGAGGTACAGGAGACCCCTCTTCCAGCTCCTGTGTTTCCTGACTGACTCCCAGCTCTCCCACCCCAACCACCAGTTTATCCCACTGTCGTGGAGCAGCTCGGACAGATGAACACAGAGGAGTGGAGGGCTGGGGAGATATTTTGCTAGGAGATTTGGATTTGATGCAGCTGATTTGGGCAGATCAGAGATGGGGATCTTTGTCTCCTGCATGCCCGATGAGCATCCTACGATGATGGCTAACATGGAATACCTGCTTGGTTTCTCAGGAGAAGCTCTTACTGGTATTCTGTCTCAGAAAAAAAAAAAAAAAGAAAAAGAAAAAAAAAAGGTCTTGCAGCTTTTTTGGCAAAAACCACTTGGGTTGCCAGGATGTGTAATTTCATCCTTGGAACCAGTGTGCTGCCGGGAGTTGCACCACCCCTCAGGGGTTTATTGATATAAAAATCCCAGCATAGCTATACTTGCAAGATCTTCATAATGTACACTATGACTGTGAAAAAAATAGTATTTGAGAGCATTTGGAATTAAAAGATGCTTTCTTTTTTTTTACACATTTTTACAGAAACATGGGATAAAGAGTAAAAATAAGTTAGGCTAACAAATTCAGTGCCTAAGCAAATATTATAGGGCACTTTGTTAGACTGGGCTGACAGTGGAGCTAGGGAAGAAAAACAAACAACAGTGTTACTTTCTTTGAGATTTGTCTGTGGCCAAGCCTATTAGCTGCAACTAGAATCTAAATGTCATCTCTAAAAAACCCCAAATCATGTGCTGTCCTTAATTCCTGTAAATTATATTGACTTCAGTTGCATTCCTCTGGTGTAACTGAGAGCAGAATTTGGCCAAAAAGTATTAGTACAGCTCATTTGCCCACAGGTCTTACATATTTCATGTGGAGATGTCTAAGTAAATATCAGATAGCTGATCATCTGCCACCTTGGCAGCCAGCATAGATCACCAAGGCCAAACTTGACGTGGCTGATGTCAGTACTACAAATCAGAAGGAAAATGTGCAGGGATAATCTTGAAGAGAGCAACAGAGGGCAGGTCTGTCTTTCCAGGTTTCATTACAACCAGTCTGGATGACACAGATGACCCCTGGCAGCACGGGCAGCTTGTCTTCAGCAGAGAACCTGAGTAACCACATTTGCCCCATAGTCTGGTACATCAGTGCCTAATCCACACCATTAGGATGGGTCAAGAGAGCAGACTCGTGCTCACAGCCAGAGCAGTGCCCAGGAATATTAGCTGTCCTTGAGCCATCCTTTGTGCCCCAGCCATTACAAAACTTTTCCTGCTTCCCTCCTACGCAGCTCTGAGCTATTGCTGTTTCTCGACTGTGTCCTTTGTCTGGTTGAGAGGCAGGACTTGGCTTTTCTCCACGAGATGCCTCACTGCTGCAGGTGCCATTACAAATATTTTATTAGTTCGTTTTCAGAAGCCCAAAAAGTGAAAGAATCTGAGGTAGAATTGAGCACTGCTTTGCAAATCCTCTGGAAGGTATGTCCAACTTGGCACTGAGCATAGTCATCCCAGCTGGCAGGAGAGCAGAGAGTCCTCTTCTCTTTCAAAGATGAAATCTGTATGTCTGCCAACTCCCTGCAATTACAAGCCCCAAAGAGTGTCTACTGCAGTGTAACTAGAGATCTATGGGCTTAGGCATTTCATGTATCAATTACCACTTTGTGCTACATCACCAGGCCAAGATGGGAATTTCCTTTGTGGGGAGACCTCTTTTATTAATAAAAGACGAATCACATTTGCTCTCCAACATCAAGCTCAGCTGGTTCATTTATTTTCTGTCCCCCAATACAGAACTCCAGTCAAATGCTCCCGGGGAGTATCCCTTCTCTCTGGCCTGTCTCGTTGGCTGTGTTTAATTCTGCATCAGCATACACAGTCATCCTTTTTTCTCTGTGCAGCTAATTCCCATTCCAAAGCAATAAAGACCCTTTCTGAATGGCCTCTTGAGGTCATTACAGGCTGAACTAGCATTCAGGTTACTGGGCTTTGCCATGCCTGCCCTTGCCTACCAGCATCCCAAAGTCATAGTTATGAGGCATATCACTGTCTGTAGACTGGACCTGAACCTCCATAAAATTTTCAAAGCCTGCTGAGAAGTTGTTAAACACTCAAACAGCTAGCCAGTGCTGAATGCTGCCCTGTCTGCAGCAGGTGGCAACCAAAACAAATTTAAACTGGAGTGTCGGTGACACAGATGTACAGATTGGGTCTGAAAATTGATTCGCCAGCTATTACAGGATAATTCCAATTTTCATGGGCCCTTATGGAAGAGTCCTCAGAGGCTCATATAATGCAGATAATTGCTGCCCTTCATGCATTCACCTTTCTCCATTCCTGCCACTATCAGGTATGGATCCACTGCTGAAAGACAAGTCTTTTCCTGCCTGTGCCTGAAATGTTATCGCAAGAGATTAAGAGAGAGGAAGATTATAAAGAACATTTTGCCAGGAGCCTTCTGGTCCCCAGGAGGAATCAGTGAATCCTGGGGAGGGGTTCAGCCTCACTAGGGGCCTACATGATGTTATCAGAGCAGTGACTGCTGAAGACGCTGGGAATATGTTTAATTTTTCACTTCATGGGTGGAAACACTGTGGAATAAAGAATTTCTGGAAGGCGAGGGAGAAAGAAAAAAAATATATAACAGGAGATTTGAGAGTGAGCAAATATCACCAATGCTAAGATACTGAATGTGTTCAGTGAGCAGCAGACTCTGCCACTGGCTTCAATTCTGCAGCTGAAACACCACACGTATGGTAAACTCTGAGTTCCAGCCACAACTTTTCCTGCTGCCAGTACACACACCACAGGTCTCACCTCTTTAGTGTCTCTGGTATCTGGTAATGCAGTCAACCTCCCACCACAGCTCTTCTGTGCCTCCATTTGAGCCTCTCTCCAGTACCTGGGTAGCAACATTCACAGGGCATTTAGGACCACAATCTCTCCAAGCCTCTAGCACTGTCAGTTTGGGCTGGAGTTAGCCAGCAGGGATCAGAGAGATTGAAAGGGCTGAGAAATACAGCGATATTATATAAATCTTTTTTCCTTATGAGCAACTTCAAAAAATTGTATCCAAATAAGCCAGAAGTATGGAGAAACAGCCTTCATGTGTTTGCCACTTGCCAGTTAGAAGCCTCTATTTGCAGTGATTTATAGTTTATTGCTAACCGCACTCTCATTGAAACTTGAAATTATTTCACACCAGAAGGTTTTTGCAGATTTTGAAAACATTTGGTTTTGGGTTGATGGGACTTCTGAACCTTTCAGGGGGTTGTTGGCTTTGCCTTTTATTCTTTTGGTTTAGAATTGCGAGCTCCATCCCTTCCTTTAACCTCCCTCACCACTTGTTCTCATTATTTATGAAAATATGGATATTACTTTCCATGCTTAAAAATAATTTTTCTTTTTATGAACCATAATCAGAAGGGATTTCTCTGGCCTTTGAGGAGTTACTCTAGGTGGGTTTTGGGTCTCTCTACTGGACGTAATTTTGAACAGTTGAAAATTAGAAGGAAAGTGCAGCTAAAGTTTCAGTTGGTTTGGATTTTGAAGCAATCACAGATAAGCTCTAAAAACCTAGTAAGGCAATTCTTGCATTTCTTTTGACTATTTAAAGAAGTAAAATTTTCACTTACCTTGTTCACTTATAGCTTCAGTGTCTATCCATGAGATTACCTATGTGGATTTGTCCCCAAAAAGAAAAGCTTCAGAAAACTTATGTTGACATCCAATTATATAACAGGAAATAGAGCTTTAAACTTTTATATAATTTTATTTGGATTGTGCATTGTAAATCAAGGTAATTCGTGCCTTGATGGGGTTCTGTTAGGATATGGCTATATGTGAAAACAGTAACATTTGGCATAATGTAATTATCTTTTGACTGTTAAGCCCCTGTTTCCAAAACTCCTGAGCAAAAACAATGCCACAAGATAATCATGTTTACTATGAAAACAGGTGTATATTTTAAAGGTTGGGGACAAACACTGAATATAACATGAAAGAAACTTACTCTCAGGAAAGGTTAATCAACACTAGTTTCATCTCTGGAATAAGTATTGTCTTGCTATTACTTCAAAATAGAAAACTTTTTCATTTTTTAGAGTATTTGTAGCCCAGTCAGTCACTCATGATAATGCATGACAAAACTTCTGCTACCAAGTGCTGGCAAAAATAACAATTATTCTTATGAATATAAACATATATTTTCTATAAAATACTTCTCATCTTTAGTGATAAAGCTAACAAACATGACTGTTTTGAAATGACTTTTTTTTTTGGCTTTGTTTCAACCAAGAATCCCCCAGAAAATTTCAGTGGAGTTGAAAAATTCCCAGCAAAATGCTTGATTTGGTCAAAAGGCTTCTTCAAGATTAGATTAAAGTATTTCAAGCAGTTTTACTGTAGACTCTAAATTGTGTCTTTAATCCAATAAAAACTCCATTTAATGAGAGCCATATGTAAGTCAAATCATTGTTACTCCTCACCCCACTCTTATTGCTGCTTGAAGCATCTTTTTATTGGCGGTTTCTATCAGTGGCCACTGATTTCCAGCAGAAGCCTAGTAGTTAACACATAAGTCCAGCAATTAGGACTTTCTGCTTCTCACTGCCTCTCGCATTGGCTCACGCTGCATGGCTGAGCCAGTCGTGTTCACTGTGCAGCTCATTTTGCCCATCTGATAAGAGGATATCGTATCTGCCTGTCAGGTGTGTTGTATGGACACAGCACTTAATGTTTGCAAAGAGCTGCTGTGGTACTTGAATAGAAATCCTGCAGAAGGGCAAAGTTTCATAATGGAGTTCCAACAGAGACTTATATAAGCATACTTGATGCTTCTCCACCTTAAAAAGCTTTCCTCAGGCTGCAGGGAGATGAAATGCTGACTAAACTAATTTAAGAAATCCCAAAATCTTTGTTCCCACCCCTGTGCTATGTCTTGCAGCCCACTTGCTTGTGCTAGGATCTGTTGATGAGACCACACTGTACTTATCAGGACATTGACCTGAATGAGAAATGCTGTTGGTGAGGGGAGGCTTATTTTTAACTGCATACATTTCCTGATTTCCTTTCAGCATCTTCCAGAAAAATTCAGAGTGGAACAACTGACAGGGCAGTAAATTACCATACACAGGCAAGGACAAGAGGATGGGATGGGCAGGAATTCTTAAACTGAAGCCACCAGCAAACCACTTTGCTAAACTGCACCTCAGAGAGGTCCCCCTCACCATGCTCCGTGCTCCAGAGTAGTACCTCCTTGCACACTAAAAAAATGCCACATTGCAAAATATGCATAAAAAATGGGAGAAAAGAATCATACTGATCCCCTCTGCAGAGCTGGGGATGGAGACAGTGAAAGCAAAATGACTTGCCAAAAGTAGATCACACAGCAGTAAGAGAGCAAATCAAAGTACAAGAGTTCTGTTTCTTGATTAGAAAGCCTATTCTTTTTCCCATCCTGTAGCATGCATAGAGACCTTCCCAATGATTTTTACTCTTTCCACATCTAAAACAGTTTTTGCTCAATTCTGATTGAAATTTCCTGTGATCGAGGTGCCCTAGAGAAGACTGGGGAGCAAGCTGTAATTTTACAGAGATCAAGGAGTCATGTATGGCATAGAAGTATGAAACTAAAGCAGGACAACTTGCTTGGAAAATAATTTATTTTTGTGTGCACTTAAACTCCCACAAAGAAAAGGAGTCTTTGAAATAATTATCTCCATATATGTTGCCGTTATTGCAAAATACTCACAGTAAAAACAAACTGTGAGAACAGTCTAGAGTAGATTCCTGGTGGGAATGTAGTTATTGTGTCAGTCTTGTGAAGGGAGCTTCAGATGTGTCCCCAAGGGTCTCTCTGGAAGACTGAGGAGCCAGGCTGCATGCCTGTTTGTCACGGGACTTTTTAAACATACTCATCCAAACATTTAGAAAAAGTTTTTCATGTTGCTGGAGATCTGAAGGAATAGATCTTATCTTTCAATTTCTTGTGTTTCATTTTTTCTAAATGTTATTTTTGAATACATATTTTTAAAACTTTCTTTAAATTCAGGTAGATGTTCACATTTCTGAAGAGGTGACTCTAGGGTCACTTTCATGTCTTTCTGCATAGTTGTCTACCTCTCAGCAACATTTTCCAAGAGATTTTGAAATAGAGAAGGGCTCATATGGCAGCAGCATAAGGTATTTATCCTCTTTTTCCTTATCCCATCCCCAATGTGAAAAAAACCAAACAACAACAACAACAACGAAAGAGACAAATGCCAAATTATTCATCATCACTACAATATGTTGTTGACCAAGAGGTGTATTCTTCTTGGGAAGGGGAGTGCTTTCCCCTGACATCAAAATGACAGCTCTAATTACCCCATGCATCTGTGATTTGCTTTGGAAATTTATTTTGACACATACAGAGCCAGAAATTGGAATAGCTTAAGGGTGAAAGGAAACCTGTCACAGATGTGAGTGGCAGAGCAAGCACAAAAGATTGTTTCCTCTTTGCACGAAGGATCTCTGGGTTGCCATCTTTTTTCATAGCAAACTAGGAAAGAAAAATTCCTGCAAGCAAAGCTCTGTCTTATCAAGTGTGATAACATCTGACAAACTGTACAGATCTTCCCCTCTCCCTTCCCCTCTCTTTTGCAAAGTTTGGGGCTAGGCCAGCGACAGAGTAGCAGGTCATTGACCTATTAGCCTCTGTGATCGTTTCACCCCAGGGCCTGAATGATGTCTGCAGACAGGTCCATTGGGAAAGAGAGGCAATAAGGTCACCACCTCCCCATTTCCTTTTCACTGCTATCTGCAGCAGCAGCTTCTCCAGGCTTGACTTCTCCATGAGTAATTGATGTGTTGAAAGTTAAGCATGTGCTTAAGTGCTTTGCTGGAGTGGGGCCAGCATGTGCAGCACCTGGCAAGGTCTAGTCCCAAGCAAAGGAGGGGCTGGCTCAGAACAGCTGCCCGTATCTCCCCATGAAGCTGCTGAGAAGGTGGGCTTGAAAACCACGGTTTACCTTGGGCTTCTCCTTGTCGGACCAGCCCAGGGAGCTGTATGCCACCTGTGCTAAATCTGCAGAAATCTGAGCTCTTTTAAAATATAACATGACAGCTGTTTTTCTCTCTCATTTAATAAAGAAATGAGACACTTACCATAATCTGCCTATGCCTGGCTGTGTCTCACCACTCCTTCTGCACTTTCTCTCCTGAATCCATTGACCATTTTGATAGAGGAATAGCAATCTCTGAGAAAATTTCATTAAAATTTCATTAAACCAAATTTCATTAAACCAAATTTCATTAAAGTAGTTGGCCAGAAATAGATGCTAAGACAGAGAAAGTGCCAAGGGGTCCCTGACTGCTGAAATATCAGAATCATCTTCAATGATACGGCATGTTATTAGGGAGCCAGGCAATATTAACCTTAGTGCTTGCAGAACAACTTCTAGGTCCTGTGTGCCTTTGATCAGAGTGCATCATATGTTGACCTGACTTAGAAATGGTACTTCTGGGAAATAAAACTAAGAAAAAGTTACCTCCTCAATTCTCCAATGTTCCCAATAAAGATGAAACATACCACTGGTATTAATAACAAAGTGAGGAAATACAGATATAAATTCTTCCTTTTTGACCAGCAATATGACCAGCAAACCATGCTAGTTCTTTGCATTATGTTAGATTAACAACTTTTCTGAGTCTGAGTAAGGATTATATACGTATTTTGCATTAAGGAAAACAAACAAACAAACAAAATAACAAGTAGAGAATTCTTTTAAGAACTTATTTAAAAAAATTGAACATACCCTAAGTGATTAATTCAAGTGTTCTTCTAGCAGGCTGAAAACACCGGAGTTACAGAAAGATTTGTTACTTCTACTGTAAAGCAGACTTGAAAACAGCTTCATTGGTCTTGTAATTATGGAAATTGCTATGCTATACAAATTCCTTGATGGTCCTGAAAAAAAAAAAAAAAAAAAAGAGCTAGACCCCTTTGAACAGATTAAGTGCAAAATCAAAATCTGAGTTACTACAAACTGACTGGCAAGCACTTATTTGTTCTTGCATTGTTCCTTGTTAGACAGAAGATACTCAAGATGGTTTTGCCCATTTTACAACTTTGGCTTTCCATAGAAGTACAATAATCATTAATAATGCAAACGGTAAATGAAGTGCCTCAAAGAAGCTTTGTCAAAAAAGAAATGGAATAGTGAGATTTGATGCCTCTGCTGCCTCTCACAGAGCAGTACATTCAAGTCACCCTTCCCATCACACCCACAAATAGCATTACCATGTGTAGGTACATCTCTGTGAAAGGCCAGGTGGGAGGCTCCGAAGGACCTGGAAGACTCCAGGTGCTCCTGCAAACCTCAAGTGCAGTCCAAGAGCCAGTACTCTGCTTCAGCAACATCTCTGTAACATTATGAGTACCAACCAATGGGGATTCACTCAACCACTAGGTCCGTGGAGCAAAACAACAGGAGCAAAAGGCTTCCAATTTCTAAGGTTTGCTGAGCAAAAAGCATGCTTGAAATAAATTGTAACCTGTAGCTGTTGATTTTACCTTTAATTGCAGATGTACTGAAATGAGCAGCTACTTCGCTTTCTCTTGAAAGGAAGGCAAAAGTGGAAGCAAACGTAATAGTGTTTTCCTTTAATGTTACTTTTAAATTCCCCAACTATACAGATAAGCCAGGTTCAGATTCTGGTTTCATGGCTGGGAGCCAAGGGAGCCAGAGGTCTGAAGTGGGCACGGACTTGATCCAAAGTTGACTGAAGTCAATGGCAGCACTTTCACAAACAAAGGTGAATTTTAGATCATGTTGCATGCCATAATGTGAAGATTCACTTGATGATGAAATATGAAAATTCATGCAAAGTTAGTAAGTGTAAAAGGAGAAGGTGAAACTAGCTGACATTATCGTTACATCACAAAGTATTAACAGGAATTTATATTTTTTAAAGAAATGCTTTTTCCCCCCTAACTTTTCCCTTGCATTGTGCTGCTCTCCAGAGCACACCGGGCACACTGCTGTGATTATGTGTCTTAAGCCTCTGGTACCACTCACTGACTGATAAAGAGGTCAGAGGGGGAGTCTGGGTGATGATAGTGGAGAGAAATGTTCCAGAAGAAGTCTCACAAAAGGCTGTGAACTGTGGAAATTCACTCTCTCACTGTCACCAGCTATTAGCAGGGCCATTAATAACACAGCATCCAATATATAGGTGCATTAGCTGTTGTCATGCTCTAGTAATGGACCTTCTACAAAAAGGAGTGATGGGTGTCTTTATAGTTACTAAAGAGTAGAGATAGCCCTGCTCTAACTTTCCTCTTCCCTTCATTCTGCCTTGCAGAGGGAAAAGAGATAGATCACACATGCTTTTCTGAAGCAGTCATTCCTGAGAGCTTCTTTAATTTTTTCATGCAACAGTCTTCCATGTTGTCTGTGGCAACTGCTGTATCTAGCAATTTTAACACTCCTGCTTTAGAGTTAATGTACCACATGTTATCCATTTAGGAATTTGTACCTCTTCACTGTTGGGTTACTTTGGTTTGAAACTGAGTCATCTGATACCACTTCAGTTCTCTATAGGGTGATTTGTGTCCCTGAAGAAATTGTAAAATTTACACTTGTGCACACGGTGGCCAATTCTCAACATCATGGTGAAATTTCAGCCTAAGACTTGCAAATGGGCCAATTTCAAACTTCACAGCAGAACACTTGCTCTTGAAACCTTAAAGCTTAAATTGTGTGAACTGGCAATACTAAAAGAGTCTTATATGCTGACTTGGATAGAAAATTGCTATCAAATTCAAGTGAACCTTTAAAATATCTTTTTCATTATTTATTTTGGTTCATTATTCAATGTATATCCTGTTCATAGATGATAGACCATTCTCTAACCAGAGCAGGTATTTTTTTATTGTCATTATAGTTCTTTCTTTTGATAGCTTTTAAAAGTTTCTGATGAGAAGTATATTTTCCTTATAAAATTGTCACTTGGCCTCTAGAACGAAAGAGAAGTAAGCAAATTGGAATGAGGCAATGATAAAATGCAAATTTGTGGTTAAAATACAGAGATGTTTGGCATATTTCTTTGTACATCTAGTGAACTCAGCAGAAAACCAATCAGTCTTTCAAACACCCATGGCATTCCCATTTCTGTCCTAAGATTCTAGTGCTGATAACCAGAGCTGAAACATGAAGCTCCTATGAAATCTGTGAGGATAAATTACATTTCTGTGAGCAACAAAAATTAGGGTTTGTTCTTTGTGGGCATATACAAATTCATGAAGCTATTTAAGATTCCAGAAGACCAGAACTGAAAAAATAATCCAAAAATCTTCTATAACTGCAAGAAAATATATATGCTTATGACATTGTCTGTTCCCCTTTAACATTTTAATCTTAAACATTGAAGTGATCACATTTCACTGGTGTGAATACCCAGTGAAAAAGAGTTAGTAAAGTTGGTCGAATATTCTCCCATGATACTGTTACCAAAAAATGCATGTGCAACAATTCTTGCAGGAAATTCTTTCCTATTTATCAAACCCAGATAACAGAAATTATACCATATGATGCCACAAGCCTGTCACAACCAGGCTCAAATTTTGCAGATAGGCAATTTATGGAATACAAATTTTGAAGTATATTCAGGGGAAAATATCGGTATGAAAACTTTGGTATTTCTGTGGATTGTCTGAGAATTGGAGATTATGTTCACAGCAATGAATATTTTTTATCTTGAATTGTTAGCAAGGGTCTAAAAATACAGAGTGACAGAAGAAACACTTAGGAATTTTTTTCAGAGCCTTTCCATGATGTGTGCACATGTGTGCCTGGAGTGCATGTACAAATCCTATTGTCACTGCATTTTCAATCTGTCATAAACACTGGGAATATCATGTTTGGCCATGGCAGGGGCATGAGGTTGGTGCACACTCTTAACCTCTCGCTACAGCACTCATCACAAGAAGTACATAGAACAAGAAAGCACATAGAATTTATATGGCTAAAAGCAGGGGAACCCTTATATCACGGCACGCACAACAAATAAAGTTTTTGGGGCTCTTAGGGATGACTAGGATTTGGTGAGTAAGGGGGAGCTAAACACTTTCTGTCATGTTCTCATTAGATGAGTCTTATTTAGACTTCTTTTCTTGACCAAGCACCTTCACAAAACATTCCATATGTTGTTTAAAATGGATCTAAATAAGCAAGACAAAGATATAGGTCTGGTGACCTGATGGGTAGAGAAAAAAGAGACAGGGATGTGCCTGGAAGGAGGTGTCTCCTAAGAGGAAGTCAATGGAAACATGGTAAAAGTATGTGCTAGTGCCTGCTCTTTTTGGAGCTCATTGGGCTCTTTAGCACCTCTCCATTATGGAAAGCCACAGAGAAGGATGTGCTGAGATTGCAATTTTATTTCCTCTGAGTTTTAGCTCAAGCAGGTAATACTGACAGCATTGCCTTTTTTTCTTGGGAAAGTTAGAATAGCAGGCTCTGTTCATTCCTTCATTTAGAGAAGACATTACAAAACCACATCTGTCTCACTCCACTTGATCTAGTTCTTCTCTTCTTAGCTATTGTTGTATATGTTGCTGAAGAGGCACAGGTCAAATACTCTACCATGTATAGTGCACGACAGTGCTCAAGTGACTGCTGGCTGATGGCTAGAAAGAGACAATACATCTGGATTATTACTTTATAGCCAAAAATCAAGCTCTGTGGTTTGATTTGTCATATGATTCTCGTACCTAAAAAGAAAGGAGGGAGTTTTGTTGTGCTCTAAGCAAGAGGAAAGAAGGCAAATATTGTCCCTCTTATCCTGAAAAAGAAGTTGTCAGGGTTTTTCCACATGCTCTCTTCAACCTTTGCTGTTCATCTCAATTGCTCAATTGCTTTTATGACATCACTGTCATATCTTCTGTTTGTCTGGGCCTGTGTCATGTCAGGTCCTTGGACAGTGACTCTCAGGCTGGCAAGGGTGAAATCAAATCACAGCTTTCTAAAGCTACTAGCTCAGACTTTCTGGCTTTTATATCTGCCACTAAATAGTCATTCTTTGTGAAATTGCTAGTCCAGTACCAGTGTCTGGGGAAAATCAAAACAAAATAACAAGTCCTGTGGTTGTGGAATGATGTCCCATGTGTTTGGTGTCATGCTGGGCATGTTGAGTGGCAGTTTGTTTCCTTTTGAGTGCCTTCTTTGGCAGCCCCAATGTGCTGATGTGCTGTTGGAAACGGTTGCTCAAGAGAATTCTGTGGGGATTATATTAATGAGTGATTCAGGCACTGATGAAGGAGAGCTTGTGTTTAAGGAGAGGAGAAAATGAGGAAAACACATGAAGTTTATGGAAAAGACATGAACATGATCAGATGAAATAAAATAAGCTGAGAAGAGAGGAAGTACGAGACAGAAAACAGAAGAAGAAAGGAGAATTATGGGATGGCACCAAAATTACCAAGAGCATGGGGATTAACATAGAAAATGCAGACCTTCCTGCCACTGACTTAGAAGAAAGCAGCATACCCATACTCTATAGTAATGATGTCAGAAGGAGAATTCAGCAAAATGTTCTGTTTCAGGTTGTTTGTGACACTTTCATATTACTCAGGGAACTGGACTCTGAATATAAGATTGGACCCTTGACATAAAACAGCACAACTAATTATCAAAAAAAGTTATTTTAAGCTAAATTAATATTAACTATATGATATTCTCTCTCAGTAATCATCTACACAGTTGTTAAGCCCTAAAGAAAATTCAACAACCTAAAACTTTCCGATTTACCTCAGCTCACCTTTATATATATTTTTTTAATTTTTATTTTTTTTTTTACAACATTAATAAAGAAAAGACATCATCTGATATTAGCTGTGTGTCACACATCTTGTTATTCACAGCTTATGAATAATTGCCTGTCATCTGCCAGCTTACCTTAGTTATGGTCTGGACACCTACAGAGTTGATAGATTGTCATGTTGGCAGCCCATGTAGCACACAAGAACCTCCAATCCGGCTTGATTGAGGAGACCTACATTTGTCAGTCTGCAGCTCTTTAACCTGCTAACAGCCATTCTGAACAGGATATTCTTGTGCTTGAAGTAACTGGGTGAAAATAGAGAAAGTTTCTAAACTAAACTAAAGGAAATTTGGTAGACCACCATGAGGTCACATTGTTTTCTTAAAGTGCTTCAATCCTACTACAATGGCTTTGAACTCACTGGGTTTTCTCCTTGGCAAAGGTATAAACCAGAATCACTACTTCTCTGTCTTTTCTCTGACACATAACCTATAAACCTAGGAATTAGAAATGGAGAAGACTTTCTGAGTCACAGCATAGTTGAGGTGGGAAGGGCACTTCTAGTTGTCTCTAGTCCACCCCACCCACCCCCACCGCTATTCAAAGCAGGATCGAGAGCAGCTCACTCAGGGCCTTGAATCTATGTCCTTTCATTACAACTGCAAAATTCTTTGAGCTTCACCTCTACAAGGAACCTCTGCGGATGCACCCACCCATTTTTGGTGGAAAGTATTCCCATCAGTGAATGATTGCAGAACTCAGCTTTGAGCCCACTGCTGGGAGAAGGCATGGCAGATACCAAACTACGTGCCAACCCCCCACTCTTCCTTTGCAGAAGATCGGCAGGGGTATTCTTTTACCTGGCATTCTTACCAAGGGCATTTCACCATGGAAATGCCTCCTACCTACTCACCAGTAGGAGATTTGTGTTATCTGTGAATTTCATTTCCTCCATTAGCTTGCCAGTATCCCAGCCTGTTGACCTTTATGGCAGGATGCATGGCTCATCTGTTTGCTCATACCCTTGCCTGAGGACGTGGTGATGAACATGTCTAGTTTATGCTGGAAACAACTCTAAACTGAGTTGACACAGATCAACAAGCCGTCTGTTTTATTTGCAAATTTATAATGGTAGCCAGAGGCTGTCTGGACACATTTAATAAATAAAAAAGTAAATAAAAAGGCACTACATTTCATTTGAACTTAATTGGCCCAGGAAGAACTCACAAGGGAGCTATGTAAGGTTTTATGGGGGGTTATTTTGACAGAAGCCATCATTTGTTAAAAGACAGAAAAAAAGAAGAAAAAAAAAACATTGCCAGAATATTGTTCCTCATTCACGCTGCTCTTCTACATTACAAATCAGCAGATGATGAAATCCAGACATGAAGAAATACAAGCATTCATTGGCTCTGAGTATAAATTTGTATTTCTTACTTGTCACTCTCATTTTTCCAACTCACAACATCTGTAATTATTTCAGACCACGTTTAGATTTGGAAGAGTAGAGGAGATAGGAATGTTTAGGATGCAGAGGGAAAGGAATAGGTCGAAAAGATTAAAAAATTTAAGAAAGATGAGTGAAGAAGGAAATTTGAGGTGTTGGAGAAGTTTGGATGTTTTCTTATAGACTTGCTTCTGTTTCAGTGTGCTGTGTACTTACATGTTGTGTTCCCTAATGTCTCATGACCTACTTGTCTTAAATTGTGAAATGAATATATCAGTTATCTAAAGTTGTTGGTAATTAGGGAAATAGCATTGAGTATTTCCAGTACAGCAAACCTTTTGGGGATGAGAGTCTTCAGCTGAAACAAGATGGGAGATCTATCACTGCAGGCTAAAAAGATCATACTGGAATAGACTGCAATTTGCCATATAAATTATCTGTCTCCCTTCTCAATAAAAGATGCTATCCACATAAACTTTATGTTATATCTGTATTTATAATACAGTTGTCTTTTTCCTTCATTCCTCTGCCACCATCAAAACCTAATTTTTCTTAGATGTAAAAATAAAAATAACTTTTTCCTTGGTAACTCCTGGGACCCTTGAGATGAAGCCTTTTCCTTGGACTGCAGTGACACCTAGCGCTCGTATCCTTAAAGCAAGAACAGTCTGTGTTTTTGACTAGTCAGGTTTTGAATATTTTCTCATTATTACACAATGCCAAATAAGAGTGCCAAGATTGCTAACGTAGTCACACCATTGTATTCATAGTGTGAATTGGGGTGGGGGAGTCCCTTTAATGTGAACATTATTATGATAGTCTCTGTTGAGACAGTACTGAGTTAAGGGGGACCAGGGGCAACAGAAGCTTTGTCACACAGCCGGGATGTTCCCATGGCTGAGCTGAACATCAAAGCACCATTTGGTTTCCTGGCTTGGGGAGGCTTTTCAAACTCCATTACCAAGGTCTAGCTTTTCAAAAGGCTACATATAAACCCTTGAATGCACGGCTTACAATGTCCAATTTGTTTCAAAGACTGCCACATCTGAAGGAATATCCAATCTTCAGAAACATGAAATGAAGTTTTTAGAGTATCTCTAATTCAGTTTATCATGTAGTTTACAAAGTAGTAGCTCCAGTGGGATTCGCTGTGTCATGGCCTTGTCGCCACTCTGTATGACATTGACGAGTCAGAAGACAGCTCACAAAAAGCAGGACACCACTAAGCAGTTGGTCTCCTCTCTTTTGCACCTCTGTGATGCACAAGCACTGCTGTGTTTGCAACCACAGCCCTCACAGTGCACTGCTCCAGCCCAGAGTGCACATTTCTGCAGTTTCCCTTCTGCCTGAAATCTCCTCAGTGTGGTCACACAATGCTATACAAGACACTGGGAGTCCCCCCAGAGCAGGCCCAAACCAGCAGTGTCTCTACTCTTCCTCCAAAAACTGCCACAAGCAAAATTGGGAGCCCATCCCATAGCTTGCTGCCTTCATTTCCTGGAATTAACACCTGGCTGGCATCCTAAAGGTGTAGCCTGTATGCAACATCATATAGCCACAGAGACCCCGTGGCAGGCATCTTTTTCTGCAAGAGCTGGGAAGTCACCCTGGGGGGTACTATCTTTTCCCAGTGAGACTGCAGGCATTTGCATCACCAAGCTCTGCCTCTTCCCCTTTCACAGAAACAAAATCTTAGTGTAATGTGTTANGAATCGATGTAACTGGTACTTCACTTAATTAGTAATTTTTGATCATACAGTATGTCCTAAATGTCTGGCAGGACACTTGCTGCTCTCATGTTAACCAGCACTGCTCAATGTCTGGTTGCTACCGAGTATCTCCAGGCAAGAGTGAGGGTTGCCCAGGTGTGATAAGGCATAACTTCCAAAGCAGCAACAACTGCTTCACTAAAGTCACGTGTACTACATCAAAATGGTGGTATTGGGAAGCCTTACACCTCCTGAAAGGAGGTGCATACCTTAAGCTGCATCAGGAGGAAATTTCTCTTCCAGCCACTACTTCCCCCTGAGCATTGTGGTGTCTTCCAGGGCCAGGGGATACTGCCACATACAGGGGAGACTTCTCCAGCCTATTCAGCCTTCCACAACCCAGAGACCTGTGTTGAACATCATAGCTGTAAGTTTTAACAGCTATGTGATCTGAGAGCAGCGGAAAGATCCTATTCACTTTCTCTTTCCATGCTGCTCATCAAAAGACATGGATATTTTTAAACTTTGCTAAACAAAGGAAGGAAAAATGATACTGAGCCAGGTGGCTACGATGAGCTTTATAGAAATGGCCTTTTTCAGAAAACTCCAGCTCCTTTCTGAAAGGGATTTCGTCTTTCATTCTCAACAATAGCGATGCTTCTAATTCCAGTGGTTGTGAAGAAAAGCTAAAAATATATTTTAAGCATATCATACAGAATCAGAAACTAGAAGGCAAGAGAGAGCAATATCCTTTTAAAATGAAGCACACAACCTTTAAAGCAATCTCCTTTTTGAAATCCAAATAATTAATTACAAGTATTTATGCCTTGGGTTCTTAGAATTGGAAATTGCTATGAGATATCTAAGAGAAGCACAGCTGATAAGAAGTGTGTTTCCCTTTTCATTTTATTGCTATAAAGCACGACGCTACTTTGTAACATGAACTGTTGTTTACTACCTCCTCCAAATTAGAAACAGTAGTTCCACAAAATGGCATTATGGAAAATAAGAGATGGACAGGTTTACTGCTTGATTTGATTGGGTTCAGCTTCCCTCTGGGCTAGAAAAATTTTTGTTTCCCAAGGGCTAATTGCTTATCTTTTCTATGCCAACCTCCCTGGCCTTAAAGCAGGGATAATAATGCACCCATGCTGTGAAGCTAATTACATGTAACAATATTTACAGAGCTCCATGAAATCTTCCTTAAGCACCACAGATGTTCAAATTTGTGTAAAAATACATTGAAATTTTTCATCTATTTGGCAGAATTCCTCTAGATTGTCATGCTTTGGCCTCAAAGGGCTTCATTTGAGCTGTGGCAAGGAGTTGTCACAGAACATCTGGAGATGAAACAATACCCATGATGTTCTTTCTCAGCTCTTGGCTGAACGGGCTGTACAAATGGCAGGCTTCATCTATGGGGTGACAGCCACCAGCTGCCAAGGGTACAAGACTGACTTGGAGGAAGATGCTTTCACCCCTAGAAAATCCCTGGTTTAGGTACTTTGGATTTATAAAGCACTGCATTTTCTGTCATCTAATGATACATAAGATAATCAGATATGGCTATGATTTTTCCTCACAGGTACCCTCCACTGTGAGATTGAAAAATCAGACCCATCATGGCTGATATTTTACATTTTCCATTGCTACAACAGAATCACTTATTCTTGGTGATAATAATAGCACAGAAGAGTCCTCTCTGTTCTTTTGGCACAGGAAATCCTACCCACATCTAGCAGTGCAATGCAGAAGACAATGGGAGAATATATCCAAAAGCCTCTCCAATATTTCTTTTTGCAGTGTACCGAAAAGTGTGAGTAGCTGTGCTGTTTGTTCACAGCTGCCTTCGAGAAAAAAAAAAGAAAGCATTTGAAAAAAAAAAAAAAAGTATGTTAAATACTTACTGAGGTTAGTAAAAATAGTACAATCTGTGATTGCTACACTTGACAAAACTTCAAAAGGAAAATGTACTCCTTACTTCTTTTTTCCTGGTAAGGTTATTTAAAGCTGCCTGATTGTTTATCAAGAAGTATCTAACAAGTCTTTTCATAGTCATGTGATTCCTTTGCCATGGAACAACACTTATCACGCCACTTTTTTTTTTTTTTAATTTTGCATTTTTAACATTTTGTATAATTACCCTTGCACTAAATAAAGAAAGAAGCAGTTGTTCACTTTGGGAGGTGCCATCTGGTTTGAATTTAGCCAGGAGGAGGAGGACCATTCTCTAGTGCAATGGTACAGAAAGATCACAGACCACTAGGTTGGGTGGGGCCTGTCCATGCAAAGTGACCCCACTGGCCCCATCATCCTCACCCGAAACACAGATCACACCTGGGCAAGGGGCGCACAGGGCTTTGCATCCCCACTCCTGCAATCCTGGCTTTGAAAAGCTGTTAATTTTTTTGCCCTCTGGTGTTCTTTTTGAAACACTGCAGCAAACTATTTATGGCCTCTGGAAGTGCCAAATGTGCATGGTGATATTGCCGCTGCTGGAGCAGAGAGAAGGCAAAGCCTTACTGTTATCAAAATGCCAGCAGCTTATCAAAGGACTTGGAAGCTGTGCCAAAGGCCCCCACCTCTGCCCTTTTGAAAGTAATGTGGACCTCTGAAGCACAAATAAATGTTGTCTATTGGTAGAGTAGAAACAGGAGTCATATCCACCAGATACAATAATTGTTGCCTCACCAAAAGCTTGGCTATTTTAATGGCTCATTCCCCTAGTAGGCTTGTGCTTTGTTGCTGTCAGTTGGTGACAGTTGTATATGCTCAGCACAGCTGAAAAACCTTTTACTTTTCTGTGCTTCATTTAACTTTTAAAAAGTTCTAATTTTTTTTTTTCTCCAAGTATTTAATAGACAATTCTGTTCCTGATACAGAATTCAATAGGGATGACTTTGTAAAAAATGGTCAAAAAATCTGGAGAGGATATATTTCCCTATGTGTTTACAATAATTCCTATAACTCCCATTTAGTTTAGGGAATCCTTTAAGTTTCATCCCTACAATATTCTTTGAATGTTTTCTATATTTAGTCAGTACCATTGTTGTTTAAAACTGTGATAAAATGAAAACTGCATTGCCTAAATATTGCATCCATCTCTGCTAATAAATGGATTTATCAGTACCATAAAAACTCTCAACTGATAAGCTGTTAGGTCCCATTCCAGTTTTGGTCTGGGATATAACGAGCTTAGTTAGAACACCCGCAAAACAAAACCTACCTGGAAAAACTGAAAGATATAATTTCAGAAGCATTTTTAAAACTAGTTTTAAAATATTAATACCACAATCCTTCTGGGTAGAAATTGTGTAGTGTGGTTCATCCCATCTGTGCATGTGTGGGACTGCAGGTTGAAACCTTTTGAGTAACCTGCTCTAGTGGAAGGTGTGCCTGTCCGTGACAGGGGCTTTGGAACTAGATGATCTTTAAGGTCCCTTCCAACCCAAACCATTCTATGATTCTATTGTTGACCACCTGCTGACGCCTGAAGGATGTTTCACCTGTTCCTTCCTTCCTCCCAAAATGGCAGAAAACCATTAGAAATGGCAAGAACATTTGTAATGGTAAGCTGAAAATATCTTAGACTTTGTGCTGCTGTAGGACAGGTTCATACTGCCCAAGAAATTGACAATAAGCACATGAATGATAATATTTGCTCCAAGAGATGTGTTCTCATTGCTAAGTTGCAGCAAAAGGCACACAGGAAGACAGAAAACCAAAGATGTATAGAGAGTGCAGCCTTTACAGCTAGACAGAGCTTGGACATCTGGTCTCCTGACAGCAAAATGGCCAGAGAACTGCCCTCCCATATATTTGGGAACTTTTTGCTTTCCCTTTCACCCCAGCAGTTTAAACACACTCACTTCAGAATCACTTATTCCTACAGGGATAAAGACAGGGTGAGCCCAGTGTTGAGACTGGACACCGTTTGACAGTCCATCCCCATCTTCATCTGTATCTGCAGTATCTCAAGTAGGAACACGGTTGCTGTAGCACCAGTAGAGACCAAAAGGTGATTCCCTTTATCTAAAAATCAGACTCACCCTTTGCCACTCAGGGACATTTGTTGCTTTCCAGTAACTACCAAAAGGGCTTAGGGTGCTGCCTCAAGTGTGTATTAGTCAGAATACCCTTAAATGGGATGAAACTGGAACTCCTGTGCAGAGTCCAGCACCTCCTGGCATGCCAGACAAGGAGCAACTGAAAAAATGTGCTTAGGCACATCCCTGTGTAAAATATAGGCTGGCATTCATAATGTCACAAAGATTTAAGTGCCTTTAAATTAAGTTTCTTCAGGAAGTCTGTAAACTTAGGTCCAGGGAAGAGAAGCTGCTAGAAATGGGAATTTCTTTTTTCCCCTGAATCGTTCTGCAGAGAACACACATAATTATGTTGTGCTATATTAACCAACACATATACGCTATTTTATATGCCATTAGCTTTCCAATGCCTTCCCAACACTGCCTAAGCCTTCTGCCAATGTGTCCTCTCAGGCCACCAGAAGACCCTGCTTCCCAGGTTGGAGCATTTCTCCTCAGACTAATGCCAAGAATTTTGAGCCAGGTTGCAATTACCAGAAGGGCGGTTGTGAGCCATTCAGCCTGCAAGTAATTCTGAGGTGCAGAAAGCATTTTAAAAGTGACAGGCTAAAAATAAAATATTAGTAAAACCAAGACCATTCTTTTGGCCTTGTGCAGGCAGACCAGTATTAGCAAGTATTTTATTGTACTGAATGCTGTTCTGGAGAATCGATGCTACACGCTCCAGCTTCGCAAAAGGTTTGCTAAAATTATTAGCATTTTCAGCTGTTTCCATCTGGAGAGGCTCAGATGGAGGATCATAAAGAGCCCTCATATTCCAAAAGTGCTGAGTATGAAGGAAAGATGAAATCTAACTGTGAAGTTCAAATGAGTTGTACATAGTTTCGGGAAGCCCCAGGGTTCAGAGCCTGTTAAGACAGAAGAGTTCTTGGACATATCTTGAAGCAGAGTTTGGGTGCCTAGAGGCCTTTAAGACAAAAATGGAGTCTCATTTCACCTCTGGGGTTAGGCAGCACCTGAGCTGTGATTTACAGGATGAACAATGTTATATTTATGTACTTTAATTCTTGCTTAAACTCAAATCAAGATAAGAAATGCTTCTTCATGTCTGATAAGTAATGTTAGTTTACCAGGCTAACTAGTGGAGTCCCTCCCCATCTCTGCTGTAGGCCCCCTTTAAGTGCTGGAAGGTTCCTGGGAGCCTTCTTGTCTCCAGGCTGAACAATCCCAACCCTCTCAGCCTGTCTTCATAGGAGAGGTGCTCCAGCCCTCTGATCATCTTCATGGCCCTGCACTGGACCCACTCCAACAGGTCCATGCCCTGTGTTGGGTACTCCAAAGCTGGACACAGTACTCTAGGTGGAGTCCTATGAGAGCAGAGTAGAGGGGCAGAATCACCTCCCTGAATCTGCTGGCCATGCTTCTTTTGATGCAGGCAAGAATGCAGTTAACTTTCCGGACTGCTAGTGCACAGTGCTGACTCATGTTGAGCCTCTCTTCCACCAACACCCCCAAGTCCCTCTCTTCAGGGTTGCACTCAATTCATTCTACTCCCAGACTGTATTTGTGCTTGGGATTGATGTCACCCAGGTGTAGGACCTTGCACTTGGCCTGACTGAACTTCATGAGGTTCACTCAGGCCCACTTCTCAAGCCTGTCCAGGTCCAGCTGCTTACAGAGGACTATCAGCTCACCTTTTCTGGAAAAAATATTCCCAAATATTTTTGTGTTTCTGAGGATTTGTCTTTTGTAGCTTTGAAAATGGTCATCTTTACAGCTGCTTCAATCTCTAACAGTCAAAGAGACACAGGAAACTCAGTTACTTTTCTTATTCCCAGCATCTGATTCTGATACAGAATTTGCACAGAATTACAGTTTGGCTGTATCTTTTGCAGAGTCACAGCAGTGTTTCTATAGGCTTCTTAGTTTTCCCTGAGTGGGCTTGTTGTGAAAAGTCTTTGGGTACCAGCTCCTCTGCAGAAATCTACGAGGCATAACACATAAGGAACCAGTGGGCAGAGGTTCCTTCTTGTGCAAGGCTATTTTGTTCTTACAAAATAATGCACATGGGCCACACTTCTCTACCACTATCTTCCAGAAAACTCTGGTAGGTTCACTGATGCAGTTTATGAGTCTGCATTTGTAAGGGTGAGTGCACTGGGAAGATATAGGATGACGAGCTTCCTAGGGAACTGACCCCAGTGGACAGGGAGATACTGAGCTGAGGAAGCAGGCTGTCTAACAGCAGGCAGCATCCTCTACATGTCTATCTATTTCAGACATTTTGAAGAAGATACTTAGAAGACATTTTTCACCTGAAGTAAGACCAACGTGAGAGGACACAGGTAAGTAGTATTAAACACATTTGCTAAATGCATAACATTTCCTGTTATTCCTATGCAGTTTTCAATTCCATCTGTAGCATACGTATCTTACAGTCAACTCTTCGGTTCATTCTTAGGCAGTTTAAATTCCTTGACAACATACTGGACCTTTTTATTTTAAAAAAAAAAAAAAAAAAAGCCACATTGGGCAAAATTTCCCTCCTAAGTATCTTTATGTGTCGTTCTGTACCTTTATGATGATTTTAGCTAGTCTGATTTTAAGAGCTTCTCCATGCTGTCACCATCTACTGATATCAATGGAAGATAAATGCTTTGTAATTTTGAAAATTACTTCATTCATATATGTCCAACATTGTCCAGAAAATTCAGGAACAAAAGCGAACCTCTAAGAGTTGTCCTGATTCTGTTGAAAGACACCTATGTGTACATATGCATATCTTGGGTGCTGAAGATCATTATGGAGAGCACTGGACACATGGCTTGTTAATACAAAAATGTTGTTGGGTTGTTTTTTTGTGAAGCCTAGATTCTTTAGCACATTTTTGCTCAAAGTTGGCAAAAGTCCTCCTTTGTAAAAGGATTTAATAAGAATTATGTCATATCCAAACCCAATTTTTAGTCTTTCAAAATACATTTCAATATATATGGTAAGAGCCCTTGCCAAAATGTTTTCCAAGAAGAAAAGGGCTTTGTAACTGCATAGAAAATTTTATGTAAAATGCTCATTTTTTTTCCAAAAATGTATATTAGTATTTCAGGTTTCAATAAAAGCCAGCAGCTGTACTGCATAAATATACATTATTTCATTTACTTGCAGGAACAGCAATTTCCTGGCCATTTCTATTTTGAAGCATCATTTAACTGATCTTAATGGGTCATCATGACATATTGAATATGACTGCAATAATACACTGACTAAAACCTGAAATATTAGTTACTTTAAGTAACATAACTCCATTTTCTTTGACTCCTCATAGCTTACTGACTTTAGATATTCATCACCAAAATACCTGTTTCATTCAACTGCACAGTCAAGACAATTCCCAAGCCACTGTTGAAAAGAAAAACATATTCAGCAACAGTGAAAACAAAGATACATTATGTGAAGAAAGGTTTTTCTCTTCTTCACCACTATCTACCTTCCTTTCATGATCTTAAGTTTACATTCAAATATGGGATCTCAAGCAAGGAATGTTTCAGGTGGACAAGGATTGATCCTTATGAATCTATATGAAGCAAGGATTAAGGATCACAGGAGCACTGAAGCACAATATCCAGGCACTACCTGGAGTGAATGACAGATTGAATACTGAATTGTTTCCAACTCCTTGACTGTATTTAGTTTTCTTTTTAGTAAACTGACTATGAAGGAATAATATTGAAGAAAGATTTTCTATATGGTAGAGGTGTTTATTAGATTTCAATTCCGGAAAAAAGTTCTGAATGAATTCTTCAAATGTTTCAGCATTTATATGTGTGATACGATTAATTTCATTTATGTCTATACCTACATCTTCTGTCAGAACCTTTGATCTGTTTTTTGAACATAGCATGTTTTTTTTTCATTATAACAGTCTTTCTCATCATTGTTATCTCTTTTTAACCCTCAAAAAATGCCACTCAATGCCAACAATTTTACTGTTCCATTTTATGCAAGCTATAGTACTCAGTGTCTTGGCTTTGGCAGATTTACATATAGTAACTAACAATGAAGCCTCAAAGAAAGGTAATCAATATTTTCTCCATATTGCAAGCAAGAAAAATGAATGAAACTGTTCATACCATAAACCAGTCTTAGCTGGTGGAAAGTTTTCTTCTGATACTAGGGCTTTAATATGCTTTTGCTGATTCATACGTAACTAGCATGTTTTTAACTTCTTCTGTTGATGTTGTTGGGGTTTTTTTGTTAATATAAGCAGATCTTCAGACAATTACACTAATCTGATTGCTGTGATATTGTGCTTTGCCCAGGTTGTAAATGATTACATGTCTGCAATAAATAAGGTCTAGAAAACACCGTCCAACAAGAAGTCTGAGTACTATGTCCAACCTGTCATGTTTTCAGCCTTCCCTTTTCCCTTGGAGTCCAGGCAGAGCAGTTCTTTGATAAACAAACATTGTGCTGGCAGCCCAGCCATCTTGTTACCAGCCATCAGAAAGTTGGTGAGAGGTAGTGGCACAGGAACCGCTGAAGCATGTACAGTGCCCCCCCCCTGCAACTCCCTTCATCAAGTTCCAGCTGCAGCAGCCAATGTGTACTGCGTTAGCTGGGCAGAAGCCAAATGCACCAAGACTTGCACAAAACCAGCTCCTGTCATTAAAGACTGGTTCAGTCATTTGCTAAGAAAGGTTCACTAAGAAACCACATCACATCTGTCTCTTTGGTGTCTTAAAAACAATACATAAGAATTATTTTGAAATCTGGGAGAATTCAGGGCTAAAGTGTGTGCATAGCTACTTTCCTGGTAGAAAAACATAAATAACACAGTGTCAGAAAATGGAGTATTGGCTAAACACGTTGTCAAATTATAATTTCATGTTCATTGCCAAAAAAAAAAAAATAGGTTTACTTTAGCTACACCTATTTTTACCTGTACACACTATTCATCAGAATATCTTTCTAGACAATGGGAAGTACCTCTCCCATTCATAAAGCTGTGAAGTACTCATCAAAAGAGTAGAAGTGAAATTAGAAGAATGACTGCATCTTTGATGTTCTGGAACTTATCTGAAAAAACATAAGTATGCAACTGAGTGAGGAGGAAGAAAAGCTGTTGAGTATACGGAAAATAAATATGTTTAAAATTTACTAAAATTGTTGATATTATTTTAAAAAATAATGAAAGTACACCTTTGCTAGCAAGCTCTTTCTTATAGCAAAGATATAAATGGATTGTTTCTCATATAGTGAGTTTCTTGCTAAAACAACCAGAGAGAATGCAATAACCCTAAATGATTGCCACTAGACTTTAGGTCTAAAGTTCCCTTTACAGAAACATGTCTGCTTTCCCCTGCAGCTAAAAGGCTGTAACTTCTAGTACACCTATAATCAATCAGCACTGCTGCCTCTCTCCAGGTTTTGAGGGAGAGGGATGCTGTCTGTCAGTGTGTTCACAGAGGGTCATGTCTACCCTGTTTCCTTTCCGTGGCTGGGCAGGGAGTTGCCTGTTCGCCCTGCTGTCCCTGCTCTACTCAGGGTGAAGGAGAGCCCTGAGCTGGGGAAGCCGTCTGGAGTGTGGGTCTGTGACCCAGCAGGCAGGGAGCCTGTGGCGAGGGCAGATATTAGGAGATGCCTGAAAGAAGCAGAAAAAAAGCAAGCCAAACCTCTGAAGCAACAGAAAACATTCTTTCTTATAGACCCAGAGGCACCGGGGGTGAGGTTGTGCAAGACAGCTGGGACAATCTGACAGCTTGCTGCCACCAAAAGTGAGTGTTTCATGCTGCTTCAAAAAGCTGGGGGTGTCAGACAAACACAAGAGCTCATGCAAAAGAAGGAGCAGACAACTGCATTCAGAAGAAGGAGGTAAGCCTAGCCTTTGTGGCAGCCGCTAGCTCAAATTTCTCAGGAATATTCAGCCTGTGTGGAGCCACAACCCAAAATGTCATGAAATGTTGCTGGACTGAGACAAAAAACTGTGAGGAGAAGGATTTACTTAAAAGGTCTGTTATATTATTATGTTCTCACTCAGAAGAAACTGAGCGTCTGTATTTTAAACTTTGATTGTTCTCGTTTAGCTAAGCTTAAATGTAGCATTTAGAAGCTTACAGCCCCCCTAGGTGATTATGGTGCGTCCCCTGTAAAGAAAACATCCAGGAAGGACCACCTCTAAGCTTTTGGACAACGCGGTCCTTTCACACTTAGTTTAAAAGATCCTAGTTTGGATTACTTGGGATGAAACAGGCAGGGAGCAGCTCCTCCAGGAAACTGAAGGGAACAGTTGTCTTTGGCAAGGATGAGCTGAAGGCAGCAATAACCTATGGAACTATTATAGCTGCAGCTTCAAGAAAACGCATGTCCACTCTCTGTAAACAGCACTCTGTCACTTCACATTTGCAAATGTATAATAATCCCTTGAAAGTCTACATACAGTCTCAGAAAAGACAGTTTACACAGGAAATATAAAACTAATCTGTGTGAAACACTATTAATAGCAGTAGTTTCAGGTTAAATCAAAAAGAAGATTCACCTTAGCCTTGCTTTGAAGAAGTACAAGTGGTACAGGACATGAGGGTGATATTATTCTTCTGGAAGACAATTTTTTTCATTCTCTGCAATGGGACTAGAAACCAATATAAAATAAAATTTGTACTATAAATAGATAGTTCCATGGACTACAGGTAAAATTTAAAAAAAAAAAAAACAAACAAACAAAAAACAAACTATACACTCATAGCATACACAGGCTGAGATGTCTGAGGAAGGAAATGTCTTACATAGGATTGGGTAACAGTTGGAAAACCAGAAGATACCACAAATCAGAAAAGACTGATGTCTCTATCTGTAGAAACAAATGCAAAACAATATGAAATTATGACTTAGTCAAAAGGAAATAAAACTTAGCAATTTCTGAAAAGAAAATTAAAAAAAAAAAAAACTGAAGAAATCAGTCAAAAGTAGCAGCCTTCACAAAGAGAATTTAGATTCCATCCAAAGTATTTATTGCTTCTCAGAGGTATTTGCAACCATTACATTACCTCCTAGTGACCAAATTCAGTTTCAGCCTTTTAACCAGCAGGAGAGTCTGAGCTCATCTCTCCAAGTCATATTGCTATGATTTCTGTGTGAAATGTTGTTTCAGAAACCAGAATCCCTTTCCCCCTGGTGAGTTGCAAGTTAGGCAGCATCTCTCTCAGCTTACTCATCATTCACCACCACACCATCTAATTAAATGGGTTGAATATTGGCCACATCACATTTAAAATGAGTCACATATTTTCTAGCACAGTTCTTTTAAGATTTTTTTGAACTTTGAAATGTTACAACTCAAATGTCAAATGATATCTAAAATACATTTGATATTTACATGAGACCTCACAATTTTATACCTTTTTTGTCTGAGAAAAAAAAAAAAAAACAACACATTGAGAATGAAGTGGAAGTGATACAATATCACCTCCTCTTTTTTTCTTCAAATGACCTGTTAAGATATTTCTCTAAGTGATTAGGAGAAAATGTGAAGGTATCCAGTAATACTGAATGATGGAATTGAAAAGCATGGGAAGCGAAAAACTGAAGGTCCCAAGAGCCTGGGTGAGAGTGGCAGGTGTGCTTTTACCTCTGTGCAGCACACAGGAATGACATGCATCCTGCAGTGGAGGAGATCTATGGAAACACTAGTCCTCCTGTTCTCCTCCACGGAGCAACCCCTGCTCCTGTGTCTCCAGAGCAGGCTGAAGTCATGGTTAAACTGTTGTGGGCATTATTGCTGTGATGTGTGCAGTCCCACGCTTCTGGTCTACAGCAGTGGACTCTTCATCAAGCAAGATTCACTCATGTGAGAATCCCCTCATCAGTCCTGGTTTCAAATTATTTCAGAGCTTCCAAAGTTTCTGGGCTTCTAAGAGCCCTTAGGCTACAAAATGCCTTTGCAGGAAAAAAACATCAGATCTTGAGATGCCATCTTTTCATCTTAGTAAAGGCTTTTTTAATATTTCAGCGATTGTTTCCACATTTCTGGTCAGGCTTGTTCCCTTGTTCAGCCCCCTGCAGACACTGAGATGCACTCTGTTTTTTTGTTACCTAGATAGTTTTTGGTATCACCATGTAGGAAATAGTGAAGTGCATGTGTTAAGGAATAGATTAAAATGTCACTGATTCCAAAAATATGAGGCATGGTGGCCTGTCTCTTTTCAACCATGGAAGCCCAGAGCTAGATGAAGTCTTACTGTTCTGGGAATGAAAGCCTACAAACCTGGAATCATCAGGTTCACATGAACCCACCTCTTCATGCAGAGCAATTTCATATGGGCAGCTCTTGCACAGAAGTTTAGAAAATCTGATGGAGAAGCAGATGGTTGTGACAAGAAGTCATGCGGTGTTATGCACAAATGTAGCAAGGACATTTATACCAGCAAAGAGGGTGTGGAAATCATACCTATATAGCACAAATGTATTTCTTGTCAAACAAGTGCAGATTTAACAGTTTAGCAACAGGGTCAAAAGGGGGCTTCTCTCCATGGATCATTCCATTCAAAGGTCATGGTTCTTCTCACCTGCCACCTACCTAACTGTCTCCAGAGAGGTCAATGGGAGCAAAACACTCAAAAAAATATATAAATGTTTATTACTTCAGAGTTTTGGCACCAAGAGCTCCAGACTCTGAACTGAACTGCACTGAAGTGAGGAGTTTACCAAAGTGACAAAGGCCTTTCTGGCCTCGCTGTACAAATGTCAGCAGCATGGTAGCCATGGCGGGTCTAAACCCAGATTATCATTCTCTCCCCATACCCAGACATTTGGGGTTTCAGACCCACACCACAAATCCATGTCAAGTCCACTGTGTCACAGAAGGAGAGGCCCTACATCAGTCCCTCTGCCTGACCACTGAGCACCTCAGAGACTTTGTTTCTCTTCTAAGGCCATGAAGTGGTCACAAGGACACCACCAGGTTGGTGTTAAAATGCCTGTGGCTGTGACATGAAGCCAGCACCTGGTAGGAAGCCCAGCAGAGAAGGCTGTCACCTATAGTGTCACTAAGGAATTCCAAGAGTTCTGACAAAGAGGGAATCCACCTGTGGTGGCCTCAGCTTCAAAGCATTTTCTTCTCTCCCCAAAGCAACTGAGCCCGTGTCAGATATGACTCCTTCCACTAACAAGCAAGACTATCCTCTTCCTAACTTCATAGGCCTCGCCTAGGCATAGAAGAGTACCTCAGAAAGACATGGCCTCCTAAAGGGACAGACAGGCTTGACCCGAGAGTTTATTCTTCCCCACAACTATACATATCATGAAGGTTGCACAGTGCACACATCTAGGAAGAGCTGAGTGAGATGCCACACCTCTTTGAGTTCCTCGTAGGTTATCACCATGATACTCTCGTGGTCAATGTATTTGTTCCATTCCACTAAGTGGTCAAAGTAGGATCCCCAGGTCACTGCATACAAAGAAGAAAAACAGCTGTGTAGGGTATTCCCCCAAACAGGCCCTTACTGAATCAGAGGAGTCAGCGCAGACAGCTCTCTAAGCATGGTGCCAGGACGGTGAAGTGGCGACTGGCTCAACATGTTAGTTCTTTTGGCTGAGGTTAGTGCAGGATCCCCCAGCCCTGGCTATTGGGTAGCACCAAACCACAAGCTCTGTCAAGATCTGTCCATTCTGAATAGAGACTAAAAAAATCTGATTCTCTGGTGCTCCCTGTTTCAGCCTTAACATGGATCTATCTGTTTGTCCTGGGAGTGCCTTGGTAAGGTATGTTGGGGTAGGATTTCCATACACAAGGTCCTATGTATGCCCCTCATACAGGGAGGAATAAAGTACCTTTCCCACTCATGAAGGTTGCAAAGTACTCATCCCAGGAGGCAAAGGATGGCAGCAGTGGCATGTTGTAGAAGTGGTAATAGGAGACAGCTGTGTCTTTGGGGTTCCGAACCAGCACAAGGATCTGGAGCAAGAAAACACATAATTTATTTCTGATTTTGTGACTTGTTGCAGAATGGCTGCG
>VXBW01003114.1:199813-218557 GCA_013400375.1 Thinocorus orbignyianus | reverse complement strand
CCTGGGGTGAAGTGAGAGGAGAGGGCACAGCACCGCTCTGCTGCAGCTGGGGTGAGGAGGAATGCCCTCAGACGCAAAATCAGCCTCTTTCCCCAGTCCCCGGGGGTCAATTGCTGATTTAATCCAACTGCTGCACGCATGAAGAAAACCTGTCAGACCCTTCGCTGTTCCAGCAGCCTTTGCCAATCCCCCTGCCAAATTCTGTTCAGGATCCTTGGCATGTTGCAAACCCCATAATCAACCACATTAATGGGGAATTGGGAAACTGCCTTGTAAGAAACAGTAACAAAAAATTAAAATAAAAATCATCCTTTCTGGGTCCAGAATGCTCCTAGGTCTAGAAGGGAGTTTTAAAACGCTGCTCAGAGGAAGGGAGCATCTCTCCGAAGGAAGAGATGGAGCAAGACGACTGCAGGGAGTCAACCTGATCTGCGATTGCACCCAGAGAGGGAAATAAATGACATCAAGCAGCAGCAAATTGCAAACAGATCAGGGGCTGAGCATGGTAACAGCAAGTCCAACGCTGCTCACAGACAGCACGGTTCTGGGGGAGTTCAGAGAGGGTTTGTTGTGATGATAGACGTTATCCCCAGATATTTCTCCTCTGACACTAAGCTACTCACAAACCACGCTGAGATCCCTATATCCAACCTTTGTGAGAGATCCCTATATCCAACCTTCGTGAGATCCCTACCTGGGCTCCAGCAACGCATCACCCTTCAGCAATCACAGCCACAGGGTCCCCACCACCAGCAGAGGAGACTTGTGGCTCCAAGAAGGAAAAGCAGCTGGAAAAGCCATCCCCAGGCATTTGGGGGAACCCATTTCCAGGCGACTTGCAGACTGCCAACAGACCTCAGCTGGTGCTCCTTGTGGTTCAAAGATGCGGGTCAAAGTCAGGGCTGGTTTCCCAAAGAAGTTCACGGGGGGTTATTGAGAACAACTGCTCCAAATCCACAAGAACTTAAATCACAACCTCAAAAAGCTTGGGGTTAGACAGTGCCTGGGGGCAGGATGGTTTTGGGTGGCAGGTGGGATTCCTCTGCCTGCCACAGAGGCTCTGTGATGACAGAGAATTCAGCAGGGACCCCACCAGAGCCCTCACCAAGGATGTTAACGAATTCCCCCTGCAGACCATTCCCATCTCCCTTCTCTACACACAGTTCTTCATCTCCTTCAGTTCAATAGTGATTGTGACTTTGACAAATACATAGGTAAGTAAAATATGTTCAAGAGAATATCTCTTCTTGGCAGAAAATACTGCTTTCTGCAACGATATCTATTAACAATTGTTGACATAATGCTACAAATACACATTTTCCCCAATTGTCCTAAATTTTAAAATTGTGGGAAAATACAGCAAAAAGCTTTAACCTTTTCCCACCCCATTTAGGAAAAAAACTTCTTCCATGATACAACCAGACCCATTTTTGGCAGGAACCAGCTCCACAGCACCCAGAAGGAGATGAAGCAAACCAAACCAGCTCAGCATCCCTTCCCGAGAGAGGGGAAACATAAGATCTGGTGGGGTTAAAAAAAAAGAAAGGCAGAACATAAGGTGTCCAAGTCTCTGTGGTGCTACAGGCATCCCACACATTAAGGATCGTCTGCCCTGCCACACTCCCAGACCCCAGCCCAGCCCAAACCTCGATGCAGACTGTGCAGTCTGTTTCCATTCACAGCCAAGCCCTCGCCAAGCTGCCAAATTGGCCACTTCCTTGCCAGGTCCATACATTATCATCCCCGAGGAAAGAGGAAGCCGTAGTTTACGATTCCCACAAAACAAAATCTCTATATTACACTCATGTTAGGAAAGCAGTACCTAAGAGATTCATAGAATTTCTGGGGTTGGAAGAGACCTTAACGATCATCAAGTTCCAACTCTCTACCATGAGCAGGGATGCTATCCACTAGACCAGGTTGCTCAAAGCACCATCCAGCCTGGTCTTGAAGGCATCCCCTGCCCTGCTCTACAGGGCCAATCTGCAAAGGATGTGACACACGGAGACCTCAGGGCCCTTGATGTGAAGGTGAGGCCCAAAATAAGGTTTCCATGGCCTTTGTCACATCAGAAGGTACCTTAATGCCTGTAGAAGTAACACTGCTTGGACCTACAGGACTTGCCATGGCCAAGCTTGGAGAACTGTACGCCTTCTCCACAGCCTGCAGCATCACCGGGCTGCAAGGGGGCATTATTGCATGCAGTAGGATCCTTAAAACAAGTTAACTGACATGCCCAAGATCATAAAATCCCAAATTCTAGCATTAGGTGCCTCAGTCTAAAGAAGTTGGGTGTCTAAAAGCCTTTGGGCAGCTCTGGAAACCCAGGTTTCATCTGGAAGAGGGGCGCTGGATCAGGGGAGGGGGGAAAAAAGCCTGATGTGGTCCAGGCAGCTCCGAACGTCAGGAGTCCTGGATTCAGTTCCTGACAGTTTGTTTCGCCTTCCCTTCTATGTACTCAAGCACTCTTTAATTTAGCTTGAGTGACGATTCCTGTCTCAGAGGTGCTTGGTGAGCAGCCAGCAGCAGCCCGGTAATAAAACACCTTCCCGCTGCTGATAAGGGAGCGCAAGGGAATTGTGCTGGGAAGCACCCGCCCTGGAGAAGGAATGCAGGTAGCCTGCGATGGATCAAGCCCAGCTTCTTCACTCCTCCCTCCCCCAAAATGGCCCGGACAATGAAGCAGCAAAACCCTACCCCTTGCTGGTTTTGCTCATTTGAAAGCTGGTTTTTGCAATTTTTGGCTGGAAAAGCACACCATCATGACCTACGCTCGCAACAAAGCCTACCTACCATCTTTCTTTAGCCAAATAATAAACCAGCATCCATGGGAGATGCTCCTCTACTAGGGGTCTGGGAGGTTCACTCAGGAATCAGCCCACACCAAAAACCACTTTATTTTCCCTGCTGTGGTTTTCAGGGCCAGATTCAAGCCTCTGTCCAAAAGCAAATTCTACACAGTCACACCACACCACAGCCTGGAACATCTTCAGCCCTAGGTGGAATAAAGATGATCCCAAGGACATCAGGAAAGAGCAACCCTGGCTCCACACCAGCTGATGGATGGCTGGAGGGACACACCAAAACACTTAGCAATTTTAATTTATAAATCATCTATAATGTTTAATTTATAAACAGCAACTGTGGAAAGGAGGTTTTGTTTCTGACTCCCACGAGACATGGATTTTCCTCAGCCATTGGATTCTTTTACCTAGCCACCAACTATGGAAATGACCCAAGGCCAGAGAGACACAGGGAATCCCATGTCCTCTGCCAAGAATACTCCTGTTTAGGCTGTGAGTTAACACCAGCCAGAGCCTTTCTCTGGGCAAGACCCAGCAAAGCTCCATGGCCTTAGGCGAGCACCTCCAACAGCGGTGGCCACATAAAAAGCCAAGTGGGTTTTTACGAGCTGGGCAGACACCTGGTTATGGATTCCCAGCGACCGGCTGCTTGGAGCACTTTATAGCAGGATACAGGATGGCAGAGCTGTATACAGCACCTCGGTGCATTTCCCAAAGCAATCATTTTCTCCCCAAAAACCACACACGAGAGGTAAACCCAAATCCAATGGGACAGATGCCAGACACCAATACAGGAAAAGATGTGGTGAAAAGCTTTCACTAAACACACATTTAGGCACCTGGTTTTTGGTCACAAAGGTGTTTACCTGGTGGAATTACTGGTGTATGAACATGAGAGAGCATTCCCCAGGAAAGCAAAATTAAGGGATGAAAAACACGCGATGATCTTTCAAGAAAAGCTAGGAAAATACATCACTTACTGCCACAACCCAGCTGTGATCCCTTGTTTTTCTTATATGTATAGATATATTCCTGTTTTTCTTAGTCCTTGTTCGATTCCCAGTTGTAATCCCCTGTCAGCAAGCAAAGCTGCTTTTCAGGGACTGAAGGAATATCTCACTCATGGAATATCTGACTGTGCAGGACAGATACGCTGGCAAGAAAGGAAACACCCCTACACACACCCCTTTCTAAAATATTTACATCTTTTGTTGTTTTCTCCTCCTTGAACTTATTAAAGTTTGGAAATTTGGACAGGAAAATAACATTATCTGACTCCCAAGCCTTCAGACATCGCTGTTGCTGTCACATCTGCCTGTCTTTGGGCATCCGGAGCGAGCAGTGGTCTCCGAAGGGAGTTCATGCCACAAGTGGTGGGATCAACTCACAAAACGCTGCCACCAGATCCAGCATCCCCCAGCGCAAAGCCAAGCCTGATATTTCTAGGATCACAATCAGACCACAGCGACATTTCCAGCCAAGCAGAGATGAAGTAACAGACTCGGTCTGGTCCTTGTTTGGCTTCAATAACCACCAACGAAAACCCCCCAAGAGTGCCGAATGGTCACAAGCCTGTGGATAATTTGGGATGCTTCGATTTGTGAAACAAGCTCCACGTTTCTAGAATAACAAACAGACCCATCTAGTTTCGCTGCTGCCCGGGTTGCTGGTTTGATTTGTTCTCAGATGTTAGGGGTTACACACCACTTTGCAGAGACATTCGAAGCAAAGCAGAAACCACCCAGAGCTCCATGAGCTCTAACAACGCAGTTTCCTAAGGATTTCAGCCTCATGGCAGCAGCAGCTTGATGTGTTTCTCCTGAGCCCTCTCCCTCTTCTTTTCCCCCTTCTTTTTTTTTTTGTTGGGAGTAAGTTTATGACACCTAATGACTTCAGCTCCCTGAAGTTCTGCCCCTTACTCAAAACATAAACAAGGTCTTACCCATCTCTTCAGGCACTTCATTTCACCAAACACACTGGAAACACAGTCACTTTTGAGAACTGCGCCTTTCTGGTGAATTTGGATGAAATTAGTTGCCGTAGGAACAAGACTGGATGGGAAAGAGGAAAAGAAACTCAGACGTGTACAAACAGAATAATCTTGTAGCCTTTGTTTCCTTAGGAAACCAAACCAAACAAACAAACAAACAAAAAAAACCACAGCAAACTCACTGAAAAGAGTGAAAGTTACTCAAAATAAGGACGAGACTATAAACGTATCACAGCCAGCACATCATCCAGCAAATAAAGGTAATGAACGGGTCTGCTACAGCTCAGCTGGGTCTGGTGGGATGTTCTACTCTCCACAGAAGAGATTCAGCTTGAATCCATTGCTTGACATTATTTTTATTGTTAGCTTGGAAAGAAAAAGGCTTAAATTACCAAAAAAAAGAAAGAAAGAAAAAAAAAAAAAAAAAGAAAAAAAAAAAAAAAAAGAAAAAAAAAAAAAAAAAGAAAAAAAAAAAAAAAAAGAAAAAAAAAAAAAAAAAGAAAAAAAAAAAAAAAAAGAAAAAAAAAAAAGGTTCACAGACTCTGCTAGTTTTGTGAACCCATAAAACAGTTTGCAAGGTTCATAAAACCTCAAAAGCCAGAAAATCCTCCACCCCTGATTTCCGCCTTCAGGGTCTGGTCTCACTTCACTCACTGGGAGACGTTACAAGCTCCCTCCTCTAACGTTGTTTTTTTTTAAACACTCGGAGCCACTTAGGTTGCCTTCACTCATTCTTGACATCTCCACGCTGGATGAGAGCCTACATTTGGGTGGAATCCCCTCCACACGACGAAGCCCACCCTCCTGCTTTCTGGCGAGCTGTGAATGAGCGCTGGTGGGGCTACTTGGCTTTAGGCTGATGCCAAGCAATTGTGTACACAACAGCATATAAAGTCCCCAACACATCATTCCCTGCCTTTCCTTTCCCATTCTGCTCAATCAAGAGATGTTCTGCTCAGCTCCTGGGCAAGGAGAGTGCATCCTCCCCCCCAGTACCCCCAGCTGGGGACCAAGTGGTCTGTGGGGGATAGGAAAGCTTTATATTTTAAGCCAAGCAGCAAGCCTGAGGCAGCTTCCACCTCCAAAGGGCCACATTTTGTGGGCCAGTGAAGTCCTAAAAACCAGAATATTTTCAGAAGGAAGTAATTCATGCTAAAATACAGCCTGTAAGCACGCTCCCAGAATTCCTGCTAGATCCCATGAGCCAGGTCCATGGGTCCTGTAGCCAGGTTCAGGTTGCTGCCAAACCCTAAGCAGATGATTTTAAGCCTCTTACAGTAGCCCCACACAGTGGAAATGGCCCACTCTCTTTTTCTGCCTGACCTCACTCCAAAGGCAGGTGAGGTCTGGAGGCTGTGGGTCCAGACACACAGTAAGCACATGAAGCCTCCACTGCATTTTCAGAGGTCCACACTCACAGACCACTCACTCCACTTCTAAAAGGGCTTGAGTGAAGACTACCTGAGGCTGGCTTCATCTTTTATGTGAATCTAATTGGTGCCAGTGTTAGGAAACACCAGATGGAGCCCATGGAGAAGACCCACAAACACGTGGGGCTTTGTGTCAGCTTAGCAGCAGGCAGAGGCACCAGCAATGGACCTGGTGCCTCTTGGGCCATCCTGACAAGCACGGTGACCACTGTCTCAAGAGGTCCTGAGCAGCTCTCCCATGGTGCCTTGCAGTGGAAAAAAGAGTAAAAAGGACAGGATGTATTTCCATCCTCAGTCCTTGCAAGATCATCTCGACAGGTCACCAAATCTGGTCTTGTCTGCAGCAAAGGCTGGAAAGACTTGTCCACCCCACCAGTGGCTGCTGAGGACCAGGGCACCCGTCACCTTTTACACGGGGACATGTGAGTCACAGATACATCAGACATGGAGCCACCGAGCCCAGCTTCTCCTCACAAGGGCAATTTGGACTGATAGAGGAATTCGGACACTCCTGCATCAGCCCGTCTGACAGCCCCACCAGGCTGCAGGGGCTGGAAAGGAAGCCTTTAAGGTCACACTATAGGGAGACAGAAATTAAGGTAACCCACCCATGACAATGTCCAGCCCAGACTGAGAATATCAAAGGAAAAACCAAGAGAAAAGGAGAATCAGGCACCTCCCCAGCTAATGCCAGAAAAAACGAACCACCCTCAAACACAGAGCTGCAAACTTCCCCTAACTATCCCCCCCACCAAAATAAAATCAAACCTATAGTATTTTCATTGAATTAAGAAAAAAATACACATTTTTCTAAGCAAAAAGAGCTCTCACATCAGCAGCTGGGCAGTCTATGAGCAGCCCTGTGGGGGCAACCACAGCTGCCAGGGTGGCAACCACTGCTCAACTGGGAGAGCCCACCCTGTGACCACCATGCAGAGTGGGGACTGGCAGGGAGCAGCGGGGGGCAAGGGGTTTCGACCCAAAGAAAGGCTACTGAGACTTTTGTTTTTTTTTGGAAGCAAATCTTTACATACATGCTACACAGCTGTTGTTGAGAACAGGGTGGAAGCTCTAAATGAATTAAATATTTTGCAGCAAACACTTGTTAGCCAGTCTTGATGAACAGAAGCGCTGTTTTAATTGGAATTTAATTGCTGTATTAGTCATTTGCTGAACACATGTCTTGCATTAATGGTGGCACTTCCTTTTCCCACAAAGCACACCCCGTATTTCTCAAAAGACAAACAAATGCTTCTAAAAAGCTCCTGAAGAAGATCCAGAATCCTTCCTTCCATGCACAGCAGCTCCCATTGTGCCTGCAAGAACCCCCCGAGCTGTTGGAAACGTGGTACTAATCACAAACCACTGCCAGCAGTCACAGACCTTGCTCCAAACAGGGAATTTTAACTCACCGAAACAAATTAGTTACTTATGGAAGAGGAACCCCCCTCCCCATTCTGCAACCACCACGTCCAAGGAGGCAGACAGGCTCTTTCTGTAAACCAATATGGATAAGTGGCTGCAATTTTGCTAAGTTGCCTTTAAAACAGGGGTTTTATTTTCAGTTCAGGCAGAAATGACCTTGTGTGACTTCGGTTGAGCTCTCCCCTCCCCGGTCTGCAAATTATTATTCTGTAATAAGACAGAAGGACCTCGCTCGTATTACCAGGGTGTCGGAGCCAACGTGTTATTTCTTGGAAAGAACTGGGCTGCCAGAGTCCAGGGCTGGAGCCTGAGAGCACTTCAGCAAGTTACATTCATTACCTCGCAAGAACAACTGAGAAAAAATAAACACTTCTCAACCCAGTGACTACCCGGAGCTGTAAATTTCAAACACTTATTAGGGAGTCAGAGCTGAGTAAAACAACACGGGATGTGTTACATAGCAGAGGGTAACCTCTAAAGAAGGACTTAGGCTCTGGGGAAAGTTTTAAAACAGAACAGGATGAAGTTTATGTGCCTTTTTTTTTTTTTTTCATGTGGTTCTTATAATTAACTAAACTGTCACAGAAAATCTTCCTAAAGGTCTGGATCCAATCCAGGCTTCTCTAACACACAGGTCCCACCATCCCCTCCACCATCCGTACCTGAAGAGTTAAACATTTAGAACTGGTAGACAATTTTTCAACATTTTTTTTTTTCCCCAGCCCTTCTGTTAACACATTTCCTCTTGGTAGATTGTGGGGATTTATCCCACTTTTCATTCAAAAGAGCCAAAACACAACTTTTCCCAAGGGACCAGAGCACCAGGTGACTCCCAAACCGCTCATAACACACGTCTATCCCTTGTTGGCAATTTACTGTTTCGGCTTTGAGCCCAGACGTTTGGGGCACACGGCGTGATTTCTGATCACTGCCTGCATGACCTTGCTTGACTTTAACTTTGAAACCAAGGTGATGTGTTAAACAGCAAAACGAAATCTATTTCTTGGCGCAGCACACATTGGCCACGGGCTCCAAAATCACTCCCCATCAACAATGTAAATCTTCCCACGTGCGAGAACATGTGAAACAGCAAAAAGGGAAAGCTCCACAAAGGGACCAGATGCGAACTGAGCTTTGGATTCAGCAAGCTGTTCACAGACAGGTTTCAGCTTTACGACTGCTTCTCCCTACAATCATAAAGGGCAGGCACAAGGGGCCCCAGAGTTACGTTTTTGTCCAAGGTATTTGGGTGTTGAGACCTTGATCTTGGCTTGTTCCACGATGAAGACCCACGTAAAGGCTGAGGACAACCCTTAGTCTGAGAAAGTTCAGCTCTGCGAGTTGGGGATGGGCCATCGATCGCTGAAGGTGAGAGTTTGTGTCCAAAATGCTCTCAGGCATCACCTCTACGACAAGAGCAGCTGGATGAAAACATCAAGAGAAACATGTCGCGCACACTTTCTTCTCCATTTTCTTCTCTCTCTATTGGCTTTCTCACACTCAACCAGTGAAAAAAAAAAATCTGCCTGGATGAGGAAATACACGAATACGTGTGTTAAACCATGAAAATACCTGGAAAATGCCTGCTCTGCAGAAGAAGAGAGAGTTAATGATGAAGTTAATGAGAGAAAGACACGGCCAGAGACTGCATCAATTACAGCAACAGAACAATCTTAATCCATTCACTGATCTTGATTGAATCTTCACTGTCTTGATTTATACCATCTTAAAAGAAAAGAGATATTCCAGCCAGATATTCCTATCAATACCATACTTGAGTTGTGTGAATAATATCTTAAAATACTATAATCCAAGCTGAGGTTGAGTTACAGTCACTGCTCAGCTGGGTGCAAAAGACGACAGTTGTAGGGTGCAATTGTGGAACCACAAGGCTGGAAAGGTTCAAATTGTTTCATGAGGCAGGCTGTTGCCTTTCCATACACTGCCAGGGCTATTTAATTTGACAATACAGAGTAGTTTGAACGAGCAGTGAACATCCACGCTCTCATTCCTAGTCTTGTTTCTGATTCACGCTGGCAGTCACAGATGCACCGCCTGTTCTCCAGGTATTCACATGGAAGTGACTGAGACATGCCAAATCTACCAGCAGCTTCTCATTAGTGGCTCTTCCTTGATTATGACATCTGGTGAGGTTGATGACAATAACAGAAGAAAAATGCGCAGTTCAGTCATTTGGAAATGACTTAAGTGGAGGCCGTTTTGCACAGTATGAATGTTGAAATGTTAGGAATGATTGAGGCCAGATTTATAGCTCAAGCAGCCTCGCATCTGTATTTCATTTGTGAGCAACCAATACACAAAACACCTTAAAAAAAAAAAGAAAAAGAAATCCTAATTATTTCCCAACTGACCAAGAGCCCTGAATATTCTGTCAGCAATATAATCTAGACCACAAAATGTTGTTCTTGTTGAAAGGAATTTTCAGAGTATTGTTACAGGGCTAGCCCAATAAACCTGTACTAGTCAAGGCTGTCACTATCCCAACTTTGGGCTCAATAGGATGATCTTCAACTGCTGGTCAGTAGAAGAGATTCCTGTAATACTCCTGGAGAGGACAAGGAGATCACACACAAGATTTTAGCTGTCAAGAAAGGGGACACAGAATTTGGAAGCAGCTCGTGTCCTCCCTTCTTCGGTAATTAATGGCCATTCTGAAGTGGTTTCTCCTCCAATACCATCCACAGCACAGAGGAGCACACAGACATAGGGGAAGAGCTGGGAATTTGGTGGCTTGGTTATTATTACCCAAAATTCCTGTCCTATGCAGTGATGTTTTCTGCATGTCAGATGGTTGAGCATGTCTGATCAGTTTATGGCACACAGCGAGCACAAATGGGGATTAAACTCTACTTCCTCCTACCCAAAGGGTCTTACAGAGCAGAAAGCTCGGTCAAAACTTAATTTAAAACTTAACTGTGTGGTGTATAACACACTTCACACCACCAGATACAACCCACAACAATCCAAGGGGCTCAGGTTGATAAGGGAACCCACCTTATCAAGACAGCCAGTGTACAACACACACAAGTTGTTTTTCAATGAAAGTTAAGCTCCTAATTAAGTGTCTAATTGCTTTCTTGAGTGCTCAGCCACAAGACACAATGATGCACTTAGATTTCTCCCATGTCCTTAGAAGGACAAAAATAATAGCTCTTCCCCTGAGGATGCAGCTCTCCTGCTCGCACACCATGTAAGGCAAGGTGATAAGACAAAATTCTTACCCAAGATACAGCAGATAATTATGTGGAGCAGAGACATTTCTGAAGCAGTTGAGGAATCACTGCCAGCAGCAAAGGGAGGTTTTTATGAGTTTGCTCGCCTGCATCTGAAGCCCATGGTTGGGTCATAAGCCAAGATGATACTCTGATTAACTTCAAAAATCCTATTTGCCAGTAGTATGACCTTCGAGCTGGGAATTGTCTTCACTACCCATCTGCCAGACCCTCCCACAGGCTGGTTGACAAGTTTTGGCGGAAATTTTCTGACAGGCTGCTGGAACTCCCAGATCTATCCTCCTCCCCACTGAGGAGGTCCAACACCACCTTTGCAAGAAGCAGTCAGAAAAGAGGAGAGAATCCAACACTTTCCCTTTCTCACTGTCCTTCTCCTCATGTAAGACTCCACGTAGCAGCCTTCCACCTTCTGTATTTTCCTAAAACACAACAGCTCTCATCAGTGAACAGGGCTTCTATTTGAAATGCTTCTCATTTTCTGGTAGTTTATTATATGGTGGGGCCTCTTTAGCACATATCTCCTCTTCTGGCAGTATTTTGAAATCTTGCCTTCTGGCCAGTCCAGGATGACTTCCAAGATTCCTGGGGAACAGGGGTTTCCTATTCAACCTCAATGTGTGATCAGAGCAACCCATTTCACAGAGCATCAGTTGCATGATGTACAGAAGGGACTTTCTTTGAGCATCAAGCCCAGCACCAGCAGTCCGGGGTGCCAAGAGGAGCTGTGTTTCTGAACCAGCCACTTCCAAAGCAGCTCAAACCACTTCACATGCTACCTATATCACTTTTCCAGGTGGAGTCTGAGGCCAGCAGCCCTCAGATCCTCAGGATCCCTGACTCCAAAACCCAAGAGATCAACCTTGAGCCTCTCTTCACTAAGATTAATGTCTCCCCGTTGTCCTCATCAACTCTTTCCAGGACTGGCTCCAAGTCCAGAGAGAAGTTCTCACATCCATAGCCATGACAGGTTGCCCCACCAACAAAGGCCCACATGCAGAGCTGATCACCTTTATCTCAGCCCACTACAGACATCAACATCACTGAGCTGTGGTCCCAAATATTAACTGGGGATATCCTTTTTTTTTTTTTTGGATGTCCAAATTATACATTAATTATTCAAGACAACTTGTGTTGGGGAACACCTCCTGATCAGGTCATGATTAGACCACACAGACCTACTCAACATTAAATTTTAAGGCAGACCTCTGGAGTCCAGAGCTGGTCTCGTATGCTCAAAATTAAAATATAAGTTCTTTGCTGAATCAATAGTGATTACAGAGAAAAACAACACCTTGCAGTAAAGGTAGAGGCCCCTGAAAGACACTAATTGTTGGCAAACGAGGGCAACTCTTATCAAACATGAAAAACGATAATGTCAAGTAATTATCTGTACACAAAGCTGCAATATGAGCCCTGTAGAGCCATGGACAAAGGGCTTTGTTTGTGAAACTGGCCATTTCTCAACGCTTAGATGCATGTGAACAAGTTGAAACATAAATCAAAGATATAAGCCAGAAGTCCTCAACAGCAGCACTAATAGGCTTTTTGAGAGACTGGGCTGGACAACACCTTCCAAACAAAAATATTTCCATAACACACGCTGTTTATTTTCTTCTATTTCCCTGTTGGCAGAGACACTGGCTGACCAATTTATTTTTCACTGGTTTCAAGTTTTCTGGCTGGCCCTTCCAATTGTAAACATCAGTGGAAAAAAACCAACAAAACATTTATTTGTTTAGAAGTGCTCTCTTGGGAAGATTGATAAAAGCTATTCAAAAACCCAAAGCATAGGCCAGATTTGAGAAGAAATTACCCTGGTGCTGCCAAGTCTTGTGATTTTCATCCTACCTCTTCAACATGCAGGACGTTTTGTCCAGAGTAAGTGTTAAGAGAAGGAAATGGGAATCTTAGATATTTTTTTTTCCAGCCTCACTATTTATTGAAAGGAAAACGTAGGAAAGCACCTGAGCAGCTCCTACCCCATCCCCTCGCCCAGGTGGTGGCAGAAAGGACACTTCAGAGGGGAAAGATGAGGTGGGTTTTCCCCAGTGCAGACTGGGACCATGGTGTGGATGCAGTCATGGGCACAAACACCAGCCTGGGTGCTGGTCACAGGTACACAGCACCAAGTTTTTTACCCATGTTTCCAGTCATTTTAGTGAATAATAATAATAATAAGCTGGAAAATGTGTGGAAAATTTGCTCAAAATTAAAAATGGAAATAAAGAGAAGGCAACAACTGTGGAGTTTTGAGTTGGCTTTTTTCCTTGTTTTTTTTGTTTTTTAAGTGTGGATTTTTGGTGGGTTTTTTTTTAAAAATACTGATTTTGAAGAGAAAACTATGCTCCAGATGGCTGACTCATTAGCAAAGGTGCAGGATTAGCACTGATAATCGCTCTTTGAAAATGCACATATTAGCCAAGAGCAGCAGGGATTTATTCCTCATCTTCCTTACGCATTTAGGAGTCTACAACAGGCACTGGTTTGCAACTAAGTGGGTTTATTTTCATTGAACAAGAGCTGAGCTGAGTCAATCTGTCAATGAAACTCTTACAATGCTCCTGACAAAGGAAAAAATGCTATCCTGTTACAATTTTAACTCTCGTTCCCACCAGAAGTCCTGTTTTAAGACCTCTCCCTCCAAGTGAATGATTTTTGCCCGCAGTTTATCCTGTGTGGTCTCCTGCCAAGTACTTTCACAGCAGAAGTTTGTGGCTACTCAGACAAGGCATTCAAATCGCTGGCGTTTGGAAAAGTCATCCTTGCTTTCCTCGGGAAATCACAGCTTACAAATAACTTGTCTTAGAAAGCCCACATTCTTTATTCACCTGCCTTTATGGGGAACTCCTGGGCAAAGGGGTCTGTAACTTCTCTGCCCAGAGAAGCTGTGGCTGCCCCATCCCTGGAGGGGTTCAAGGCCAGGCTGGATGGGGCTTGGAGCAACCTGGTCCAGTGGGAGGTGTCCCTGTCCAGGGCAGGGGGGTTGGAACTGGATGATCTTGAAGGTCCCTTCCAACTCTAACCATTCTATAAGTTTGCAAGCAATTCCACAGGTTTTTTTGCTACAGGTTTTGTTTGTTGTGTTGTTTTTTTTGTTTTGTTTTGTTTTTAACTACTGAAAATGCCAAAATCTTTTCCGTTCTCTGTAGGGATAAGAAAATTCCAGATAATCCTCTACTTGGGAAAGTCCTACCTGGACCTTCCAAACTGCATTCAGGGAACAGAGTGCCGCTTTCTCCAAACTCCCTGGGGGAAGCCCAAACACAGATGGTCCCCAGCTGGGAAGGAGACTCAACCCCTGGAGACTGTATATCACAGCCAGGAGGGTGGGTGGGATGCTACTGGGGTCCAGAATGTCCCACACAGTAGCCTTGGCCTCAGCATGCTGCATTTCACACCACAAGCCTAGAAAGCAGCAGCAGCAACAGCCTAATCTCTGATTTTGCTAATCAGGAGGAGCCTGAAGTCTCCCCACTGAGCTGAGAAACCAGCTGTTAACAGCCAGGCTTTGGTCAGCTCCAGGTGGCATGGCATAGGCTGGAGGAAGCTGATTACCAAGTCAATGCAAATAGTTTATCAGGGAAAGGGTTTCCATCAAGGGACAAAACAGCAGCGTTGCCACCAGACCCCACAAGTTCTCTGGAGATGGAGATAACCTCCATCAATCTGGGCTTGCCATTTCTTGGGAAGCAATTTACTCATTTCCTTACGTTCACCCAGGCAGCTTGAGTCACTGCAGCCCCACTGAAGAGGAAAGATGCCTGGAGAAGTCAGGGGCAGAGAGCATCAGCTGCACATCTTCCATGTCCCCAGCACTCTCCTCATACGCTCCATCAAACAGAATTTATACACCAATCCCCATTTGAGCTATAACAAACAAGAAAAGCCAAAACAACCATTATAACTGCAAAAAAAACCAAAACCAACACCCACCAAAGAAAAACAACCACCCACCAACTTTACGGTTTAGCCAGCATAAAAATACAGGTCGTGGTCTATTGCTCCACAGACATAAGCACACAGGAAGGACAGGACTGATCTAACAGCTTCTTACTATTTTTCTTCCACCCCCACCGCTCAGCATGAGCTCCTAAGCCCTGCTATTACTTTCACCCTCCCTTAATTTATCCCTCTCAGTGCTGCTCGACAGCAGTGCCCTGCAAACACTAAATCTAACAAGGTCCTGTGAGGGTAGGGCAGCACTGCCCTCAATTTACAGATAAAACAGCAAGTCACAGAGCTGAAGGCCAGGAGAAGCCATGCTGAGAAGTCAAGGTCTGCTTTAAGGCACCCACTTGAAGCAGGGTCATCGTAGCTCCTTCACTCTCCCCTCAAACTGACACCAACAGCAGACATCCATCCATGTCCATCAGTCCTATGCCATCTTGAAGGCACACGTGCATTTTGGGGCATCATTTGCACAAAGGTTTTACACTGTATTACAGAATTATTATGGTAGGGAAGGACCTCTGAGATCAGCAAGTCCAACCATACACAAGAACACAACCTACTCCCTACAATCTTGGCCACCAGAGCATGCCCCAAAGTGCCACATCTACACAGCTCTGAAATACCTCCAGGGATGGTGACTCCACCATCTCCCTGGATAGACCATTCCAGTACCTGATCACCCCTACAGAGAAGTAATTCCTCCTAATATCCAGTCTAAACCTCCCCTGCTGCAACTTCAGACCATTTCCCCTGGTGCTGCCATTATTCCCTTGGGAGAAGAGGCCAGCCCCCACCTCTCTGCACCCTCCCTTCAGGGAGCTGTAGAGGGCAAGGAGGTCTCCCCTCAGCCTCCTCCAAACTCAACATGCCCAGTTCCTCAGCCTCTCCTCACAGGACTTGTTCTCCATACCCTTCACCAGCTTGATGGTTCTCCTCTGGACACGCTCGAGCACCTCAATGTCCTTCTGGTAGTGAGGGGCAGCACCAGACATCTCCTCCAGACAGCCCCAAGCCACCCCATGACCCTCCTTTCGTACACTCAACACACCAGTGGGTGACAGGGATTAACTGGCCTCACATGCAACCAATTACCCAACTTTTCAGGGCAGCCCCCAGGACTCCACACTTCACTTTGCCTCCATACAGCATTTTTTAACATGATGGATAACCCACCTTCAGCACTGAGAATTCCTTCCTGGGACAGGTAGATTTCCCAGGGGTACAGACCCTTTGTGCAGTTCTCAGAGGCACTTCTAAAACAAAGAGGAGAAATCTGCGTGAAAAAAATAGGGCAAACTTCTCAATTCTTGACCAAAAGAAAGTGAACAGAGACCGACAGGAGGAAATGGCTCCTAGACCAAGGAGGAGGCCAGTAAAGTGATAGATTTCCCATTACTTAAGACCATTAAAGGTAGTTTGGACCGAGTTCAGCAAGGTTTTCACATGCATCAAATGCCAAATAGCTATTCTCCCAGCACTAGACTGCACAACCAGTTTGCAGCTATAGCATTTGTTTCCCACACCATCTTTCTGTGTGGGTATCATTTCAACTCCACACACAAGCCGCTCGAGCACCTCACCCCCAACTCATCTTAGTCTTGTTGGGTGGTAGAAAGCAGCCTCCTGCTCATACTTGACCTTCAAAATCAGCCAGCCCCCTTTGCAGCCAGCGTTAGAACACCCTTCTGCACCCCTCTTTCTCAGCAGAGGATGAAGGTACAGACTGCAAACACAAGTCAGCCTGCAGATAAACACGGCTATATTCCTTGGCACAAAATTCCCTGAGCCTTTATGGTGTAAATTGCATTTCGTTGCAATCAGGAAAGCATCAGAACTCCAGGAAAGGAAAGTAAACATGTTAAACCAAGCGGCACATTTATGTCCTCATGCTCCTGGTATTCTAATTGCCCAGAGCAGGAACACAGCCAAACATCTAACAGCCTTCTCCTGTCCTTCAGGGTGCCTTTGCAAGGGAGAAGGCAGTGAGGCTCATGGAATCTAGTGGTTGGGGGGTTTTTGTTCCATTACAAGGTTAAAACACAGCTAGGACAAAGATTCCAGTCCTGAAGGCAGTGTCACCTGGGCACAACTCACACACACTGCTCTACAGACCTGTGCCAATGTCACTGCAGGCTTGAAGGAGGACATGGTCTCCACAGATGCAACTTCTTCATGAGGGACCTCAGGGAAGTTGTTGCATGGTTGTGTTTTTTTCCTCAATGACCTTTAGGGTTTTGCTTCTATTTCATGGAAATGTTTTGGATGGTCAGCTAAAGGGAGGAGCCAGCTCCCTTGAAATCAGCCACAGCTCCCTAAAACCCAGGTGGACCCCTCCTTTCAGAGCAGCTCTGGCCACAGTGTCCTAGAGGAGCCACCACCACCAGCAGAGATGAGAGAGAGTTTCTCCTCAGGGCCTGCTCTCCATCACTTGAGAACAGATTGTTCCAATATGGTGTGTTGGTTTCACGAGGCAGACGAGTGTCCATTGGGACCCAAGGTGTAATTACAGTGCAATTTCAATTAAGAGTCCAACTGTGGTCCAATAAGGTAAAAAGGTCAGTGCTATATCAAGCAAGACAGCTGGATGGTGGTTTCGCACTTGGCTACGAAACGAAGGGAAATCCTAACCGGGGCCAAAAATATCCTTGTCTTCAGCCATGATTTGCTGCCAAGCATCAATCCCAGAGCAAATTCTGAGAGGATATTTGCCTGGATTTACAGTTCAAGCAGTGCATTATACACTCCTTTCTTTTAGCAGGTTCAGGCTGCAACTTCCACTCTTTCCAGAAAGCTTTTCCCTTTTTTTTTTTTGTGTCCCTCAAGCTTTGATTACAAAAAAAATAGCTGAAGAGTATTCTCCTTCATAGTTTTCCAGCTGCCTAGTTTTATATTCTAGAAGACAATAATAATAATTTAAAAAAAGGCAAGAAACCCAGCACACTGTCCTGGTGTAGTTTAAACAAAGATTTAAGGAGCAAACACAGAAAACAGACTCACCAGTTTATCATCAACAGCGGGAAATTATCTCAGAGCACCTCCTAGGGGACAAAGGCTGAGAAAACATCTGGAAGGGAATTTGTTGGAAGCTCTGACTGGGACAGCAAACAGTGCAGCGTTCAAAACAGAGCGTCGAGGCAGGAGAACTTGTTTGAGCTTTAAAATTCCCCTAGAAAACCCAATACGCTCAAAGGTGTCAGACCCTGCTTAACATCAGAAGTCAAAAGCTGGGCCAAAGTGACATGAAAGAGTACACAGAGCCAGAGGCTGAACAGCAGACCCCTTGAAAAGCCAGAAGGAAAGCAGAGATTAGGTAAATTCAGATGGTGGCAGCTGGGACTGAGACTCTAGGTGAGCACTGCAATTGCTTATTGGGGCTTACACAAGTGTCTTAGGTCATTTACAAGGCACTGAATCTTTACCACAATCCAAAGAAATATTAGATAACAGGAAAATTATTTGTCTTCTAATAGCCCTTACTCTGGAAGTAAACCCTTCCAAGAATTTGGAATACCTGCAAGTCTCACGTGGCTGCTTTTGCCCAGTCATAGATACACGTGTAGATGAGAACAGATCACAGATTTAATGAAATCCTCAGTCTGACTTCTTACTTGGGGTCTGCAAACGTCCCTGTATGTCCATGAATTTTGCTAATCAAGGACTGGAGACAACAACCAACTCTCCATCCCAGCCCCCTTGAAAATGTCTGATGGCATTGATGGATACTATCCATCCCGTTAAGCTTTTGGCAGCTAAAAATGGGAATGTGGTTTTAAAACCAGGCCAGCTCTGAGGTCAGACACGTGCTCACGTCAGCCAACCATGACATGTCATCCAATTTTAAGTGCAAAAAGCCTTTAAGCCTTTTTGCTTTATAACCATGTTAAAAAGAA
>VXBW01003114.1:118556-181959 GCA_013400375.1 Thinocorus orbignyianus | reverse complement strand
GGGCAATTCCTCCCAAAGCCGCCCCCCCCCCACCACCCCCGCCCCCACCACCACCACCTCACCAACCCTTAGCAATCATTAATCACCGCTGGGCCGGCAACAGGAGCAAGCAGCAAGCAGGAAAAGGCCAAGTCTCAGCAGCCCCTGTGGGAAGCAGTGCTGGCTGGTTCCCCGTGGTGGCAGCTCATCCTCCGACCACCCCGCTGGAGGTGGTCCGTCCTTCACCTTTTCCTTCAGGAAGGTCACTTGGTCCTGGACGCCGGAGGCTCTGGGAGCTGCTGGGCTACGCCTGAGGTAGGAGATCTGAAGAGGGGGCTTCTACTTTGGTCAGCCACCACGGTCTCCATCTCTTTGCCATGGGGCACAAGGCGCTTTGGGGTGCCCTGGAGTACGCCTGCCGGTTGCTGGGCATCTCCACCGCTGCAGGTAGGAGCAAGCTTTCTTCTTCTTGGGTATTTAAAGATGCTGAGTGGGTGTTGGGACCTCTGAGCTGTCTCCTTGCTCCATTCTCTGAGTGGGACAAGAAAAATGAATCCCTTTTCCTTTGGGACCCAGGGAGGGGGTGTGCTGGGTACCTGGCTCTTTCCAGATGCTGTAGGAGAGGGCACAGTGAGACATCCCAGCACTTGCTATGGTGGAGGAGAAGCTAAAGCACCAAGGGAAAAGAAAGCTGAATTGTATTCTTGGAAGAACAGGCATGGGCAGGAAGACATGGATGAGACTGAAAAGCAAGGTGTGTGTGGCTGTGCAAAACTGCCAGGCTGGGTGTGAAAATGAAGGAGGAGCAGGTTGTGCCATGGGCAGCGAGTGGTCCTGTGCCAGGGCAGGGTGGAGATGTCCCAGCCGTGGTGGCACAGTGCTGTTCTGCCTCTCTAGCAACCCGCCAGGGAGCAGGAAAGCCTCTCGGGTTATAGCTGCAGCACAAACATCATAAACCCAGCCCAGCTGCCTGGCTGCATCCTCTGCCCCACTGCCAGGGGCTGCTCGGGACCCGTGTCCTCTGGGTTTGGTGACACAGCTGGGTGAAACGCGGGTGTTTGGAGCCAGATGCCTCAGGGACAGCGTCTCGCCCAGAACCGTGGTGAATAACCCTCTGCTATCAGGCATCTCGGGATGGGACGTGGGGAAACAGATAATGCAGAGGGCTCAGGGGTTCACTCCAGGGTTCACTGCTGCTGACTCACTGCTCTGGGACTGCTCTTTGCCTCAGTTTCCCCATCAGCAGAGCAGAGATCAAAGCGCCCGGTCTTCCTAAAGGCTGGAGGTGTGAACCAGAGATTCCTTGCCTGGTGAGACACGACTTGAGGTGGTGCTTGTGATTCCTGTGTCAGACCCCCAGGAACCTGGGATTCAGGCACTGCAGAGTAGGTGGCAGCAGGACCCTCCTCCTTCCTCATTTCCTTTATCAGCTGCAGCCACGAGAGACACTTTGCTGGGGTCAGGGGCAAAGTAGAAAGCCCAGAGGTCACCTGAAGAGAACACAGGTCCTCAAGGACACCCAAAGCCCAGCTGGAACACCAGAGGCTGTGCTCTGGAATGTGCTTTGGATGACTGAAAACAGGCAGAGATCTGAGTCTTTGAGTTCATACAAACTTCCCAGAGATAAGAGCGGGCCGTGATGAGACTGTGAGAGATAGGGGCTGGGACACAGCTTTAACCAGTAAATGCACATCTCTTTCCCTTCCTCATCCCATCTCCTTTGGACCCACAGGCTTAAGGCTCCAAGGAAGCTCATGATGACCCTCCTGGGAGGAAAACATGAGCTTTTTGCCATGGACAAACCAGATCTAGAACAGCAAAGCTGAAAATAGCTTACCATTAGGTGTCTTAGTGGAACATAATACCTCTCTTTCTCTCCTGCCTGTTTTCTTTTCACCATTTTGCATCGCCTGTGCCTCTTTCTGTAGTTCCTGAAACGAGCAGTCTCTCTGCTGAGCATCACAGAGTGTGGAGAGCAGCAGCTCTGCCCATCTCCCTGCTTTTCCATCGCTCTGATGCCTTCCTGCTATCACCTGCCTTCCCCAAAAGGCCGGTGAAGAATGGGAGGTGCCTGGGTTTTATTCCTCCGTGCGTCTTGATGGACTGAGAAAACAGTTTGCTGCAGTGTTTGGTGCCTGATGAGGTGTGTGAGGTTTCTGCATGAAGTGGAAACCACGCAGAAGAGAGCCCCGTGGGGTTTGTTTGCAAGAAAAACCTGCCACATATAATATGAAAGGGAGAGGAGAGTGCATCAACCTCGCTAATTGCTTCTGAGAAGGCCTGGCCAGCCCCATAAACTGCTTTGCAAACAACAGAAGGTTACCCACAGAATATAAAACCACCCACCCACACATTCTTCCCTCCCATGGGATCTTGTATTGCCATGGCTGCAACGATGGGGCTAAGGGGTATAAGAAATTAACCCCCACCCCGAGAAGAGCAGAGCCATCAACCAGCCCCACAACTCACTGCAGTGTTTGGGCCATCTCTTAAGAGCTTGGAGCCCTTGTGATTTCTGCATCTCAGGGGAGAGTCCTTACTTATTTCTTAATTCTCGTGCTTTCAACCATTTAATTCCGAATCATGTGCCTTCAGCCACATGGTTTGGACAAGGTCCAAACCAAGGCAGCTCGGCTAGTCCAAACAAACACCTCGGAAACAGCCCTTGGCTTCCTGCAGATTCTGCATCCAAACAGCTTTGGGGATAAAGCAGAAGCTGTGCAAGGGCAAGGAAACCTCCCCATCCTACAGAGCAGCCGAGCTGCTGAATGCTGCCCTCATCCCCAGGGAACCAACGGGTGAATGAACCAGTTCCACATTTGTAGGGAAGATTATGAAAAAAGGCTTCTCAGTCACAAGATAGCAAAGAACAACACCATGCGTGTAGGATTACCCGGCTCAGACATCTCCGCAGCCCTCTGGTGGAACTGATTGCCTGATTTTCTTCCCAGTGGTGCCCAGTGACAGGACAAGGGGCAACGGGCACCAACTTAAACATAAGAAGTTCCATCACAACATGAGGAAAAACTCCTTTGCCGTGAGGGTGGCAGAGCCCTGGCAGAGGCTGCCCAGAGAGGTGGTGAAGTCTCCATCTCTGGAGACATTCAGACCCACCTGGACACGTTCCTGTGGGACCTGTTCTGGGTGGACCTGCTCTGGCAGGGGTGGTTGGCCTGGATGATCTCCAGAGGTCCTTTCCAATTCCGTCCTGAGCACCACTGAATGCGCAGGGACCTGCTTGGTGGAATGTGGAGACGTCGAGCACGAACAGGAATGCAGTGACCACCTAGAGCCATGCCCTGGCCATGAGACCTGGGCTCTGCATGTCTCCACACCACGGGCACTTGGGCACCATGACCAAGCTTGCACCATGGCTTGGTCACAGACAGGCCAACTTGTTGCAGCTGGTGCAAGGCACTTCAGGTTTGCACCGTTTTGGAAAGCGTCTTGCAGGGGAACTGAATGATGTTGAAGGAAATTTTCCATCCCCTGAAGCTTTTGGCCCCCAACGGCCAGTCCAGGGAAGATTTTTAGCCTCGCTAATACTCTTAATCCCCCTTAAACTGACTCCCCAGTGTGCTGTGCTGGCCAGGGCACAGAGGGGACATTCGTTCCCTGGTTTTAATCTGCCTGCTCCTGTTATATGCTTTTCTGTTTGGCTAGCAAAGGATCTTGGTGCCATGGCTACAGCTACGGATGTTGATGAAGGCATCTGGCAGGGTTCCCCTGCAGCCACGTGTGGGGTGCGGCAGGCCTGGACAAGCTGGGAGGGCAGGGGAGAGGGGTTGGGGGGTCCTGAAGGGCAGGGAGGTCCCCAAGACAAGAAGGGCACAGATGTGGATAGAGGAGTGGGAGAGAAAACCCTGTGACAGCTGTGCTGACGCAGCATGCAGGGAGTTGAAGGGACACAAGACCTCTCTGTGTCGATCCTTCCCTGCTCACCTCCCCCAGCTCTCCAAGGCCAGCTGGTGTCCCAGGGGCACCTTTCCCCAGCCCACGCAGTGACAAGGTTGCGGTGAGAGGAGTGAAGCTCAGGTCTCCCCCTGGGTTGGTGTATCACCAGTGGTGGCAGTCCCAATGTGCCACCTCACCAGTCCCTGGGGAAATGGGGACATCAGTCCTGGGGGCTGGTGGGGCAACCAAGAATTGGGGACCAACCCTGCATCTTTCAACATCTTTCCTGCCTTCTCTTTCTAGTGCTGATCGGCGTGGGTGTGGAAACTCTGCAGCGAGGACAGTTCAAAAGCCTGGCTTTCTATCTGCTGTGAGTATTTTTTTGTCCTTGGAGCTGGTACAGGGGGGAGGGTGACTTGTTTGACCCCTCCACCACATGCACACCACCAGACTAGACTGCAGCAGCAGAAGTGTCCCAGGGTTTGGAGAATCCAGGTCTCCATCTCTAGGTTTTAGATAAATAAGCTATTTCTATTAGAAGAAGTCATGGTACCACATCACCCATGCTTCTGCAGACCACAGCAGGCCAGAGGTGACACTGGCTGCGAGGTGACCTCCTGGGGGGGTGCAGAAGGGCTTTGAACTCTCCTCCACAGACCTCAGCTGAGCAGAGGGTGTCCAGACCACAGCACTCGGACTCTGTTGTGGACTGGCTGCTAGTAAATCCTGGCCCCCTGTGCCCCCTTTTGCCACCTGGAGAGCATATTCAAGCCCACCTCTGCCCCCCTGACAGCTCCACCTTTCAGTTTTTCAGGGGTTGCAGTCACTGTCTGTGAAGGCTTCTTCTTTATCAGTTTGTTCCTGGAGACGTGCTTCACGTGAGTAGACCCTGTCCAGTCTTCTCCTGCCTTGGTGGGACTTCCCTAAGGCAATTTTGCCCCTTTAGAGGCAATGCCAGACCCAGTGCCAAAGGCGGTGGCCCTGGTCAGTGCCAAAACAAAGGTCCTGCCCCTACTGCCGTGGCAAGTGCACTCAGGCAAGGGGGAGGTAAGTGGGGCCACCTCCACAGCCAGTTCAAGCTGTGTTTTCACCCAGGCTTATGCTGGAATTTGCTGAACATCAGCAGGACAAACCCTGGTCTGCAGCATCTGCTTAACACCCGGTACGATGGCCTACAATGGACCAGGGTTGAAGGAAGAGCCCACTGGGTTGAAGATCCCCCGTGAGCTGCTGCTCCCTCCCAGAGACAGCACAAAAGTTCGTCAGAGTGTAGAAAATCCGTATGTGCTCAGAGGCTGAGTCTTTTAGCATAAACTCAGAAGTCCTGACAGCTTGAAGGCAATGCCTTACTCCAGCTCATAGGCACCTGACTAGTTGCCAGGTGAGCAAACACACTGAGAAGAGGTGGCCTGAGATGCCCACCTCTGGTAGATAGTCCTCAACCTCTTCCCCCCATGGGAGGGTCTCAGGCTTTGCTTACCTCCCCTGACCAACACGGTGGTTTCCTGGCAAAGCCAGAGTGAGGATCTGAACCTTTAGATGGGCAGCTATGAAGTCCAAACCCTCTTTCCGTGTGCTTGGTGCCCTGTCCCACAAGGACCTCTGTTTCTCTCCCCAGATACGAGCCAAACTCCCTGGCACAGGCCTGCTGGAAGCGAGCGAGACACCCGGGAAGCTTCCAGAAATTCCTGGGCTACACGCTACTGTCGGTGGCTTGCTTTCTGCATCCTGTCCTTGTCTGGCATGTCACCATCCCAGGTGAGGAGCCCATGCTGGGGTGGGGAATCATGCAGGTGGGACCATGGCAGGTCCAGAGAGGTTGGGCATGTGTGGGGTGTGGATTGGTTGTGGGGACCACTGAGCCAGCTGGACCAAGCACTTGGTGAGCTCTTTACTTTGCCCCAACCCTCAACCAACATCGCCTTCTCCCCAGGGTCCATGCTGGTGCTCACCGCCCTGGCCTATTTCTTGCTGAGCAAGAGGAGAAAGAGCCCAGAGCACAAAGAGACACATCCTCAGGTGGGCCAGTACGTGGACCCTTCAGCCACTGTGGCAGCCCCAACCATCGCTGGTGACACTGAGCAGACCTACACCTTCCATGGGGCCCAGAGGGAGCAGCACCGCTCGCTGCTGGGCCACATGAAGAGCATCCTGAAGGGCAGCAAGGACAGAAGCCCGACCCCAGCAGCTCCTGCCCAACCAGAAGCCCCACCAGCCCCACGCAAACAAGTGCACTTCCAGGAGAAGGTGGTGCAGATCATCCCCTCCATCAGCGAGAGCTTGGAGGACATGGAGAGCGAGGCTGAGGAGACCACATCGGACACAACACCCATCCTCACCCCGCCTGATGCCCCTGTCATCCTCGCTCCCATCAGCTCCACAGGCCTCTTCTGAGCCTTCAGCAGGAGGAAGGACAGGGTAGACATGCTACCTCTACTGCTGGCATCTCTCCCTTCCACTCTGAGGAGCCCTGAGAGGTGGCCCTCCTTGCCCTCCCTGCTGCCGGGGTGACAACTGTGTCCCTCTCTTTCCAAGGGGCTGCCTGCACTATGTGGTCCCACACTCTGTGACAGGGCTGGCAGCTGTCCCCAGCCCGTGACACCATGGCCAGGGTGGTGGTTTGGCCAAGGTCATGCCAGGACAGTGAATTTTCTGCTCCCATGGCCTCCCGTGTGGGTCACGGCACATCAAAGTATCTGCTCCTGCCTAACACCATGGCTGTGGGGTGGACCTCCCACCAGGCAGGAAGAGAGGTGACCTCCATGTCCCCAGGGCAGCCTCCACTGTGGGCAGTTGTCTCCCTCCTGCCCTGGCTACATCTGGAAGATGGTGGGACACATCCAGCACAGGGCACTGTAGGTTCCCTCACAGCACCTGCACAGGCAGGCCCAGGGCATCCCAACCATCATCGTTTGAGAGGTGGGCTGAGAGCAAACACACCTCTCCTGGAGCTCACGCCCTGAGACAGGTTCCAAACCCAGCAGGGAAATCACCTCTGACTTTGGGGACAACTATGCAGGAGCAGGAAAGACCTTGGGGTTTCCTGGTGTCTCCTGGCTGGACAGCCCTCTTGCTTTAGAAGAGCTTTGGAATGATGCAGCAACTAAGGTCATGAGGTTCAGCATTGCATTGGCACAGCCAACCACTTCCACCTCCCTGTGTTCATTAATTATGGGCCCTAATGGGCAAAGGCAATAATAAAGTTACAGTTCTGTCCCCAAAGTCTCCTCCATGCCAGCTCTTTCCCCGAACCCTTCACTTCTAACTTAATCCTGACATATGTTCTTCCCTTTGAAGACCATCCAGCTATAATCAGGCATTTTTCCCCTGTTCACCTCATCCCCTTGGCCCTCTCCCACCTGAGGGCTAAGACTCTGCATCCAGCTGGCAAATGTTGTCTGTGCCCGCAGATACCATCACCAAGACCCTCGCCAGGCCCCTCTTTTGGCTGCACATGGGAAAACCCAAGCACCAGAGCTCTTTCTCAGACATGGTACACGGGACCACACTGTCATCATCGCTGGGTTGAAGAGCTGCAACCGCTCTGAGCCCAGACACACAGCAGTGAGGTGAGGTGGTGGGAAGGAGAGAAGATCCCTGAGACCGGCTTAGGCTATTTATAAAGTAGAAGTTGGTGGAGCTGGCTGTTTTTCTTGGAAATATATTATTTCTTCCTTTGAAAAATCTCAGCTCTCTGAGTCACATCATAGAATGGGGTGGGTTGGAAGGGACCTTAGAGATCATTGAGTTCCAACCCCCCTACCATGGGCAGGGACACCTCCCACCAGACCAGGTTACTCAAACACCTTCTTCATAGTTTCTACGACTTTCTAATCAACTCTTTTTAAGCAGCTCCTAATTTGGGAGGTGAGTGGGGACAATATTGGCTCTCAGTGTTTGACTGCCTGTGTTTGATCATGAAGCTGGCCGCAAGAGAAGCTTCTGAATGGCTGCACACACTTGGAGTTCCTACAGCCCAAAAGATTTTTGCTGCATCACCAACGTTTAAAATGATAGCTGGTACCAAGCTGTCCTAAAGATGTTACACAGATTAGAGGAGTCCTCCTTCTGGCTATACAGGTTAACCTTCCACCCCATAAATGCCTGCTGGGGGAGAGTCACGTACACACCTGCCTTTAGGGAGGTTTTGAACGTGCAAAAACTGTCTTCAGAAAATTTTTCCAGCCTCATCCTGCTCCACTGAGAGCTGCAAGCCCAGGATCTGGCCACAGCTCCACCCTCAAGCCGGTGCATTCATCACGTTAAGAAAGAAAAATAAAGCTATTTTCTTCTAAATAAATACAAAGCCATTTTCTTCAAAAGGCTGTGCTCAGAGCTGGCTGCTCAGCTCCATGGTGCATCTGCTCTGCTATTAGACCTGCCCTCATTAGCCAGCTCAGCTGACTGCATCATCCAGGGCTCTTCTTTGAACTTTGCATAATTAATTACACACAGAGTGAGATAAGGCCTGTTGAAAAGGCGCTGCTCCCAATAGATCAAGAAGATCTGCTGAGGAGGGAAAGACCACATTTCTGCAGCCTCCCCTCTAGCCCTGGGCCGAGCTCCAGGGTGGTGCTTTGTCACCAATGTTGTCCTTCAGCCCTTGGTCAGTCAGTCCCAGATTTGGTACTGGTGGGGCAGCAGGGCAAGGGGAGAAGCAATGCAGTTATGTGTGGAGAGCAAATTTCATCACTGTCTGAAATGGCTAAAATGGGTTTGTCATGGTTAGAGTCTGCAGGATTATGTATCTCAGATTTTAGGCTCACCTTGTGAAGTCTGTTGTAGGTTTCCCTGAGGCTTATCAGCCTTCCCGGTGACAGCACTGGACCTGGTGGCTTTTCTTGCCTGCTCCCTTGTGTTAACCCGGCTGTTCTCCAACCTCACAGCCAACTGGCTCAGGAGATGAAGGCTGGGAAAGAGGCACTCATCTTTTCTGTGCTATTAAACTATCTGTCCAGTTAAGGTCCACAGCTTGCTCACCCAGTGCCAGGGAAGCGCTGGAACCACAGAGATGGGGGGAAGGATACTCCAGAGGCAGCCGAGCTCTGCCCCAAACACCAACAAGTGGGTTCTCTCCATCCATGGGGGCTGAGATGCTCCTGGGGTCCTCCCTGCCAAGGACTCTCTTGTAAATCTCTGCTCTTCACCACCCACCCCACCCCTGGTGCTGTCTGCCAGCTCCATCAACAGGCAGAGCTCGTTAGCTCAAAGGGAACATAATTAGGAAAAAAAAAAAAAAGCGGGGGGATGGCTGTCTTCTGGGATAACGAGCCAAATAAAGTCATGGAAGGAAGGGCCAGGCACGAAATGAAGAGGACAGGGGACAAAAACACCCCTTCTGGAATCAAATCAACTGCTCAAAGAAACGTAGCCTCAAGCTTTCTTTAAAAATCCCGGTGCAAAGGAGATGTTCAGCCTCAGGGGGTGTCAGATGGCTTTGCAGAGGGCCCAGGGATTATTTGCTCAGGTGTGGACTTTGGTGTTGGGGATGAGCATCTCAGGGTCTACTGGAAGCACCAGAGAGAGCTGTTAGGGGGGTGATTTGGGAAGCTGCCTATGAAAACTCTCCTGTACGTGGGATAATTGCAGGAAATGGGAAAGAGGAAGAACTCAACACTATTAACAGTGCATTGAGCTGCCTGAGCTGGAAGTCCACGCAGCTGTATGATTCTTGCCTGCACTACAGCTAGTTCATGACACAGCTAATCCGTTGGGATTAAGCCACCGAGCTGGAGCTGAGTGTATGAAGCTATAAACTCCTACAGATTCATGTACCAAAAGGAAGCGAGATGACTCATCTGAAAGAAATAAATGTGTAAGGAGAAACTCTGTGAGGTAATCCTGCCAGAAGGGGTTTTCTTCAAACCTTCCTACCAAAGGTTTCCCTGCAGGAGATAAAAAAAGTGCCTGCTTTGCATGTAGATATGCAATTGGAAGCGCTCCGAAGTGCTGGATCGCTGTCATGGGCAGCTCCTTATTCGATATTAAGTCACGTCCACATGCAGGAGAGGATCTGTCGCCACTAGATTACAAACTCCACATGCTCCCACACCTGCAACCCTACTGCTCCTCAGCCCTGTGCCTTCTCCCAGCCCTTCTAGGAGGTTCTCCCATGCACTGGACCAGAAATGCAGGTTCTGTTTGGCCAGACTCCTGCATTTCAAGTAATTCTCTTGCATAACTCCTGCAAGAAGTTACTGGAACCAGAAATCAGATCCCAGACTGGACTGGTGTTCCTTGGAGCTGTCAGCTCCTTTATCCTCTCGGCATGGGGTGAGAAAAAGCAGGAATCTGTCTTCCAGCTGCCATATAGCAGCTTGGTGAAATGACAGCACTTAGGTTATGTCCTAGTGAATGACTAAGGTACCTTCAGGAAACTTAATTCCAGGCAGTTATTGCCTCAGCTTGGGACTTCATTGAGCCCTGTTTGGAGGTTCTATGGAAAATACCAGGAGCTTGATTTCCCAAGCGAGGTCTTTGGATCACAGGTAATAATGGGAATGTGTACCTGAGACAAGAAAAAAAAAAAAAAGAAAAAAAANNNAAAAAAGAAAAAAAAAAAGACAAGGATAAAAAAGGGAAAAAAGGGGAAAAGGAAAAAAAGAAAAGAAGAAGGAAGAAAGAAGAAAAGAAAAGGAAAAAGGAAAAAGGAAAAAATTACAAAAAGGAAAATTAATGTTTTCTGGCAGCCAACCAGTTTATACCTATAGGGGACTTCACGCAGCTCAGGAGGAAGTCACGAACAGCATCTGAACATCAATCCCCATCCCACTCCCATCTCTTCCTTCTGCCCAGCCTTTCCTTCACCCCAACCCTTTCCACTCCAGAGCCGGCCTTATGCTGAAAAACCCTTTAAAAAAAAATATCAGTCCACACTTGACAAAACTATCCATCCTGTGACCTGCGCTTGCTGCTGCCCTTTTGGGTGAGGCTTTTGGCACCGCAGAGAGAGGCAACACCTCATAGATCGTGCCTAGAAGGAAAGGCGGCGGCAGCCACAGGAGGTAAACCTGGTGAAAAGAGCAGTCTGAGTAAACTCGTTCAGTTTTTCTGCTGGTTTTGGGGCAAAAAAAAATCACCTTCCAGCTCTTGAGGTCTGCTGATGGGCTACAAATTTTGTAAATAAAGCAAGTTTGGCTTTTTTCAGTAATGTTTTGTGCTGGACTGTATTGCTTCCTCCGGTAGCATGAGAAAACAGAAGTGGACAAAAAGAGCTCACTGTGCAGAAAAGTGGGCTGAAGAAGCTCTTCTGCACTGGTCACTCTCTCAACCACACTCAAGGAAAATTCCTGGGGGGGAAGTTTTGATACGGTGACATTACTTTTGTATTTGATATACTAGCACTACTTTTCTCCATTCCAAAGCGGGAAAGCTCTGTCTGGGTTCTTGGTTCCCTCTTCCCCTGTTGTGCTTCTTGAGGAGACAGTCCCTGGCACGGGAGCAAGCCAGCCTCCAAGCCTGGGCAGATGAAGGGGACACACCTCATTTGATGTCACTCTGCAGAACTTCATCCCCATTTCACATGCTCAGGGAGATGGAGGCTGCCAATGAAGATGCAGGTGAATCACAACACTCAGATACTCTCCACGCTCCCAGATCTGGTGGGTGAAACATGGCATGGACGCTTCACCTGAAAAGTTCTTAAAGAGATGGGTTTGGGAAGGAAGTTACAAATTACACCTTTTAACCCCACTTTCCCCTGAAAACTGCAGGCCCAGGCATGAAAGTGAAATCCATCTTATTCCTTTGAAAATAATTAGTATTCCCCCTCGGCATCTGTTTCTCATGCAAACATCTGCAGGCTTGGAAGACATCCCCAGCTGCATAAATGGGAGTTAAAACATCTCCTCCAGCAGAAGACTTGTTGTGTGTTTCGCACGGGGACTGCACGTGGTCACAGTGTAAAAATATGACAATCTCACTGTCAACATCTCTCACGTGGAAGTGCCACCAGAAGGAAATTGCAAACGAATTCCTGCTGACTGGTTTGGAAATGGGGAAGGCTCCGCTGTTGTCATTACTTCTCCTGGCTCTTATCCAGTACTAAACTGTCACATTTATGCTATAATTATTTTTTCAACCCCATGCTAACTTGTTTTATGATTTCTTTGCTTCCAACTAGTAGTCACAGGAACAAACATCCCCTCATTCAGGCTGATTCCTCTTAAAGCACAGCTCCAAATGAAAGCACAATACAGTCCCTCTGCTCATGTATTTATCAGTTAAAAATACAAATTATCTTTAGTTTTCGCAACCTGACATTATCCATAAGGTTGCTGTCACTTTACTGTAGACAAGTTTTGCAGAGCTTTCAGGTAACAGTAATTAGGAATTACAAAACGAATCGTATCTCTGAAAACATTCATTTCTTTTGGCAGTCTCGATGGCTTTTAATGCTGTAGTTATCAAGATGAAAGATATGGTGTACCTGCACAGGATGACTGCTAAGAAGTTGCACTGGAGCCAAGTAGAATTTCTGCCTGGCTATACTGTGGTTTTAGATTTCATTTGATCTATCTAATCATGCCTAAAATCTGACTGATTCAAAACAGTCAGAAGAAGATTCTGAGTTCACAAGTGCATAAATTTACTCTGTCTTGGATGAATCACTCCCAAATGGATGTGTACAAGAAGCAGGCAGGGGACTGTCTGATGGACCACATCTCAAATCACATCTTCTCTACGTGCCTGGCATTCAGAAAACAACCCGAGACAACAGGTTGCATTGTAGTCTCTTCTGCAAGAAAGAATATATCGAGTTTCAGGAGAATACATGGATCAGGGAATAGGGCAGATGGAATGGACAAGATTAAACTGCCCAGGGCAAGTGGGGGGCTGGAACTTGTTGATCTTTAAGGTCCCCTCCAACCCAAACCATTTTATGGTTCTACAATTCTATGATTCTATGAAACCAGACTGAAATGGAAAGCAAAGGAATAGCTTCGGCTTTCCAATACAAATGTCATTCCAGCGTAGGTGTAATTTCAAGTTGCCACTGCCAGAAAAGCAGAATTGCTGTTCATTGCTGGACTAGGGCTAAAGTCCAAAAGTAAGTTAGTGATGCTCTTTCAGAATTATTATAATTTCCCTAATGTACGTTTTCCCCACATCTGCTTGTCCCTTCTGTAAACTCAAAAAAAAGGCCATGGCAACTGATGGATGTTCTGGAGAAAGAGACCAATGGCGTGGCATTGACATGTTGCTTCTTCAGATCAGTAATCTGATTTAGTAGAAGAAATTCCGAGACTAGAAGCGCTGGGATTCCACCTGGGGTCTTGATCTGCCTGAAGACTCAATGGCTTGTAAAGGTGTATGATGGGCAGAAAAGAAATGGTGGTGGGGCAAGGAAATACATCCGAATAGAAAAAGCTGTGTGGGAAAGTTGAGAGCCAGAAGGAATTTATGAAAGGGCTGAAGAGCTGCAAAAGGCCAGGCAGGTAAGAAAATATGGGAAGAAACTGAAATGAAAAGCAAACATGAGGTGCTGAGGAACACACAAGAACTCTTCTGCAAAGAAGACTGAAGTACAGAAGAGAAAACAAGGGCCAGGCTAGGGGCTGGCCTCACCTCATGGACAAGAAGAGGGTGAACGAAGATTTGTTTCAATCATCCTGAGCAGTAGTGTGGCAACACAGGTTTGAATTTGGAACTGAAATTGTCATCTATCTTAGGAGTGGTTCCTTCCCCTTCAAAGGCCAGGAGGCCGACTGAAAGGAGTCAACACAGAGCAAAGAGAAGCAAACATGTGGGTACATGATAATTAATTACCTTGTACAACTTTTCCATCTGTTTTTGTAACTCTGAGAGGGCTCGAACGCATTGAGCAACACGCTGCCGCTTGCAGCAGAGCCGTGTGGTTCCGTGGGAGCAAAAACGGGATGGTACTCACCAGATGGAGACGACTGGATGGGACTCGGAGTCGCGGTAGGACACACCAGGGTGTGGATGGGAAAGGCACGTTCTTGTAGCACCACGGTTGCAGCTTTTCCTCAGCTCGTACAGGAGACACCACACCTTTTTGGGCTAGAATTGTGTTTAGCAAGCCAGGATCATCCCTTATCAATTACTAATAAATAAGATGAATGTGTGTTGCAGGGCAAGAACCTGCTGTTTCACTTTCTGTCGCTCCAGTAAGCCCACATTGCTTTGATGGGAAATATCAGGGTGATTGTCTGCAATTAGGCGCAGTTACGCTATTTCTGAGGGTGATTTCCCAGCTGGTAACACGTGAGGGCAGGTTGGGTGGTTGACTCAGGCTGCACTGGATGGTTCGAAGGCAGCAAACCCTGTGGGATGATTAGCACAGAGCCAACATCTGCAGTTCCACACATTCACCTGCTGTCCTACAGGCCTGTGTGAACACCGTGGGCCTGTTACACTTGAGGAAACACACCGTTACTAGAAAATTCTAGGCATAAAGTAGCCTCACCAATTAATATCGAACCCAAATATATCAGTAGTGGGGAAAACAAACAAGTAAACAAACCAACAAAGAAAAAAACCCCAACCCAAACCCCCTTTTAACCATCAAAGAGCTGGATAAAACAATCTATGGAATTACCCATCAGGTATTCTGAAGTCTAAGGATAACATCAAACCCTTTATGCTCACTCTAATACTTGTCACGTTTGCAGTAGCTATGAAAAGCCAAATTATAATGGTGTTATATATTTACTAAGATTTTTATGGGAAGTTGGGTTGGCGTTTCCACTAAAACAGCGGCTCCTGGAGTCACGTGAGGACAACTCAGCTCCTGTTCAGAGAGATGCCTCCATCACAATCTTGAAAACAAGTAGCTCCTGGTGATGCTGGAGAGCTTGTGTGTAGCTTCGAATGTAGAAAACTGGCTGGTCTGCATCACTTGTGAAAGGAAAACCTGTTTAGAATTCCTCTCCTAAACTGCCTCCCGCTTTTCAGTCATGCTTTTTCTTTTCCTGTGATGTTCTGCTACCACTAGTGAACGTTTTTCAGACTACAGATGACCAACCAACTTGACCTCACCAGTCATCACAGATGGAAAGCTGCTTCTGCATCTGAAAATCTGGCTGCTGCTTTGCATAAACCCAGTGAAGGATACCTGCTGATCCAGTCTCTGTTATTTTATTATTATTTTCATAACTAAAGGGATCTTCAGCAGATAAAGGTAAAAGATCTCACGCCCTCCAGACATGATCCAGCAAGAAACCGGTTCAGCCGAAATAAATACTCACAAAGGCCAGGACAAATCCCAGATGACCAAGGACATCTCAAATGGCACCAAACCCCAATGTTTGGTTACGTCCCGTTGATGGATCCATGGACTGATAACTGGCGCCTCCAGTAGCCCCGTATCTTGCTACATGTCTTTTCTTTGTCCAGTGTCCCCTACGTAGCAGTGGCCAAAGGTTAAAGCAAAGCAGACAGATTGGTGGCTGAAATTCTATGATTCTGTAAAAAAACCACAAAATTTCCCCTCAAAACTCCATGGTGAGTTGTCATTTAAGGGATAAAATAGCCATTGTGAGTAGAGGGTTGTGTGTGCACACCCCATGTGCAGATACAACCCTGTATTTATGCTTTCACCCACCAGTTGACAGCTGGTGAACCACAGGGAGAAGTCGCTTTCCCGTAAGCAATTATCCAAGCTCTGCCTTTGATTTTTAATTTCTAATAAATAAACAAACTCCAGGCCTGTAATTCTCCGCAGTCCCAAAATGAAAATTACAGACCCGTGGTCACAGCAGCTGTGTCAGAGCTGACCCATCCCCAGCGCCGGTGGCAGCAAAGAGCGTGGGGAAGACACATCCACGTGGGAAAGTCATCACGCGTGGGGAAGGCATCGCGTGGGAAATCTGCTGAGCCAGGCGATCGTGGGGAAGGGAAGGCTGGCTCCTTCCACAGACCATCCCAATGGTCCTCCTCAAGGTGCCTTGCCAGGAGATAAGGTGTGACAAGGACATGACAGAGAGACACAGTTCACTTCTGTGCAATCTGGAACCACCTCCAGGGTGCTGAACACGCCAGGTGAGAATTCACACCAGGCAAAATGGTAATGTACCTTTCCATAGACATGCCAGAACCCTTGGAGACAGGGACCTCCCATCCATTCTTAGGTCAATCTTAGGAGCTTTTCTACAAAAACCTCTAATTTCAGCTTCTTTGTTGAAACTGGACCATGCGCAGCCGTGCAGAAAGGGATGGTGCTCACTTTGTGGTGTTTCCCACTCTGGTGCCTCCTGTGGAAAACAAAACACTTCCTTATGAAATGGAAAAGGCAGGTACCCAGTACATGCACCACGTGCAAGTTTTGTGCCACACATTGCCAATAAAGCAGAAGGTTTCTAACACCAGAGAAATAACACGCAGAATATCTGCAAAATGTTTGTGCTGGCCTTTATAATTTGAAAATTCTGCAGGTATAAAAAAAAATAAATAAAATTTCGTTTTGCGATGGCACAATCTCTCTTCAAAACACGAAGACGAGAGCAATTCAGCAATGGTACGGAAACTTAGAGTGATTTAATTCCAAGGATTACGGGAGTAGGGATGAGCTGCCTTCCTAAGGAAACACCACTCAGGAAATCATGCTCTCTATGTGCCTGTCTCTCTGCTCCCTGATAAATTTTGAGCCCCGAGGCCAGTTTTCCTCTCTCTGCAAAATAATTACTACTTCTTATGTCTCATGAAAAAAAAGAGATGAGAAAGTAGACAAGAAAGGCTAGCAATGTCTTGACCAGTAAAGCTGCAGCCCGATGAGGAGAATAAAAGGGGAAGCAAAAGAGATGCCCCAGTCATTAGAAATATTTACCTGCAGCTCGCAACCAACTGCAGGGTACAAACGGAAAGGAAACTGGTGTTGCTACATCAAATGCTCAGGGAATGGTTTTTTAAACACAGATGAATTCTGGTTGGATAAACAAAAATTTTGAAGCTGTTTAAATCTTTTTTTTTTTCCCCCCAGAGATTTCTTCTTGTTTTTCAAAGCAAAAACTCTTCAGCAACTTCTTTTTCTCCAGTAGCCCATTCTCTTAAGTCTCTGTCAGCACAACATGTCTGTCTTTGTGGCTCATATGAATAAAATCTGACATCCCTTAGGGAGCGAAAGGAAGGATTTCAGCCACGGTTTTCATTTACTTATCTGAATATTCATTCAGGTAAACAGGAATACAGCCTGAACTGAAATATCCCTTAGACACTGCTCAGTCAAGGGTTGGGGACAAACCGCACATGCAATCCTCGGAGCTGGAGCTGCCAGCTTGGACAAGGGGAAGGAAACAAAAGCCCTGGAGGTGAAGATTACCTGGGCAAATGGATGGCACAGCAGCGATGGAAAGTTCAGTGTCCTGCTCATTAGACCTGGATGCCAGATATTTCAAGACACCAGGATGACCTGGGTGAGACCTTGAGGATCCAAGCTCAGAGAGGTTTGTCTGAGCAGCGCTGCGGTGGAGCAGGGGAACACAGCAGGGAGATGGTGCTTTGCCAGCTGAGGGATAGGAGATATTTTGGCAGGTCCACCACAAGTGGTCCCTACCCCTTGGTGGAGCCAGGTCTGAGATGGTACCTCTGAACGCCGCTCTGTAGGGATGTCACCAGCCCAGATCAGAATCAGCCCCGAGGATCACCGCACCACAACTTGTTGGGCTGTGAAGATGTGACCGGTTTTCCTGCTGGATTTCAAAAGGAAAATGCAAATTACTGGCTTTTCAGACCTGGTTCTCCTTTGAGATTGGAATGTTGCAGCTGCAGATTGACAGTCCCACAAGCAGAGACCATCCTGCTGAGGGACGTGTCGTGCTGCTACACAGACCTTGGGAATCCACCGCTTTTCTGATGGCTACTGCTACCTGCTCCAGGGGAAAGAAACTGCCCAGAGACCACTCTGGAAAGGGATCTTCCTGCCTCAAGGTATTTCACACAATATTTCCAAAGCAGAGAGATCATCCTGACAGTAAAAACAGCTTGGATTTCCTTTGCAATGGTAAGAATTGTGCCCTTGTCTGGTATTACTTGGCTTAATGAAAGACTATTCCCTTGTTTCATGGAAACTCGGAATGTCCATCAAACAGAGCGGAGCTTGAACATGGTCCATAAATTTCTTCTGTCCTATTTCTGTGCGGTGTTGTGAAACTATGTGTTGGCACTAACATTTTAGAAGTAAACTTCCTTCACATAGCAAGAGAATGAAATATTCCTGACATAAGTAAAATAGAATGTGTAGACTCTTCAATTGGCTTCAAAAAATACCACTTTGAGGCCACCGGACAAATTTTGTCTTTATAAGGGAAAGATTTTACTGAAAACAGAGACTAAGTTTGATATGCAGCATTGAAATTTAAATTGTGTTTCCATAGCCGAGGTTAAAGCAATTTTATCCTGTTCCACTTCCTTTATAAAAGGTCAAAACAATATTCTAAGACATAAGTGCAAAGTAATAACCTTAATTTTGTAATTATCTTAATTTTATTTTTTATTATTTTATGGTAGATTATTGAATGTGGGAAAATTAATGTTGATGCTCAGAGCAGACTGGTAATTTGTATTGGTAACTGTATATTCACTTTTTAAAGAAAAGAAGCAGATCCAGAAGTTAGCTATACCTTCATTTTTTAAAAAGAAATTCCTGCTGTGTACAGAGGTAAAGGGAAAAACAAGTGCTTTACAATCGGAAAGACAGAGCTATGATTACCTGAGCAGCTGACCTAGCAGAAGTTAGTGGGAATTTGGGTTTTATGCATTAAAAAAAACCAACCAACAAACTGTGTCTGAGTTAATTTGTAAGATAATTTTTTAGCAGAACACAGCAAGGAGAAAGGTGTTCATGGGAAGAAAGAGCTGGTGGTCCCAGCTGGTAGCCACCTCAGAGCCCACCCCTAACCTTAGCTCACAACCCAGTTATAGGTCTGCAAAAATCCCAGTTCGAACAGAGGATGGAGGTTTTGTGATGCCATCTCTATTTCCCTCACTTCTTTCTGTGTTGGAGCAAACCCGTTACTTTAATTCTTGGCTCTCAGAAGAACACAAGCCACTCTGCCCACAGACCCTCTGACCCGGCCTTAAAAATAGCTGGGTGGCTCCTGCTGATGCCAAAGTACAACTGATCAGGGCTAATTGCCTGACCCAACCCCGGCCTCATTCATTAGTCCACATTTCCCAGCACTTAATGGCCCAAACTTACCAGGACTGACTGGTGCACGCTGAGTATAACCCCTGCTTAGTGCTTGTACTGGTTCCAGTTCTTCTGCCACAGGATTTGGGTTCAAGCTCCCCAAGACTTTCCTTTAGCAACAGGTACAAGATGAATTCAGCTCTCCACACATGTGTATGCAGATGTGTGAATTCCTTTTTCTTTCTTCATTAGAGTTGATTCTTAGGGGGGGCGAGGAGATTTTTCTGCATTACTTTCATACAAAATGAGTGGGAGGATAAAAAGAATTACCTGTGGATTGTGGGGCAAAATGATTTGAACTGTTATGCAAAGGTTGTGAATTGCAACAGAGACTTCATCTCCATCCACCCTTGGAGGTGAAGAAATCACAGTTTGCAGGTATTTCACAAACTTCAGCATCAGCCAAGAAGTGCTGTCTTCAGAAGTTGTCTCTCTTTTGGATAAGTCAACAGCAGTTGAGTGCTGAGCTTTTTGGTTGAGAGCTGCCTCTTCTAGGGGCAATTTGGACTTGGGCAGGAGGGCAGCACCGCCTGGGAGATTCCCAGATGAGGCGTCAGCAGTATGAGCTGAAGACACAGGCATGAGGTCCTCTCTGTCCCTCCTGAGCCCTCCCCTTTTGACACTTCTTAATTTACCTTTGTCACAGGAAAGACTCATGATTATGTCAGTGCCAACTCAGAGCTGCCTCATTCATCGCTTACGAATATGGTGCCACTCAGCCTAATTGCTGGAAAACCTCCAGGCAAGCCCATGATGATGAGCACCAGGAATATTTTTGCAGGCCTGACAGAGCTGAGGAGCATCTCCCACTTGAGCAGCCCCTGTTCTCACTAGTGCTTTATCCTTTTGCAGTCGTGTCCCTTTGTGGGTGGACTCCATTGGAAGGACCCAGTTCAAGAAAGGACGGGGAACCGCTGGAGGGAGTCCAGCGGAGGCAACAGAGATGATCAAGGGGATGGAGCACCTCTCTGGTGGTGAAAGGCTGAGAGACCTGGGGCTGTTTCACCTGGAGAAGAGAAGACTGAGAGGTCTTCTCATAGATGCTGAGCAGTATCTGAATGGTGGATGCCAGGAAGATGGGGTCAGGCTCTTCTCAGCGGTACCTGGTGACAGGACAAGAGGCACAAAGTGGAACACAGGAAATTCCATCTCAACACGAGGAAAAACTTGTTTACTTTGAGGGTGTCAGGGCCCTGGAACAGGCTGCCCAGGGAGGGTGAAGAGTCTCCTTCTTTGGAGACATTCAAAACCCATCTGGATAGGTACCTGTCCAGCCTGCTCTGGATAACCTTGCTTTGGCAGGGAATTGAACTGGATCATCTCAGAAAATTCTTTCCAAGCCCTACAACTCTGTCTTTCTGTGATTCCCTTTGCTCTTTGGAGGTGTAGGAGAGGCTGGGGGGGCTCTGCTTTCATTCCCCAGACACATCTGTGCTGGGAGCCAAGCGTGCTCCACCCAAGGCAATGGCATGGGGTGGTGGGGCTGAGGGCCCAGAATACCTACCTGAAGCCAGGTATTGTCCTCGGGATGTCGTGGAGAACGCTCTCTTAGACCCTGCTCTTAGCTCTCAGTGTTTTGCTCGCTCTCAAGAAAGAACTGCTTGCACCATTACAGCATGAAATATTTTTAAAGCCCTGTGAGTGCACAGAGGGGTTCCTTCTGTTTTTGCTGCCGTGTGTTCCCTTGGAGACTCCTGGCTGGCCACTTGCACACAAACAAGTCTGCCTCTCAATAAAGCATACCTTCCTCTGAAGGCCCTCCTCGACATACTCAAAATAGCCAAATGTTTCTGATATCTGCGCACGCTGGCTGGATGAAGAAGCCAAAAGGACATATTTGATCCGTGAAGAACTGCTATATTCAGCTGCCTGCAAATATCTTCCATTCTTAAGTCACAGCCAAAGCCAGGTCCAGTTCCTGAAACAGGAGGGAATGGGGAGAGCAAAGAATTTGCAGAAAACACCGAAATAGTGGGGATTAAATCCTGTGCACTGCTGAGATTCTTTTTGACCAGAAAGAGCAGTGGAAGGAGCTGAGGTTTCATAAACCGAGCACGTTGTTTGACAATGTATACAAAGGCACAAAGCCACTTATTTATATAAGGGCACCTGGACTGACCAGTTTGAAGTCCATCTGCGTATGGCCATGTTTGTGAAGCTGCAGCCACACCTCTGCCAGTGACATTTCAGCCTTTAAGCATTTCCACAGAATTCTGCACCTCTTCATAGCATGAGTAACTTCCTCTGGGACCCGTCAGCCTACGACAGAGGGTGCGTGCCTGGCTTTAAAATAAAAATCAGCTGAACACTCACCTTCAGTCAAGTTCTTCTCCCATCTCAAACACCCACTTCAAACACCTGCTGCCAATAACCTGTAGCAGTGATGTTCACCTGCTGAAGTTTGCTCCTTGTGGCATTACACCACTTATAAGTTCTTTTTGCTCAACATTGAGCTCTTTCTGTCAACGAAGTGTTGCTTTATACTAGAGAATGGAGCTGGCTTTGTTCAGAGGGAGTTAATAGCACGTCTTAATTAGCTGGAATAGCATGAGGTACTTGAAGGCAAGTACATATTTAAACAGTTCCTTCGTGGAATTCATGTTGATCTGCAGAAGATTCCAAGACTTTAAAAAAGAGAAAACCTGGTTTTCTTAGAGGGAAGATGCAAGGTGCTGAAGTATCTGAAAGGAAATAAACAAGAAGATTAAAAAAAAATAATAACATTAATCCATGTGTAGACTCAGTGTCTGGTAACATTTTCTAAACCAGACCTTTGGAAATCATTCCCTCCCCTACTTCCCTGCCAGAACCCGAAGTTGGACCTTTATATCTCTCCTTGAAAGCCTGCTGGTAAATCCTGCAGGAATAGGGTCTTCTCCTGAGACTTTCTTTCCTATTTCTTCCTGGTCTGGAAATATTAAAATAACTTCTAAGGATATATTAAATAAATCTGTTCCAAAGCAGAGCCAGTATTACAAGGAGAAAGTATGGAAGCTAAAATATAAATAGGAGTATCAAAGCCCATTCAAAGCCTTGGTAGATGTTCCTCTCAGTGTAGAAACAGCTCTATTCTGTGTGGTTGAAGAATATCTGTAAGAGAGAATGAGTATTTGGAGGAGCAAGTGTGGGGAACTAAAGAAGACAGAGTAATTGGTTTCAATGTTTAAAAATACCAAGCTAGAACAGGCAGGATGCAAAGCCCACTGGCTTTATACCAGAATGTTCAAGTGAAGGGGGGGGAAAAAACCAAAGAAAGTAGAAAGCCTCAATCATTCTTCTACAAAGTCTGTATTAAATTAATAGTCCCTTCCATCCACCCTTTCCATACAACACAAGAAGCTGGAACAGGCGTGTTGTTAGTAGGAGAGAACATTGTCCCAGGTTTATTGACAGTGTCATTAGGTATGATAAGTTATATCTGTGAACATATTTGTTTTCAAAATTCCTGATCCTGCTGTGCCACTCCACAGAGGCTGGTATTCTCCTTAAAAAAAAAATAAAATAATAAATATCTCTCTGTGATAGTAGAAAGAGCCTTGATATGGTGGTGAAGGAGATGAAAAGCACGAGGTCTGAGAATAAAAGGAGTCACCTTTCCCTGGCGCTCCCTTAGGGAAAAGCTGAAGTGAAGCAGAAGGGATGAGGAGCGGGAATGAGATTGATGCTTATTAAGATGCTGCATGACTGAGGAAAAACCAGCTCTTGACCATCGTTTCAGGGCTGTCTTTACCCAGCACGGCTTCCAAACACCCAGGAACTGAGTTTCCATTCTTCTCTCACCTCAGTCCCTCAGCCGAGCACATGATTCCTGCCACAAGGTGGGTAATGCTTTGATTTGTCTCTGACCCCAGACTGGTGAAGGCTTTGTGGGAGCTGCAGAAGATGGTATCAAATCCGGGCTTGAGAAGCTGTTTTATTATTTGAGAACAAACATATTCCGTTGGGTTGTTTTGCTTATAACTCATACACATTAAAGAATGGCTATTTCTTGAAAGATTCCTCCTGTCTAAAGAGGCACACCATGACTCACCCAGCCTGAATTTAGGTAGCTGGGGTAATTGGAGAGGCACAGGGAAATGGCAAGTGGGAATAAAATTGCAGTGGCTTTCAAATAAAATTTTTAAAAAAGGAGGTTAGTAATTATTTTCAAATTTAAAATAAAATAAGTCTTTAAAATATCTGTTCCTTTTTGTACAAAAGGAACCTACTGTTCTCAAGGTACAGATTGTATCAGAATGTGGTGTTAGAAAGTCAGACTATAAATTGTTCTATGATAAGAAAAAAAAAAAAATAGGCTATTCCTGTTATTTGGGAAAAGAAGTTACAAAGTCTTCTCGATCGGAAAAATAATGAATGCAGTGGATTTGTTGGCTGATTCAGGAGCTGCTGCGTGTCCCTCAAAGCAGGCTTGTTTCCTCTCAGGTGATTCTTGTTCCTTATTTCCCAAACAAAACTGGGCATCCCTGCACTCACTCCGTCCCCAGCATTACCTTCAGCAGAGCTTTCTTCTTCTTTCTCCATCCTCACCCCAAGGAGTGGATAAATTTTGCCGTTGAGGAGTTTTCCATACACTGTGCTGGGCAACTATAAATAAGTGCTTTCTCAGATTCCTAAGCTCTTAATTAAATTATAAATATTTTCGTTTGTTTGTTTTCAATTGTCCTTGTTTTTTTTTTCAGCTGACTATCCCACAGTTTGGTTGTCTCCACTTGGAAAACTTCCCTGTGACAGTGATGGATGCAGTTACAGGTTGCCCAATAACTCCAGTGTTTCCCAGAATTAGCCAGCAATGTTTCTTAATAATAATTAATGATTATTAATTAATCTACAGAAAAAAACGCCTGGCACAGTAACGTGAGAGACTTGCTTCTTGGAAGAACAAGTGAATTCCATTTCCCCAAAAGCTTTGCTCCTTTCCTTGGATTCACTGATACTTTCGTCCTGATTGAGAGCAACGTCCTGGTCTGAATCTCAGCACAGAACCCAGGTTGCTGCCAAACCCCCTCCAAGAGGTGTTTAAAGTCAGCTTTGATCCATTTAATTAATAGTTTAGGCAGTACCAGCCTAGATCCTTCCAGTATTAGGCAGAAAAAGCCTTTTTCACCAGAAAAGCACAGAACCTACCTGGATTACAAGTGCAGAGCACAGCTTCTGACTGCTGGATGTCCTCTTTTATCCAGAAAGAAGATATGGCTGTTTGTTGCTGCAGCATGTTTGTTTCAGGGATTTGCTTATCCGGAAAAACTCGGAAGAATGAAGAGAGCTGTGGATCCTGAAGCAACAATGGACATTGTGAGTTGCTCGGGAGAGCGACCTGGGGAAGGAAGGGATGCAGAGGGGTTAGAAATAACAGGGTAGGCAAGCTGCCTTTATTTAACCCATCCTCTCTAATCACTAATCCTGCTTTCCCTTCTGTCCTCTTCTGCCTGCACATGCAACAGCACACCTTATGTTTGACAGAAAATGAGGCAAACAATTCTCCTTAGTAAATCCCCAGAGTTAATTTGCTTTTCAAAATCAGTTGCCACTTTGCTCTAGCTGGCACTACACCCCTGTCTGGAAGAATGACCATCTGGAATGTCCTCAACAAAGACTCTAAATAACCAGTGGGCTGTGTTTTCTTCTCCTTTTATGAATGGAACAGCTCAGGTCACAAACTGGCCAGCTTTCCAGAAGAGCACCCCTTGCCAAGCAAGCTTGTTTAAGATTGTTAGTCACTTGTTAAAATCTTGGGGGGTTCTGTTCTGCGTGATAAATTACACTGCTTAATTCTCCAAGTGCAAGCTATAAAAGACAAGCCTCTTCTGTAACAGAACAGGTTGAATATTACAGGTCAAAACAAGCATTTCTTTCCAAAATTAAGGTTGGCTGTGCTAGGGATTTCCCTCGTGACTCCGCAACTGGCTGATCCTGTTTTTTTTCCATGATGTGGTCAGTTTTCCAGTGGTGCTTATTGTCCGTGTGCCATTTACAAGAGGGCTGGAGTGAAGTTCTCTAGATCTTTTATTTTGCGAGATGACCTTTAAGGTCCCTTCCAACCCAAACAACCCTGAAATTCTATGATCATGACGGAAATTTGTTGTAGTTTTAGGGTTACAACATCCAATCTGATGTTGCTTCATTCAGATGCTTATTATATGTCGACTAAATCCCCAGTTGTATCTGCTCTCAAACATTTCTTCATCGTATTTTATTCACAAAATGGACCTGAAATGGCTTTCCTCTCTGCAAGCAAATGTATTTTATCTTCTCTCCTAGAATGAGCTGGTAACTTACAAAGGGTACCCCAGCGAGGAGTACGAAGTGATGACAGAAGATGGTTTTACACTTACCATTAACAGAATCCCTCATGGCACACAGAATCAGGGAAACCCAGGTACGGTTCTTTGATATGAGACAAAACCAGCCCAGATTTGGCCCATTCTGCAAAAAGATACCTTTTGTTTTTAAAACATTCACCAAAGCTTGTAATATTTTAGCAGAGAATCCTGGCTGCCCTGAACAGCCTGTAAAATCAACAGGATTTATGCCAAGCACACCTATTTATACTAAAAATCCACTATAATATGAAGCATATATCCCCATTGCAAGAGTTGATGAGTAAAAGGTAAAGGCTGTAATCTGCCCAATCCACTTGCCTTGAGAAAGCTGTTCCAGCTTCTAATTTTGCTTTGCTTTTGCTTACACCCAGCTAGTATCAGGGACTGATTCATATTTTGGGTAAAGGAAACCTCTGCAGCAATCCCACACCTTCACTCCTTATATCAGTGCTGAGGATCTCAAGCTCTTGCGGTTGAGCGATGCAAACAATGACCAGAGGGTGCCAAGCCACATTTTACTGGTGTCAGGTAGATCTTTCCGTAAACCCTTCCAGAAACTTAGAAGTTCTCTCTTTCCTGAAAAAGGCATTTTGTTCTTCTGATTAGTTGTCTCCCTTTAAGTTGGTGCAGGAACAAATCCCGGTATTGAATATGGGAAAATAACACCCCTGAATTACCAAAGAATGAAAAAAACAATATAAATAATATAAATTGTTGCTTTGTTTCTTATCTGCTTTTCAGTTTCGAAACCTGCTGTGTTTCTCCAACATGGACTATTGGGAGATGCTAGTAACTGGGTCACAAACATGCCCAACAACAGCTTGGGCTTCATACTGGCTGATGCTGGTTTCGATGTTTGGATGGGAAACAGCAGAGGGAATCGCTGGTCCAGAAAACATCAAAATTATTCCGTCGATCAAGACGAATTCTGGGCTTTCAGGTAGATCAAAACATTGAAGGGCATCTAACTGCCCACCCCTTTCATATTTATTTAAGCTGGCTAAATCAGGGATTTACATATGCACCCTTTGAAAAGCACTCTACCTGTACACACGTGAGCTTTGGTAGTGGAGGAGACTACTTTCCACCAATTAATGCTAGAAAAGGTTCTTCAAAGTAGAGATACAGCAGCAGAGCAGCTCAGAGGAATTGGCACAGCTCGTGTAGAAGCCACATCTCAGTTCTGGGGGCAGTTTTGGAAGCTATTTAGAAATACTAGTCTTTATATTACAATAGCACTAAAATCACGGAAGGAGAAAACTTAAATTGTTTTTGCACTTATTTCCACAAACGTTTAAATATAGACCTTTTCTTTAATGCCAAATTGTATAAAATGTGTGATGCCACAGAAGGAGCTCTGTTACTATTTCACCACCTCTTCCTCCTGTGCACACCTTCACGATTCGACCTGATGCTTCTTGCAGTTACAGTCCTTCTGTTGATGTCAAAGGAGAAAATATCCCAAGAAAACCTTAAATAGTACCTTCCATACCCAGTGCCAGAAAAACGCAGACCCTAAAATAGCAGAATGATTCACTAAACGGTTTGTGTTGTTCCTTTGCTGACGAGCCTGTTATAAAAAAAAAATAAATAAAAGAAGTGAATTCAAATGGACTTTTAATTTATGCATGCCTCTCTTTCAATCTCCCACCTGCAGCTTTGATGAGATGGCTAAGTTTGATCTCCCAGCAGCAATAAATTTCATTCTGGAGAAAACAGGACAGGAGAAGTTATACTATATTGGCTACTCGCAAGGTGCTACCCTGGGTAAGTTACACACAACAGATCAACATTCCAGGAAAACGAGGGTAAAATGTGGTTTGAGATACCAAATGCTCCTGGGGTTTTAATGAACTCCTTGCAGGAGTGAGAAACACGGGTTTCAGCCTTTTTTGAATTTATTAGAGAGACAATAAAACATACTGGACCAAAGGCATTGCTGCTGGAAATCTGTCGATTTAGAGTTATACTGGAAATTGTTGTGGGCCATTCAAATTGTTTGTTCCTAAAATGCACGGGTGTGCCCAGCAGCAGATGGTCAGTGGACCAAAAATAAATGAAATAGGAAGATGTGAGTACAGAAAGGGAAGTTGACCAGTTTGGACAGGACACACGCACACATCAAATAAAAAAGGGAAATACGAAATCGAATTGACCAGAAGAAAAACAACTACTCCTTTCAATAACATATGAAATGCATGAATGTACATCAGGAGTGCCTATCTATGTTTAAACGGGTTTGGAAGAGAGCTGCAAAAGGCAAAATATAGATAAAAATTAGGGAAATAAAACTACAAGCTGGCAACATATGGAGGAAAGGGATTTCACACAAAGCTGGGCTGAACCATAGGCCCTGAACAACTAAGAAGGTTGCTTGTAGGTCTGAAATCACAGAACAGAATTTATAAACACTGAAAGCAGCCTGATGTAGAAATCATATATTTTCTTAATGTATCTTTTGTTTGCTTGTTTGTTTCCTCAGCTTTCATTGCATTCTCAACAATGCCGGAGCTGGCTCGAAAAATCAAACTGTATTTTGCCTTGGCACCTGTCACTACTATTAAGTACGCTCGAAGCCCAGTAACAAAACTCCTCTACCTCCCCGAAAAATTGCTCAGGGTACGTGACATCTTGGTTTCAACTATTTCACTATAGACTCGTTTGTTCAGCTCCTAAAAGGGATAAACAGAAAGCTCAGAGATTTATGAAGTCTCCTCACTTGCATATGGGTAGGTTATAATAACCGAGACCTTTGGAAGGTCAGAGTGGACATTAAGAAAACCTTTTTATCAAGGGCAACAGCACTGGGATGGGTCACCCAGAGAGGGACAGAGATGCAGATCCTCAAAGGTTTTCAAGATTACTGTAGGCAAAGCCACAACCCATGTGCAAGCTTAGAGCTGAAATACGAATTGGAGTTTAACGTTTAACTTATCTCTTGATTAAAAGCGATATAACACAAATTGAGTAATGCCTGAGGAGGCTGATGCAATGGACAAACACCTGATTTCTTTCTTTTTTTTTTTTGTGTGGAATCATCTCACAAATGAAGAAAAAGCAAGTGAGAACCACTGAAATTGCTGGAGAAGTGGAAGAGGGCACAAAAAACAACAGCACAATACAGAAACGTGTTCTTAAACGAATGTTACCTTTGTGCTTCACAGGCTTTACTTGGCAAAAGAGAATTCCTTCCCCACACTGAACATCTAAAAAAGTTGATAGTCCCTTTCTGCAGCCACAAAGGTCTTGCCAAGCTTTGTAGAAATATCTTCTTCGGTCTCGGGGGCTGTAACCTGAAAAACATTGACATGGTATGTATAAATCTCACCAGCTTCACCAAGAGTTGAAGCTTCTGCTCCCAAAACTTATCTTCAGTCCCATGATATGAATCTTGAATGTCTTTTAGTCAGCATCACGTTGCAGGGAACAACCCACACATCAAAGTAGCAGGATCTGTTGGTTGCCCCATCACCAGCAATGCCCCCTCACTCCTCAGAAAGATCACTTGGCACCAGCCCATCGATCAGCAGCTCCTCAGATCTCCACAGAACTCTAGAGTCTGCCTTCTGCCGGACCTCCCCTAGGACACCATCTCCTACTCCACACTGTGGTCTCAGTGGAGATCTTCAGTGTCACACACCACAAAAGCTAAAAATAAAACCCCTGCCTGCTTCATGTTTCTTTACAATGGAGAAAAGAATACACACCTTCCTCTTTGTCATTCTCCTCTAAGCCTTGGATCATCATGGCTCAGAGGCCCAGGACACCTTGGAGGTACCCTTTAGAGAGTTGGGAGTCACTGAAGGTCAGGACACACTTGAGTCCTCAGGCTATATCCCGCTGTAGGCCAGACCATTTGGGCATCAGTGTCTTTCTCCAGCTTTTTTTCTTCTCCATATTTTCCCCAATATGTCTCAGAGCATGTTGTGTGGGCAAGGGTCACACAAGGACTTGTTAAGAAAGCCCCACAGGACTAAGATGTGTTTTATTTCAAATAATCACGCATTCCTCAGGCAGCTGCAGTTCCTTTTGCTCTGTCTGACAGCCATCCTCTCTCACATAGGTTCTGATACAGACTCCTGAAAAAAAACACCAAATTTGGGGTCCAAATTGCCAATTTGCTGTTAGATTCTTTTAGATTCTCAATCATCCTGGAAAAGGTCCTGGGTTGAGGGCTCTTCTTTTGGTGTTGCTCCAAACCTGATGCATTTCCACACCTGGAGTCATGCTGGGGGGGTCTCCAATCACCCCACTCCAATTTCTCTTGGTTTTATGGGCGCATGACACGGCTGTGGCAGGGCGGGGGTTATTTGATGGATATCTGAGCAGAAGGGAGGAAGAGAATACTCACTGAATGTTTTCTTTCAGAGCCGAATCGACGTGTACATCGCACAAACCCCTGCTGGGACTTCTGTGCAGAACATAGTCCACTGGAGCCAGGTACCAGCAAACTCCTGGAAGGCAAAATAGGTTCTTGCTTCTGGCTGTGCAGGGAGTAGAGTGGGTTTGATATCCTGATATCATACTGATATCATACTGATATCGGGATATCAGGTACTGATATCCTGCCGTGAAGCCACTGCTGACTTCTGGGAAACCCACGTAGCCCATGGTTTACAACTGAAATATCAATTCAAACCACTGTTTTTCGTTGATTTTTCCTTTTTTCAGCAGAATAGAGATACTTTATGTGATGCAGGTAACTTTGAAGCCAGCAATGAGGATTTGTGTAAAAATATGTGTGCTGGAAAATGTGTATCTATCACTCTTCTTATTGCATGTCTGTTAGCTTTATAAATTACATCTGTAGCCCTGAACAGAGCTTATCTTAAGAAATTACTTAGGTTTCTGGTGGGAGATCAGGAAACAGGACATGGGCTGCTTTGTGACACATCAGATTTTACTAGCAAAAGCCCTTGTATTTGCATCTCTGCCTTTCAAAGCTCTCGGCGCCTGGAACAGCAAGAGAACTATAAATAATAAATCCTTTATTTAGTAGGCTCACCACATTCCATATTTACAGCACACTCTCACAGTGATGGGAGCTGCTTTTCCGGTCTTAGACTCCTGCTTTTAAGGAATCATAAAATTTGGGCTTACTCACAGGAGGTGAGTTAAGGGACACCTTTTCTTGGATATGAAGATGCCTCCGGTGGTGTCTGTCACAGCAGTACCAGCCCATGGTGTAGGCAGAGCCAAGGAGCACAAGGGAAGAACTAGAACCTCTGCCTTCAAACCAGAGGAGGAAGAGGCAACATAAAATGCTCTCACAGAGCAGAGTGGTGGCAACAGGGTTTTCAGAAGAGGGTATGGCCACAGAAGAAGAGAGGGGAACTGGCTGGAGGCAGCTGTTGACAGCACTTTTACAAACTACAACAAACTGCCTGCAAAAACATCCCCAGGTCTTTCTGCAGGAGCCGTGATTTGGTTGTTTTGGTTGTGGTTTTTTGGCTCTGACAAAAATATTTTGGTTCCAACAAAAATATTTTGGCTCCTTTTCACCAATTGAGACTTTCAACTGATTTACTGTTGGCTCATTCATAGCTCTTAGAAGAACTTCAGTTGAGCCTCTGACTCCAAACTAAAGCCTCAGCAGGGTGAGAACCCGTAATTTTCCCGAATGACAGCTTAGTAACTACCCTTCTCTTGTTCATCCTCCTAGGAGGCCCATTCGGGGAAGTTCCAAGCCTATGACTGGGGCAGTTCAGAGAAGAACATGGAAAAATACCAACAGGTATAGTTTGGGGAAGCGATATCACCACCCTTGGACAGCACAGAGGCAGAGAGCAAGGTTGTAGTAGGAGGCACTTTTTCAGAATACAAGCAGATGGATTTAGCCACCCCCCTCTGTATCACTGCTTCCCAGTTTGGAAGTCAAAAGAGAGAATTCACAAGTGCTAACGGCAATAATGAGAGAGAGCAATTAAATGATCGATAGATAGAAGAGGAAATAAGGGCAGGAAATAAAAAAAAAAAAGGCTTTTGGAAAAGAAGAGTCCACCCAGTGGATCAGACCAAAGAGGCATCTTGTCTCCTGGAGTGATTGACACAGCTGCCGATGCATGAGGGATCAGGGAAATCCCATTAGGAAGAGGGGGACTGGAGAGCTAATAGCAGCCAGAGACAAAAGGACTTTGTCCCTAAGCAGTTCCTGAGGAACCCCTCCTCCATCCAAGACTCTATTCCATGCTTGACCCTCCTACCTTTCAGGTCTTTACAACAGCCTGTCATTAAGAGCTACACATTTTAATGATGGCTTGCATGAAATGCAATGTCCTTTAGTTTGTCTTGAATTTGCTTGCCCCTGGAAAGTCACTGGATGCCTTCTAGATTTTGTGTTATGAGAAGTAATGGGATAATTACTTCCTGTGCTCTTTCTTCGTACCATTCATGGTTGTATAAGCCTGTCTCCTGTTCCTGCTCTGGCCTCTATTTTCCAAACTCAGGACTTGAAACTGCTTCCTCTTTCACCCCACAGAAGTCACTGAATGATCCTTTTCCCCTTGTCACAGGCTATGTTTTCTAACTAGACCATCTATGTCCTCTGGGGGGGACCAGTACTCCAAAAGGACCAGGATGGGGGTTTATCCAGAAGCATCCTGACACCTTCTGTCTTGGTTCCAGGCTTCTGTCCCATGAATTTCTAGCTGAGAGGGCAAAGACCCAATAGTAACTCTCTGTCAACTAAGGAGGCATTTCTCCTTTGGCTGTGGTAACATCTGGGTCACCCCTGCAAGCCCAGACAGAAAAGACAAGCAAGGGAACTTTTGTTGGTTTAGGAAACACAAACTGTTTGGTTTTGACCCAAACTACATTGAACAGTGATGGAAGAAAGCCCCAGACTCATGTTTACTGCCCTTTCCTAGTCATTCATTCCTTACCACTTCGTGTTTTCCAGGTGACTCCTCCTCTCTATGTTGTAGAAGACATGACTGTACCAACAGCAGTGTGGACTGGGGGAAGAGACTTGCTCGCAGATCCCAAGGATGCAGCCATTCTACTGTCTCAGATTAAGACACTCGTCTACCATAAGATGATTCCCGAGTGGGCACACTTGGATTTCATCTGGGGACTGGATGCACCTTCGCGCATGTACAATGAAATTATTGATCTGATGCAGAAGCATCCTTAACCCGCAACCAGTAGCTGTACCCAACTTATTCACCACTTGCTCTCACAGGGTACAGAACCTTCTTTTGCATCAGATGGAGTCAGGGAAAGGGTTCCTCCTGATGCTATTTTCGCGCCATTTGTCACTGCATCCTGATGGTGCACTTCATATTTTCTGGCAGCCTTGTAGGTCAGCAATCACTTTTTAATTGTTGCAGCCTGGATTCTGTAATAACCGTCCTTTGCTCACAGGAGACATGGTCTGGTTGCAGCCTGCTCTCTGCTTTAGACCCTAATAATAATGAAAGCGCTGAGCTTCTCTGGATATGGTTAGTGATCTAAAGAAGTTTTCCATTCTTCCTATCATTTCTCAGTTTATTGGGCTGGCAGTTCTTGAAAGGCACAGCGCAAGCCAAGACTAATTCTAGCAGTTATGGTATAGATTAATTTTATTATTAGATGAGACGATGCAGGAAGTAAAAACTGAGTTCACACAAAACAAAAACAAACAAACAAACAAAAAAAGAGATGGTTTGCCTTCATTTGAAACAGGGCTGCTCACTTTTTTCACAAGAAAAAACAAGGGACATGGGGAGGGTAGACCCAGCTGAAAACAGTAGGCAATCCGCTGGTCCAAGCATGCACCCAGAAGATGGGAAGCTTGGGCTCAAGGTGTCCCTCAAGTCTCTGCTGACACCACTTTCAGGATCTTTGTACATGAGCTTTCCAGGGTGGGACAAAGGGGATGATTTCCTCCTGGCAATGACAGCTCTTCAGTGGGACGCTTTGGTTTACTCTCCGAATTCAGCAGGAACCTCACATCTGCTATTTCACCTGGAAGCTACTGGGTGCCACAAACCTGAGATGCTCTAGCTTTTATCATAGCTTTGAGAAACCTCTTTGGGGTTTAACCACTGAAATTATAAGTTCCCAAACATTGCTAGAAAGAATCCATTATCTCCATACCACGGGTTTTGGAGCACTTGGCTTGTTTGTGGGAATTACTACTTTTGCAACTGTCACCCTATTTAATTTCCTGGAGGAACTCTGGCTCTACCAAACCTGTGTCGAAGAGGTAGCTGTTGCACAAAGGCACTTTCATGAAAGGTAGCTTCCAGGGCTTTTAGGTTTTAGCATTTGGGTCACTGTGCCTTCACAATGAAATGCCATCAGCTTTGCTGTGGGAAGAGATATGATGCATTGTGGGGTCTCCTTTCAGCGTGACACCCTCATTCTTCATTTGAATTAAATGTTAACATGGACCAAGTCTGGGATGCTAACCAGGGCAGGGACAGCCACCACGCTAGGACAGTTCACTGGTGACACCATATGACCAAAGTGCCAGTGTCTCGCTCTGCAAAATAGTTTCTTAGCCAAAAAATGTAACTGTGGCTGGTGGCACTTCTGTTCCTTTCCCTTCCAAGACAAACAACTGGCCTGTCTCATCTCCTGAGCCCATTTCTGAAGCCTATCCTGCATCCTTGTGCTCCACAAATGTAAAAGGACCTTGATCCAAACAAAACCAGTCCCTCCAGATGAGGACACTCCTTACACCAAATACAAATTCCTGGGGATGAATACCCTCCAGAGAGCCAGCCCTTCAATTAAGTCACTTGTAGGGGACACACGAGTCCTTGAGACCTGCTTTATGAGCTTTCAATACTTATACAACAGCAATATACCTGAAAGAAGCCAGAGCATTTCCTAAATTCCCCTAGGAAGAGACTGCAGCTGTGCAGGTGTCTTGCAGCCTGGGAGAACATAGAGGCAGGGTGTTGAATTTTCTAGAAAAATCAATAAAAACAGGTTAGGCAAGCAGGGTTGGAAACATCATGTGGACTGTTGATCCCACCTTGAGACATGAGGAAGGACTAGACATCACATTGCAGAAACTCTTCTGAGAAATTAATTTATGGTTTGGGGAAAGTTATTGTTGCTTGGAGACATCCAAGCAGTTGAGTTATAATGCTTTTCACCAAGAAATTGCCAGATTACCTTTTTCATCATCCCAAAGAACGTCCTCCACCTTGTATATAAAGCAGAACTGTTACTGTGGCTTCCCTGACATCCTGTTGTTACTTCTCGCCTTTCCTTCCCTCTCCACCCAAAGCCATCATATTATTTGCAATGGTGTTTCCAGGAGCACATCCCTTTCATCTGGTGTTCTTCTAAATGCTCATCAGTCCTTGATGAAACACAAGTTCTTCTGAAGATGCTCATGAGTTATTTGGCTGAAAAGTCTGGTCCCCACGTAGGACGATTCTACTGTCTTTATAGTCCAGCTGCCTAAGGACACAGAACATGTCCTTCTGCCCACGGTCATCAAGCCAATTTCAGTGACGACTGAGCCTCCAGGCTGACTACAATTAACTCAGCAATTAGGGAAAGATCTCCAAAGATACCCTGTTTTCAGAGCTGATGGAAATGGCTTGGGAGAAACAAGAGCTCTTGTTTGTTTCTTCACTGAGAGGAAGGTTTGTGATGTATTCAAGCCTTCTTTGGCACCAGAGAGTGCCTGCAGAAGCCCTGTCAACTCTGGCCAACTAACGTAGAGTGAGATGGGGTTTATGAGTTGTGCTGCTCACTGAAAAACAGACTTAGGAGTCCATGTGTAATATTAAAATAAAAGTTAACATAAACCAACTGAAAAGTAATAGCAGAGATGGTGTTCTTCAGAGGCTGAACACTTCTTCACCTTCATCCTAAAAGATCACATTTAGAGTAGCCCCTCAGTTGGGCAATAAGATAAGTCAAGGTCTGCCACAGCCTCTGGGAACTGGAACAGCCAGGTCCCAGCTGACCATCCTAACCACAGATTTGCATGTAGTTCTTAAAATCTCCTTCTCACTGGTGCGCATTGGGGTTGTGAATTTGACCAGGGGATCTTTTTCATCACAAGGATTTCCCCACCTCCGAAGCACTGCCAAATCAGCACTTAAACACGCTCTGCACTGCCAACTCATGACACTCAACAGCTGCTACCCTGAAGAGCTCATTGTGTTTTGACTTCCTTTTATCGCCGCAGGTTTCTGCCAGTGAATCAGTCTACTGGTGGAGACGGACCAGGAACCGTGGCAGAAGACACCAGCGAGGCAGTCAGAGCAGAGGTAAGGTACTCGTCTATACGTGTTCATGGTCTTTTTCTCTCTTGCCCATTTCCATGAAGATGTTCGGTCTTGGTTTCGTGCAGTTGCTTGTAACGACAGGGACATTTTTGCCTCCCTGAGCTGTTGTTATCCCGTTGCCACGCACAGAAGTGCGCAATTAGCCCAAGCTGGAAGGCAAAGAAGTTTGACCTGCACAAAAAGGAAGAAAAAGGGCAACTCTCTCATTTTCTGCAACTTGTTTTTCTTGGGTCTGAGAAGGAGGGAATGAAAGTCCCAGGATTGCAATAGCGTGTGTGAATCGGACCGCCCGCTCTCGCGATTTTCTGCACGTGTGTGTTTCATTAATGAGTAAGGCAGAAGATTCTCACCAGCATTGAGTCACAGCTGCTTCTCTGGTTGGTGTGTGCATGTATCTCACAACCTATATGAAACAAATTTTGTCCTGCTTAAAGAACAGGGGTAGATGGATGAATTTCTGAAGGGCTTAAAATGTACCTGAAATAAACCTTAAAAGGTGCCTGAAATACTTTGAAGGGCATTTCTCCCTCTGGCATTTTTTTTCCCCTTCTAAATATGTTCTTTCATGAGGGTTTGCCATGCCCAGTGTTTCCGTATGACTTTACCTCACCGGATAAAAGCAGCTCCTGTCAACTGTTTAACCCTGAAGGTTCAGGGAGCGGTGTCCAATCCTTAGCCCACTGCATCCGATTTAAAATGCGAATACCTGGAAGTCCGTGAGCCATGCCGGCTAAGCCAGGTGATTGCAGAGCATATTGAGAAAAGTTTGCCCTAACGAGGGGAATAATTTAGCCTCTGCATTGCCTCAACTCGTCTTGGAAGTGATTTGACAACAAGTCGAAGCGTTGGCAGAGTTTTTTCTTCCAAATGAGATTCCCCACGTGAGGAGAGGGAGGCGTATTTCACTCCCATTAGAACAGACTAAAACAGCAGAAAGCAGAAAAAGAGAGTATTACGCTGACTGAGGATGTGGTTGTGAGGCTTCCTATTTTGACAACAAAAAATTAAGAAGCATTTGATATAAGAAGGGAATCTAACGGAGCGTGGTTTGGTGCCAAGTTTTGAGTTTTGGGTGTTTCCATACTCTGCTTCATTCCAACTGTCTGATGACTCAGGGGGTTTGACTTCTTTACATGTCAAATTTAACTTTTAAATTGAAGATGAGAAGAAGTCAAATCTCCTTCTCCTAAAAGCAGATTTAGAGAGTGCAAAGATCTCTTGGTTACCCTTCCCCCACTCTCACAAATCCTGTTCATCTTCCCCATTACTTGTCTGGGAATATTCTATTCTCTCTTGATCTGTAGCTCCATCTACAAGTCCAGATAAACTTCACAGAGCAGCATGTCTCACCATTGCAGATGTCTCATGCTAGAAGCAGGCTCCAGAAACACGTGCCTGCATGAGAACCTCTGTTCCTCATTAAAAATTGGATTCTCTGTGTCTAGTGGACCTAGCAATGCCTGGCTTCGGAAAGACTTATTTCCTGAGTCTGATAAACTTCCTAAGGCATCTGTAATACATGCAAGTCCCCTGAAAAATTCGCCAGTGACATAAAAAATTAATTACAGGATGGACAGAAAGGTGAACTAACATTAACACGTGGTGGTCATAGAAGTGCGTCGTCTTCTTCTGAGGAAACCATGCCTACAGGAGCAGTGATGTCCCCACTCATTACTGGTGAGGCAGTCTGACAAGATGCCTTGATGTGCTGAAGCCTTACATTGCATTACGTGTCCTCTTTGTCCCATGGATTCTATTGCAGAGCATTTAAGTAGCCTGCCTGATCTTCATGGTCTTTATCCTCACGCAGAACAGCTGATACTTTTCTCTTCCCCGCTCTCATTCTCCCCTCACACCTGCAAGCCCATCAGACAACAGACGTAAGGTGAATAAGAGCTTTTCCAGAAGGTGTAAGCACAATCCTGAGCTTCACGGATGAATCCTTTTGGTACAGTTCTTCAGATTCTTCTGTCCTACTTTCTTGCAGCACTCTCATAGGCAAAGAACATTGAATAGGTCAATACCTCTCTTGCTCTCCAAAGAGTTTTAACTCATAGTCCCACACCCAGCAGCTTTCAGGGGCACAGAACCCGCTCTTCCCGTTTCTAGGAAGCTTTTTTGAGTCAAAATTTGCATGTTGAAAAACAAACAAAAAAAAAAAGGATCTAAGAAGTTCACAGAGAGCATTGTTCCTGCACTCATTGAATAGGTTCTTGAAAATAAAGACTAATGTGGAAGCGTATCTACTGTACGTGGAGCTGGAATAAACTGCTTCTCCATAGACTGCACTCTGCTCTTCAGAAAAGCTCAACCCCAGCACACCACTGACCCATTTGGTCTCAAAGAAAGTGGGGGCAAGTGGAAAGAAAGCCCATCCCAAATCTCTCTCACCTCATTCCTAAGGAAACAAGCAACAAACAGTGCTTTCTTCTCCTTTCACCTCTCTTGCTGGCAGAGAAATGGAAGAAGATAAAGGCAGACAAGCTGGGTGATGGTCATCTCAGGTACTCATGCTTCTTTGTCAAACTTCTGCTAGACTCATGCCAAGAGTTGGCCCTGTTGACCAACCACATCTCCCTTGCCACCTGCTGACAGCTCAGGTTTATTCTCGCATGGTGTGTCCAAGTGTTTTCCTCACCTATTCTGTAACCTTCCCTGTTTCCTGAGCTGTGAGCAGCCCCTTCTCACACAGGGACTTATTCCAGCAGCCCCCTGGGGAACAGACCTTGGGCAACCTTCAGGACACTCACCACTTGGGTCTTCCTGGGAAATTCCAGTCCACCCTCTTCCTAATGCAAACATCCCCACATGTCCTCTTTCTCACAGCCGCAAGATGTGGTGCCTCCTTGTGCTGCTCTGCGCCCAAGGAATCACCTTTTCAGCAGGATTCACCACCCTGAATTCAGACAACAACCTGTGCAGGAAGACTCGCAACCCCGAATGCTTAATGAACGTTGTAAGTTGGGTCATTTCCTCTCTCCTCCTTTCCAGATTGTCTCACCCAGTACCACTACCACTGCCCCATCACTAACAGTTCCTTCTTAGGAGGCTAAGAAGGGCCCCTTCCACATTTCCCGTTTTCCCAGCCTGCCTTTTCCCAATCCCCTGCACTAAAGTCACCACTGCAAGGAGGGCCAGCTCTGACTGTGCCAGGGATAGATGTGACTTACACATGTCCATGTCCATGAGGACAGGCTCATTGCACTGCAATGGAGAGTGCTGGCTGCTACTTTTGACTCAAAGTCCAGGCAACCTCCTGAAGGGCCCTGGAGATCCTTCGTCCCCAGCAACAGGACTCAGCCCTGGAGTGTGGCCAGAGCATGGTCTACATGGTCCAGTCCATACCAAACTGAAGAACAGAATTCTGCTGCCTGCATTTAGGGTGGTATCTGACAGCTAGATGATGAACACAAGACTTGACCAAGCTCATGATACCTCCTTGTAGTCACTTTTCCCAACATACCTTGGTATTTTGGGCTACCTCACAAAGAAAGGGAAGGTGTGGCCCTAGCAAGAAGACAAAGGTATCCCTCTAGCATGGGGTGATGCTCCTGTGCACAGGACTAGAAGAAAGTTTGATGTTCCCACCCAAATTCTGAGCTGCCAGAGAAGAGCTTCTTTGCAGTGGAGGCAGAGGCTGGTTTCTAGACTCAAGGGGAGAAAAGTCCTCCCATTCCATACCAACCTGTTTGCTCAGTACGATGGCAAGGGAGGATGAATCCCTTCTTCAAACAGCAGGTTCTCACAACACAAAGTAATCCAAGACACCTTGCTCTGAATCTCCAAAGATTTCCTCACAGTACATGAAAAATTACGTGCAGGTGATCTTGTGAATTCCTTAATGACAAGAGCTCCACCTTTGTTTGCCTTGTCTGCATAGCTTGCCCAATCCCACTTTGGCAAGAAAGGACTCATTATGGCCCCAGACCCACATCTTTTGGCACTGTCTTTTGCAGATACTGCTGCATATTTATACTCTAGAAAGTTCGATCTCTATCAGCCTTGCAAAACATGAGAAACTATCTCCCAAGAGCTTACTCACCCAGTTCAGTTCTGCTTTGTCCCATAATATGGGGTCAAATACCAGACAACTACCACCTGAACAAGACTTCTTGTGCATCTTTTTACGAGACCTGTGATGTTTATTCTGACCCGTGGTCCCTGTGGCCAGAGGCCTTGTGCTACCATCACAGAACAGCCCACATCCACACCACTCATCTTGGTTACCCTCCAAAACAGGACAGCTTGTACGTTAACAAACTCTCCTTTTGCTTCCCACAGAGTGAAATTATCAGATATCACGGATACCCCAGCGAGGAATATGATGTTACTACGAAGGATGGATACATTCTTCGTGTTTTCAGAATTCCTGCTGGGAGGAACAGCCGAAATACAGGTGTGACACAGCCAGAAGGTATAAGGAAAGTCTGAGAGTCAGCTCTTACATGGGTCCCTCATCTTTCCCCTTTGCACACGCAATAGCACGTTCCACACATCTCCATCTCAGCCAGAGCACCCAGTCAGGAACGTGGCCTGAACCCTGAATCCGTCACAAGTCCACACAATCGGTATCTCTGTCCTCATTTCAGACTTCTCTAGGAATTTTGTCATATCCCATTTTTTCCCCCCACGTGTGGACGGGGGAAGAGTTTGATAGACTGGATTTGAGGGAGTTCTACATTTAGAATAGAAGTCTGACAGCAAAACCTCTCAGGTTAGGCATATGAATATTGATTCCCTGCCTTCTGAAGGACATATATTCTTAAGAAAGATGAGAAGGATATTGAGCCAGGTTGTCCCTGCCCATTGCACGGGGGTGGGAACTGGATGATCTTTAAGATACCTTCCAACCCAAACAATTCTATGATTCTATGATAAGAAATCAGGTTATCAATGAAAAGCAAATGCACTTCATCTCTTTCTTCGTATTTTCTGAATGGAATAAAAGTCTCTGCCTGTAATTTGAGATACCCAGGATACTGCCACTTCCTTTGTTACTCCTTGTTAAATTTATCCAGAATAACTTACTCCGTACTTCCTCCTTTTTGGATCTCCTTTGGAGATCACTTGACCAGACACTTTCTCAAAGCTAGGTTAACCAAAGTTAGATCAGGGGCCTCTCAGCCCTGCTCAGCTGGTTATTGAAGAGACCTGATGGTAGATACGTTTCTATGGAGTGATTATGCTTTACTTTACATACACTATTCTGCATTCATCAGTTTTCAGCTGTGTGTACGTGGTTTCGATGTAGAGATCTGTACGCTGGCTTTCCAGCACAAGAGCAGGTGGGGACAGGCCCCCTAATTAAGTTCTTAATTTGCCAGTCCTGTTACAAAAAGGTTCCTTCTCCCACAAAACAAATCATTCAGGTTTCTCAGACCAGTATCTGCGCATACTTCTCCTGGGACTTTCCTGAAGAAGGAAAGGTTTAAAACCTCTCATGAACAAAAGTCCGCACCCCGATCTTAAATACATCTTGCTCTGCTCCAATATAAGAATGCTTTCATCTTTTCCAGGGCAAAAGCCTGTAGTCTTCCTACAGCATGCTTTTCTGGGAGATGCTACCCACTGGATTTCTAACCTGCCCAACAACAGTTTGGGCTTCCTCCTCGCCGATGCTGGCTACGACGTCTGGATGGGAAACAGCCGAGGGAACACTTGGTCTTTAAGGCACAAGATACTTAATCCCAGCCAGAAAGAGTTCTGGAAGTTCAGGTACTCCTTAGAGAAAAAAATTACTCAAGATAGGAACTCCAAGGGGGCTAGACACCTTCAGCCTGATGGCTGTTTTTTTTTTTATCTAAACCAACATCAGAACAGGGTTTACACCAATGAAAAGAGTAAAGAACAATACAAAAAAGGATGCTCACTGCTACTCACAGTTGGGAGCACCGGCTGCAATTTCAGACACTGGGAAACAACCAAGGGTGCTGAGGAAAAAAAAGAGATCGTGCTGTGCAACAGAGATCAAGAGCCTCAGGGACAAGCTTATCTAGAAATCTCTGATCTCTCACAGCTGAACTCAACCAAGAGATAAATGTGTGAGAAGCACTGATTACATTCAGCTCCCCAAGGGCTGAAGCTGACAGGGGATACTGGCATCTCCTCTGCAGAGAGCCTCAAGCATCAGGCAGTGCAGCCTTGTCCCCAGCTCAAATAAGGACACAGCCAAGGTGTCCAACCTCACCTTTCAGTGGGTCCTGCTCGGTATGATAGACAAACCCAGCATTCATTAACTCACAAGTTCTCTGCTCGCTTGTTGTGTTTCTCCCCTGTAGCTTTGATGAGATGGGTAAATATGATATTCCAGCAGAGCTGTACTTCATCATGAATAAAACTGGACGGAAGCATGTGTACTATATTGGTCACTCTGAAGGCTCAGCAGCAGGTAATGCGAGGACACTCAGGGCTCACAAACATTCTTCTTCCTACCTGATCAGTTGGTGGGTCTCCCCGTTGAAGCAGTTGTTCTTGTGGTTTGTGGAAGGCTGGCAAACACAGAAGTGCCTCCTGAGTTGGGATTTGCAAATTATGCAAAACTTTTCTAAAACCAGCTTTGGCTAGCATCCATAAGCAAAGAAACCTAAGAGCACATCCAAATACAGTTTAACTTTTGATATAATCAGAGAGGGAAAGCCATTGTTTACTAGGCTCTTTTTTTAAATTCTCAGCAACAGGAATTTTCATGAAGGTCATCTTGTCTATTAAGACATACAATTATTTTCCTTATGAACTGGAAGAAAAAATTATAAAGATAAAAAGCATATATAATACATAATTTCCATAACAGAAGCCAAGGGAAATGAACCTCAGTGTTACTAAGTCACATGGTTTAATGGCAATCTTACAATTTAAAGCATAGTTTGTGAGTGGTTATAACTGTCCACATTACTGTTAATAAACAGATTGCCAGGGACTGGAAAATGTGAAAGAAAAAATATTAATAACTTATTTTTTCTTAGTGCCAGCCTTTAGCATTAATGCACTTCATGGCCTTTGAAAGAAACTAGCTTTCTTTTATCATCAGCTGAAAGTTTCTGATGTTTATGGCTTATGTGTAAGATCCATGAATGGACATTGATTAGAAATGAACAACTGCGAGTTCATTAAACTACCCAGAAAAAAAGAGGATAAAATGTGGGAAAACGATGCACTGTCACAGCGCCAGCTCTTTTCTTTCTTTTCCTCTCATAAGAGTATTTAAAAACCTCATGGCAAAACAAACTAACCATCTAGGCTTTCTCCAGCTGCTTTTGATGCAAACAATCAGTTGAAAACACTCAAGGCTCCCAATATTCAGCTAATTATTCTGCAGTTCCATGGAAGCATAAATGCAGCTAGGTCTACAGAGACTATAATCTGAAAACCTCCTTTTTTTATGAGTTTGGTGAACTTTAGAGGGAATTGGTTTTATCACAAAACCCTCATTGACATGTCACATACAAAAGCTGTTCAGATAAAGGCAATGTCCAGACCTGCTCTAAACCTCAGAATGAACTTCAGCTCCTGGATAAAAATTCATTTCAGGACGCAGCTTCAAGCTTTGCTTTGGGTAAAACATGGGCAATGGGTTGCAAGTCTAGTTTCACTTCTTGTTCTCTACCCACTACTTGTTTATTTATTTAGTCTGTGGGAGATGTCTTTCTCAGGCTGTCTCTTCTGCTTTCACAGGCTTCATCGCATTTTCTACTCATCCTGAGCTGGCTCAGAGGGTGAAAATGTTCTCTGCTCTGGGCCCTGTAACCACGTGTTCATACGCTACAAGCCCTCTCATTAAAATAACAAGTATTCCTGAACCACTGCTCAGGGTATGTCATTTTTCTTTCTAAGAGGCTTGGTGCCTGACTTACCTTCACAGGGTTCCCAAACTGGTGACACGCTGATACTGAGCTTGGGATGAACACGGTGTTCTTGAAAAAACAATATCTGTTCTCCAACTCTGTGGGCAAAATTCTGGAGATATAGGGCTTGAAGCAGCAGGTTGCAGCAAAGTGGGAGACTTGGGAAAATCTATCTTGTCACAGGACTCTTGCTGTTAACTAATATTTTGCTGGCCTCATGCGGGAGGAACTAGACCAGGGCTGCAATAACATCCATGGCAATCTCTGGAACTTCAGAAATGAGTGAACATTGAGGTCACTACAGTAGAAATGGAAGGATGGTTTCTTCCAGGACTGGTGCCAGTAATGGGAAGGACGAAGGGGGTGTGATGCACTGTGGGGAAGAAGGTGTTTTAGAGGGGAACTGGCAGGGCAAGATGTTCTAGCAACCTTTGAACACGGATTCAGGAGGCCAGGCTACTACCAACGGTTTCTTGCATAAAGTACTCCTGTAACAAGAGGAAAAAACAGCAGCGTTTCGCTTTTCCCTTCCCTCAGTTAGTACTTGGCTGCAAAGGAGTGGCACACCAGATTGGATTCCTGAAAGGACCCGTGACACAGTTCTGTGCAAGCCTGGATAAGTTTTGTGCCCACATCCTCTGCCACATAGCTGGGGGCAACATAGAAAACCTGAACACGGTGAGTACTGAAGTGTGTCTTAAATTCCCTTTACAGTGCCAAAGTACAGAGAATCCAGCCTGTGTAACGTTTATTACCACAGTATCTGTAAGAATCAGGGCCCATTTTCCCTCTGTCTACAACCACCTGTAGAAGCACATACAGACAAGCAGTGAGAATTAAAGATTCATTGCAAAAGCCATTAAAGGCATTGCAGCCCTTTGGAATCGCAGAGCTAAACCATTAAGGATCTTTCCTGATTTGGGTTAAGTCACTAATGTGGTTGTCGGGGCAAGAGAACAAGCCTGAGGAGGAATCCAATGAGATGGAACTAGAACATCTCCTTAAAAAACACAAATAGAAGAGAAAGGAATCTGTTTTGTAAGCTGACTTTTTTTAAGCACTAGGAGTGAAGTGAAAAGCCTGCTTCTTGGCGTTCTGATATTTGAACAATATTCTATTAAAATGGGATTTTAACACAGCAGCTCAGTTTCTTCGCAGCTTTCTTCTCCCAGAGCCCTGGATCACTGCCCTTATAACGCTTCTGCTCTCTCTCCAGAATCGAATAGACACCTACGTAGGACATTCCCCTGCTGGATCATCCGCACAGAACATTATTCACTGGCAACAGGTATAATCACGCACTGGTGTATAAACAGCCTCTTAATGCTGCTTTTCATCCAGCCCACAGCCTCTGGGGAAGCCCAGAGGTGGTGGACCTGGGAAACTGTCCATGGCATCTTCTGGGACACTGCCTTGAGCCCTGCCATGGGGGGAGCACCGTTTCCCATGGCTCCCCAGGCCATTACCTCCATTGCCCCTTTGGTACCAGGCACTGAGATGTCGCCAGGGCATATCAGGACTCTCTGTGTGTTGGGCTCTGATGGCTTCCAGCCTTTATCTTTATGAAAATATTTGCCTCCAGGGTGACCATGAGTATGGTTCAGGCACTTGGTAGGCAGCAGAAGTGGATCCTCGAGTGGAAAGGGGATGCTGTAGACAAAGAAGAGGTCCAGGCTAAAGCTTTCTTCCCCAGAGACTTAATTGCAGCCTGGATCACCTCCCAAAGTCAATTAACCACACAAATGTTTCCGCTGGCACATTGGCTAAGTGGAGAATGGCCTTCTACTGCTCCAGTACATGTTGAGGGACACTGCTCTGCAGGGATGTTCCCAACAGCTGTTTTATTCCAAACCCCTTTTGGTCACTCATGTCACTGTTTGGATCCTGGATTCCAGTTTTCTAAAGGTGGGGTTCTACTTGAGCTCTGACAGATCTGAGTTTGTTCTGTTCATGGTCTGAACCAGACCAGAGCATGATGACTCCATCCAAGAAACATCACTTGTTGAGTCCAGGTGTACCTGCAGAGCCAGGGTACACCAGCACACATCATGCAAGAGCATAACACAATTCTGCAGACACTTAATATGGTCTAGATTATAAGTGTGTTCCCAGGGAGACCCCCTGAAAAATTCCTAGCAGTCAGTCCCATGGGATACACCTACCCAGAGCCAGGAAACGGGGACAAACCATCCACAGCCAGTGGCCTTGCAGCCTATTTTCCATCTAAGGAGGCACAAAGAGGTTTCAAAGCAAACATAGATAGAGCAGGGTGGAAGAAAATAGCAAAGGCAATACAGCAAGTGGATTTGGAGCACATCCCCAGCTACCTGAAGCCTTGAAGTCGAGGTTTTCTAAACTGTCAGATGGTAACTGCTTCTCACCCTGTATTACATACAACCACTCACAAATTAATTTGTTGGGTTTATTCAAATAAAATAAAATAAAAATAAAATTACCAAAAAAAAAACCCACAAACCATCCCAAAGAGATGTATACTTAACTCTTCACTCACCAGTTCTACAGTCCTGCATGTCCTTTAGACAACACACTAACAGTGGCCAATGTCTTGTCTCTAACACCCCACCACCTCAAAACTGCTGCCAGAGCACAACTCAGGTAGAGCCAAACTCCTGTCAGGACAGAGCCTTTGGAAGTGCAAGTAGATCAGACAAAACTGATGCACAAAAGATGTGTAAGGAACAATCTTTTGTGACACTAGATCAGCAATAGCCCAAACATGTTCTAGACCTTCAGGTCCTCTTTCCACCTGAAGGCTGAACCCAGCTCTTGTTATCTAGGGCAGCCAAGCAAAATTTTAATAACAAAATGTAACATGGGTAGTGGATGAAGATCAGGAGAGAAAGTCAAAAAGAGGAAAGGTGATGAAACCACTCACACAATGATCCACCCTCAGTACCCCTGGGAGCAGCTGGAGGAAGAGGTGGGAGTAACTCAGAATCCACAACCTACAACCACAGTCAGGGAGACACCTCCTGCACTCTGCTTCTTGGTCTCTGAACACTCACATTCTATCTGTTCTTTTAACAGCTAAGACGTGCAGGCCGATTTCAAGCTTACGACTACGGCTCTAAGGAAAACATGAAGAAATACAACCAGGTAAGACAATACGGTTTCCCCAAGAACTCATCCTTGGGTCCCAGCAAAACTGAGAAAGAAAAAAAAAAAGAAAAAAAAAGAAAAAAATAATCAGGAGTGGGATGGATCGTTCCCCTTTCACCCTTAACAAGGAACAGAGTGAGGGCAATGAACACTCAGAGGGTGGGCTTCATCCTCACCGTTCTACTGCAGTGACTGCAGAGGAGGAAAGAGAGATCCTCCCACAGAATCCTTTCTCTAAACACAGCTTCTGATACAGGAGAATTCACTTAGGTCTCCCTTTTCGTACAGACTGCTCCTCCTGAGTACCAGATCGAGAAGATAAGCATACCCATTGCTGTTTGGAGTGCTGGACAGGACAAATTTGCAGACCCCAAAGACATGGCGATGCTGCTTTCTCGGATTTCTAACCTCATTTACCACGAGCATTTTCCTACTTGGGGGCACCTTGATTTCATCTGGGGCCTCGATGCGACCGAGAGAATGTATCTGAAAATCATCGAACTAATGGCAAAGTACTCTTGAAACCCCACGTGGAGTATTGATTCACTCAATTAAAACCTCCAAATTTTCTATTTGGCAATAAGGGTGATGTTTGGGGAAGAGGTAAACGCACAGACACACATAACGGGTACCAGTACGGGTATTTGTCTGCACTTTTTTGTTTCTTGCTTTCCTCATAGTTTGAGTTGCTGTGACTGCTGCCTTCCTGAGAAGTTTGAGACGCATAGGTATGAAAGCTGAAAATGTGAATGTATTTGAGCGCACACTGCAGGGATCCCTTAATTTGGGCAGCATTTATTTCTACAAAACTGATTTTCCTAAGACTAAACTCTGTTCTTTTCACGTATATCCTATGAATCCCACAGATATTCCCGCGCCAAATTTGTGTCTTCCCACGAAGACCCAAAAGTGAGATATGCTCATTTCTCTGTTGATGTACAACTGACCTTTGTTTAAATTAAATCTTTTATCCACTTGACAGAGAACTTGGCCTTTTCTTTTTTTTTTTTTTTTCTCTCCTGACATTTACCTACAATTTCAACACAACCAAAAGAACTTCAGACACAAGAAACTAGGCAGGCAATAGATGACTTCCAAACATCAAGAAATTCATAGAGGTATTCTCCTGCCCTCCATCACCCAAAGGTTTGTTCAATTACTCTAAACCCCCAACTTCAAAAACCACGGATGGCAACTGAGGAATGAGGAGATACATACCCACCACGCAAGCTGCACTCCAGCTTCCACCCCAGGAACTATTCCTGACAGTGGTGATGAAGTTGTGAGTACTCCCAGCTACCAACTTCGACTTTTATGTTAATCTGTGCCTTGACCATTCTCAGCTCAAGCAATTTCTACAGCAGTCAGCTGTTTTCCCTTTCTGACAACCCAAAGTGGGAGCATCTTCATCATCCATGCAAGTGACTCACATCTACTCCCCCACACATTGACCTAGTGGGTCAGAGTGTCTGTCCCCAGGTTACACCCAAAGTGGTCACTATTACAGGCTCAGAGAGGGTACCTTTGCTTCCTGGGGTGTTTCTGGGTGGAACCTTGGACTCGTACTGCCCAGCCAAGGTCCTCTGTAGTTGGAGTCAGCATCCAATAGAATAGTTACACTGAAAGAAAAATAGTAATATATGTGTTCTGCAACACAGGAAAAATGCTCTGGCTTGTCCATGCACTTTGTCTGGCAGCCATTAGCAGTACAGAGCACGGCATCTATCATCTGAACTTCTGACGGCTTACGGGAAACGACCAGAACTGTCAACAAAAATAAAGATCCATTAGACCAGGGAAGCAAAATGCAGCAGCATTGGAAAGGCGAGTCCCCTTTATTGCTGCATTATTAAATGACAAAGCACCAGGCCATGGTGATACATCACTTACTGCTGCAGGTTTTCTTCTGCCTTCACCTACACAAGGGCAGATTCATGAATTTATTATTATTTTGGAATACGCATTCCCCGCTGCATGCACCGCTCCAAAACGCGTGCTATCCCGTCCAGTCCTGTGGGGTGGATACACCTGGTTCCTATCAACCGCATTTCATTTATTGATTTATTTATTTGTTTGGTACAGTTTTTATATTGGAAAGGTAGTCAAGAGACTTGATTTTCTACCACAGCAAACACATTTTCATTATGTTTTCTTGATGCATTAAAGCAACCCAGTAACTGGTTTTCTTTCTGGTGTCCAGTAGCTCACTGGATCTTTTTTGCTGTTTCTTTCAGCAAAAAGGGAAACAATCCTTTCCTTGTAGCAACATAGTGAGAGTTCAGCTGCGTGAAGCTGGTAGCAGGGATGGGAAAAAGTGTCAAGAGATCCATTTTCCCCAGTCACTCCCAGCGCAAGAGGAGAAACACAAAGAGGGATGGTACCAGGTTTCCTACAAACCGCTGGGGCACATCCTTCAGTTGCCAGGCGTATTCCCTACAGGACACACAACACACACTCTAAAGGATATTTTATTTTTCACGCTGTCTGCCAGCCCTCATATGCAACGTCTAGGCTTCATTTTAGGCAATGTTTAGAGCCAGCTTCCAAAATCCACACTTTTCACAAGTCAAGCAATAACTCTGCAGAAGCAGATGGGAAGGATGGCACAGCGAACACCATCATAACCATTCACAGCTTCATAAAGAGCAAGTGAACTCCTTTCAGCCCACGTGGCCATGGGACCACCAAGAAGTCTCGCACAAAACAGTCAGAATCTGCAGGGAAGAATTGGTCCAAGGGTTTGGAGCGAGTCTTTGTGGAGTAACAGCAATCAACCTTCTGCAGGGCTCCTGCCACCACATGAGGTGGGATGCCAAATGAGGTAATTTTCTGCGTGTTCAAGAGCCCTTGATGACTAGGAGGCTTTCCTCAGCATGCTTTCAATGTTGTGGAACTGCAATCTTCTGGCTATGTCCAAGGGAGTCTCCCCATCCTGAAAGAGATGGATGAAACACGTTGCAGTATGATAGATATGGGCCAAGTACAAAGAGCCTTCCTGAATTTGCCACCCAGATGCAGCGCGTCATGTTCCACTGTCACATCCTTGCTCTAAAACAGTTTTCAGAAGGTGCTGGGTCCAATATCACCCTCGCTGAAGATGGGAGAAGAGTTCTTCCCTCCTCTCCAGTCATGACAACCATTCCACTGTTTTCTGGGGCAAATGTTCAAAGCTGGTGCACAACCAAGCTAAAATTTGATTCCAAGAGCAACCTGGGCCATACGTTTATCATCTCAACTCAGTAACGGAGATGCTCCCAGGCCAGTATTTATCTGGGCAACATTTGGGCTTTTCCTGATGGCAGAAGCAGCTTGACTTAGCCCCTCCTCTCAGAAGAATGGTGTCCAGTGGCACAAAAAGCACCATGGAAGGTCCTCACCACTCCCCTGCAGCCTGCATCTTAGGAATGACTGTGGAGCAGCTCTGAGATAAGAAGAGGTACCATAAAGACAGCTAAGCTGATGGTTTTAAACTGAAAAAGGGGACATGTGGATTAGATATTAGGAAGGAATTCTTTCCTATGAGGGTGGTGAGACACTGGAACAGGTTGCCCAGAGAAGCTGTGGCTGCCCCATCCCTGGAGGGGTTCAAGGCCAGGTTGGATGGGGCTTGGAGCAGCCTGGTCTGGTGGGAGGTGTCCCTGCCCAGGGTAGGGGGTTGGCACCTGATGGGCTTTAAGGTCCCTTCCAACCCAAACCATCCTATGGTTCTAGTCTATGATTCCAAGTGACCCCATGGACATGGAGGCAGTGTTTACTCTTAGAAATCCAGCAGTGAAGGGTTTTGACTTTAAAGCTGTTCTTGCCAACAAAGGCACTGGAGCAAACATTGCTTCACACCATGCAGCAGATGATACCACCGCCAAGGAGCTGTGCACTCTTTTCTAAAGCTGCTGTGAGCCAACTCAGGGTTACAACACAGCACTTCACAGTTATGAGAAGGAAACGCAGTTATCGACTTCACTTCCTTACCTGATTCTTCACCGAAATGTCCGCATGAGCTTCAAGCAGTAGAGGAATGACTGCCTGGTTTCTCATTTTGCAAGCATAGTGAAGGGCTGTGCTACCAGACTAGAGAGAAACAGAAGGAGATGATTTTTAATCTATTACTTCTCCTGTAGACCTTAAGGCAAGTGTGGTCACCTTGCCAGTTCTTCTCTAATAGGCGGATGCAAGCGACATATAATTACCCACCACAATACACCACAGGAAAACAAATACATTCTCATAAGAGCAACAGGAACAACAAAATAAAACAAACAAACAAAAAATCCTTCCTTCCCTTGGATGCAGCTGCTAAACCAGGTCTGATACCTCTTGCAGGAAGCCAATACTTTATTAATTTTGGAGGATTCAGTGATCCTGATCTCAACAGCCACGTCTTAAGCAATACCGTTTGATCACACTTCAATGTATTATAATTTGGTTTCTGCTAAAATTGGGGGATTCTTCTTTTCTGCCTTCGAGCAGAGGAGCTCTTTACCGCTCCCAGGCAGGCTGGTGGCTGCAGAATTCTACACGTGGCAGATCAGGGCACTCTGAAGATCAGGAGAAGACACGGGGCGTAGGACTGTGGCACAATCCTTGCCCACAGATCCGGTCCGGTCCAAGAACTCATAAATGGGGATAAACCCAGACCCTTATAACTTTAGAATCTTCGTAGGGTCAGGCATTTAATATTAAAGTATCTTATCCTAGCTTGCCCAGATTCTATAAAGATGTTATTGGTCAGAAAGGGAGAATTAGTTGACCAGTGGAGAATTACTTCTGTGTACATTACAAAAGTATTGTCTGAGCATCAGGGGGAAGTGCTGAATCCTCCTGCTACATCACAGTTCCTGATCCTAATCTGGAATGTTGCTAGAAGATGCTGAAGTGTGTTTTCAGCATTATTTCATGCACACAAACCACATTTGCATTTGCACAAACCCACTCACAGAGTCTGTGGCATTGACATCCACTCCAGCCCTAAGCAACATCTTGATCAGGTTTTCATTCTGTTTCGTCTTCGAGACCTGTTGGGTGCAAGGGAGAGTGCAACAGAGTAAGACAATTCACATGCATACAGTATTAATTAGATTTGAGCTAAATACTGGGATTTTCCCCCCAAAATAGGAGTTTATGGCTTCTACAAATGCCAGGCTGATGCAGTGATGCAGTTCTGTTCCTTCGCTAGCTGCATTCCCAACAGAATCCCTCCTCTTTCTGTTGCTCTCCATCAGTCCTTACTTTAAAGTCAGCAATCCGTATTGTCTACAGGTTCCTGCCTCAAGAAAAGTGACCATGGGAAAGGGAAATGTACAAGGGCTTTCCTCTTTTCTCCCAGACTCACCATGAGGAGATACCCAAGCAGCATAACGGGCATGAGGATTATGATGAGCACATAGTCAAGGAAGGTAAATCGTTTCCTCACTGCGTAATGCAGACACGTGCGGTCTTTCTAAACATAAAAAAAATACCCTCAGATTAACACCAGATTCAGCCATCTGATTGTATTTGTTTAATATCAGCAATAGTAGACCATTCTATATTTCACAGGCTTTTTTTTTTTATGTTATCTACTACAAGTATTTAATCGAATCACAGAATCATTCAGGTTGGAAAAGACCCTTGGGATCATCAAGCCCAACCATCAGCCCCACTCTACAAAGTTCTCCCCTGCACCATATCCCCCAGCACCACATCTAAATAACTCCCCTGATTTTAAAACAGAAACACACAAGCATATTGTGTCCTTCAAGCAGAAGTGCATTTTAACATCTCAGGTCACGAAAATTGGGCTACACGTGCAAGGAAGATGTGGATCAGAAGGGTTCCCTGAGTATGTCCACAACCTTGGATGTTGCTGCAGAGGCAAAGACGGTAGAGTGGACTCTGCAAGTCAAATCAGCAGGAACCCCCCCCACCACCACCTCTTCTTCACAGAATCAAAGAGTTTATCATAGATTTTTTATAGAAGTGCTGGTTTCTGAGGCAAAGACGTGACAGTTTATGGCATCTCCTGGGGGACAGGTAGGAAAGGCAGTTAGACACATCCCCAGGAGATTCCTAGTGAGAAGAAAGCTTAAAACACATAAATATCTTTGAATACTGAGTGGATCAAAGCATCTAAAGGGTAGAGCTTTCAACTTGTGCGTTAAAGAACACCCATATTAAACCTCCTGCAGGTTTGTCAAGCTGGACTTTGGCAAATCAGGGTTATGCTGGGGCCCTAAGTAACCACAGAAGCCTTTCTGTGCCATCCTCTGCTCCTCTTTGCCAGGTCTGAGCACCACAGCCCAGCTCTGCATGCAAGGACCTGATGCCATCTATGAAGGGGAAGCTCCCCTGCACCATAGAAAGCCAGGCACAGCTGGAAAAAAAAAAAAGAAAAAAAAAGAAAAGAAAAAAGAAAAGAAAAAAGCTGCCAATGCAGTTAGAATGGTCCTACCACAAAATACTGAACCCTTTCAAAGCAACTTTGGGGCAAGACGAAGAGCCTCCTGCATCAAGAGGAAAAGACAGGATAAAATATGCCACTGCCCTCATGAATATTTGCTGATCTTCTATGAAATAACCAACCGCACTGGAAAGCGGAGATGTGAGAGCCCACAAATGTGTAGGAACTTGCTCAATGTTGCCTTGGCACAGGAGATGACACCAAGGAATTGACAATCGTTGTGGGTTTGTTTCCTGGCTCTTTACCGCCCTTACCATCAAGACAATAAATCAGTACTGAAGCCAGAACATGCATCTTTTGGCAATTTTTAATTTGTAACCTACAAGGAAATCTACCACAGAAAAAACCCACACTTCCTCACCACCTCATGGAAAACAGCCAGTCTAAAAAAAACTACTGTGCAAGGCAGGGATTTTTTTTTAAATAGGTGAAGAATAGCAGGCAGCTTCCCTCCTCACCCCCTGGTACAAATGATGTGACAAGAGCAGGTCTCAGAGGGAATAAAGATGGTTTTCATGGATTCAGTCCCTCCTCAGGGATGCATTTGCAGGAGATGGGCAGGGTCTCCTTCAGACCCTCCTGTGAACCAGGGTGAAGAAGGCGGTGGAGGGAAAAGAAAAGCTCAGAGGGGTCAAGAGACAAATGCAGAGTGATGGATGGGGAAGCAGAAAAGCTCTGGGTAGGAGAACACAGAGAGAAAACTCAGGTTGGCAATTATTATCTTGTGTGCAAGTTAGGAAAAGATATAATGAGACAGATGGAAACATAAATATTAATGAAATACAATTCGGGGGCTATAGCCATGCCTCAGTTGAAAGCAAATCTCAGGTCTGGTGGTGAGATGCTCCCAGAACTGCTGCAAAAGTTGCTGCAAAGGAGGTGCCAGTGTCCACTGACCTTGTTTCTGAGGTGGACATCAGCATTTCTCTTTAGGAGATAGCCGACTATCCTGTTGTGCCCCTGTTTGCACGCACAAATTAAGGGGGTGTCTCCACTGAAGCTGTCCTGGATGTTCACACAGCTGCCATCGCAGTCCAAAAGGAGCTGGACCTGGTTGAAATCGTTGTTATAAGCTGCCTGACAGATGGGCTGAGGAGAGAAGATAATATTCGTCAGCACACGTTTCACCAAGACATCCAACTCTTCCCATTCTGACTCACCTATTTTCACATCCTGAGCCACCACCAAGAGCTCCTTATCCTATTTAAGTTCCCCAGGGTAAAGCATAAATATTAAACTCTATTTTTAGTAGTTCATGCATGTCAGACCATGCTGTATGATAACCAACTGATGTTAATGCAGGGCTGGTGATTTATTTTTTTCCCCAAAATACTCAATTAAATTGGGCTTGATGTCATTGCGTTGAATTCACTTTACTCATTGCAAAACCTGGGGAGTTTTTGGCTGATTCCAAGTTGTAACAAACCAGCAGCTGGACAGTTTATTTTGTTTGGGTGATTTGGTACTGAAGACATAACACAGTCCCGGTTGTTTTGACAACAAACTCCATGTTTCTGTGTTTTCATACTATAAGTAACACTAAATTTTGAATGAAAGTTGACTTCAGTCACTTCGGGATTGTAGAATTGTTATTTAACATAAATCCTATTTCCTAGCAAAAACTTTCTTTCACATAGATTAATTGAAAAATAATTATTAAAAATAATGTATATTAATTAAAGGAATATAGACTATTTTCCCCATTTATATCTAGCCTACTTTATGTATTTAGTGATTGTTTATGGTGGAAGGTAGGTGAACTTTGCTGTAGTTCTCGGTGACTTCCAGAAGATGGTGGTAGGAGATTCTCCTCCAGCTGCTGCGCCAGCTCAGCCTTCAGGGAAGCCACAACCCTCTCACAGCAGAGTGAACTTTCTGTCCCATTTGGACGATGTGTCCATCGTCCAAGAAATAAATCCGGCTCATTTGCAGCCATTAATAAAATAAAATAATAATAAAAAATGATCTGGTAGGAGTGGGTCACTGGATTAAGCGGCGAGTGCCGACAAGCCCGCACCCTTTCGAGTTCACAACGGGATTTCCCTTCGGGTGAGCATGGTTGAACAAGAGCTACCACTTCTGACTCATCAGTTCCCAGAACGGAACTGTACTGCAGGTGAAAGCCGAGCAAGATTTTTTTTATTTTTTAAAGAAAAAGGGAAAGAAAAAAAACCACCAACAGCAAAAACCCAACAAAACAAACGAACCGAAAAACCCACCAAAACCCCAATCCAACTTAAGACCTTCACAGTGTTTCTTTTCTAGGGCTTCAAAAGTTAACCTTCATGCTTAAAAAAAATAAGAAATACATGCCCGTATGCCCACAGCTCGGATCCTCCCTGGTTTTTGAGAACTGCTGGCTGCTCAAATCGTTGCTCAAGGATTTTTTACGCACCCCTGGCCCAACCTGAAAATCCTTCCCTCTCCAGCCACAAGAGCTCAGACGAAGGAGAGCATGAGTGACAGGAGCACTACAGGCACCTGATGGCCTAATACAGGCGTAAAATAACAGTGGGAAGTCTGGCAGCATTTGAAGATCCCCAGACAAAAAGAAAATAAGTTTCTTTCCTTCCTTCTGACTTCGATATCGAGGGTTTCATTCACCATTTCCCACGATGAGCATCTCCTTTAAAGGTTATCTGCAGTTTTTCCTTCCCATCCTCCTTCTATCACAACCCAAATACACAACATGAATAAGATCCGAGCCCTTTCCTCACTCTCCTGCAGCTGGCTTCCCCCCCCCCACACCAAATTAGAAAGATTCATCTTATTAACACTTTCATTTCAAACAAACAAACTTTGATCTGCAACACAAGTTGAACTCCAGTATCACTGCTGCTTAGTCTTCTGGACAGCTGCATGAGAGAACTGAGGAAGTATTTACATGTTTACCAGACCTTGCACTGCTCCTGGGGTTGTTTTGGGTTTGTTTTGGTTTTTTATCAGATAAAAATCTAAAAAAATATCCGTGCAACGTCGTAAGTTTACATCATTCATCTATATTCCTTTAAAATCCCACGTGTGCTATCTGCTATTGTACATCACACCAGTTTTAATGATGTTTTTGAGGAGAAAACCCTCTTTTAAATCCCCTCTTTATGCAAGCATCCCACTCACCAGTGCCATCTAAACCATCTGGTTTTCTCCGCCCAAGTCAGGTGTTTAAAGGAAAACCGAACACACAAGTTGAAAGCAAAAGCTCCATAGCTGGGCTGGAATCTGCCTTGCTACAAATACTTCTTCTATAAGAAGGCCTTCAGAAGAGGATTTCAATGTTCAGCATCTGAGGCTTTAGGAAAGGTGGGAAGCAGAGGACAGGCAGGTGTTTTCACAGCTGAGATCATTTATTATGAGATAACCAGATAAGGGGTGGAAGAAAAGTTACAAAAACCCCCACAACTCTTACTGTGAGGGAGAGGAAAAATATCTCTACACAACTGATAACGATTATTATCATTATTTTATCACTTGTGGGCCATCTGATTGAAAGCAAGACCTGGTAGTTGACTCAGCTGGAGATGAATTGCCATGTCTAAATTTCCCTACTTGTTCTCAGAACTTCTGTCTCCCTCCACAGAGCTTTGCTGAGACAGTGATACCCAGGAGCTATTCAGCAAGTTCTACCACATAAAGTGAAGGTTAGAGGCACAGCACTAAGGACAAAGCATTCCACCAGCAGAGAGGAGGTTGAGGTAAAGCCAGTTTTGCAACTGGGAGGGTAATTTCAGCTTATAATTGCTTCCTCCTTTGAGAGCAGCAGGGGATTGCCTGAGTTACAGCAATGCTTTGCAGTTGTTTACACAAAAAGGAAGAATTTCCAAACATTCAGGTATTCTGAACCAATCCACTAAAACTCATCCAGAGGTAGGATATAAATGAAACAGGAGAATCTATTTCACGTTTGTGATGTTGAGGAATGCACCAGGATCCCACCCACACTCCTCAGAAAATAAGATTTACACTTCTTTACACTTTTCTAGATTTCTATCACATATAAGTGAACCAGACTTCAACCAGAAAATTGCCTCACTCAAAAGTTTTCAAGTAAGAGAACTAATGTGTATGAAAAATATAAACTACTGTGCATGGGAGACACGGACAGCATTGGAACAGTCTCTAAACACCACTTCAATTAAATTAAAGGACACTGGTTTCTTGCACAATATTATCTTGGGGCAGTAGACCTGCAGAGAAGCAGCAATTCCTTTCCGAGTAAGGTGCAGCCTACTCAGCCCCTCGCCTTATGAATGCACAGAGTCACATTCCCTCCAACACTGGAAGAGGAGAAGACACTTGATTTCATTGAATTTCAAATTTTTTTTTAAAAAAAAAAAAAAAAAAAAAGGAAAAAAAAAAGGTAGCTTTCAGCACAGAAACATACTCTTTTAAAGGAAAGTCTCTGTAATGGTATCTCTAGAAAAAGAAACTGCAGTGCAATCTGCTGCATTCACAGCCCAAAAGGATGAAAACTTCTTCCCAAGCGTACAAATGGAAAGATTATAAAGTAATTAATATCTTTAGGCATCATTTACGCTAAAATCCAGGGGTATGTTAGATGGACCATGGTCTGGGGACAAACCCATAAAGATAAGAGCTTAAAAAAAAATAAAATCACATTCCTAAAACAATCACAGTGTGGGGGATAGCATTCCCTTAGGCATTTGCTTTATTATTTATATTCAACACAAGCCAAGGGGGTGTTTGTAGAGGTTTTTATTTATTGCTTGCCCCGTGCTCAGAATCATTTTGATCTGAAGACAGAACAGCAGCAAACATTGAACACACGCTTCCTCTGTGAAGCCCCAGCAATTACACTGGTTTATTGCATTTTCTTCACTCTTATGAACAGTCAATACTTCTCTCAACATGCAATAGCCAAAACAGAGCATTTCTAAAGGAGAAGAACTTCCAAAAGTGTATAATCCTGTGCAAGGGAGGTTGTGAAGGAACAAACCCAACCCAGTGAATATCTATAATCTTCAATAACTTCAGCTACTGGGCAGAAAACAGTCACATACCTCCGAATAGAGTATCCCCATGGCTATTCTTCACTGCTCCAGTCGTTCTCATTCACCAGCCCAACAAGTCAACCTCACTCCAAATACTCGAGCTTGCTCAAATCTGGTTAATGTTCAACTGAGAAGTGTAGCTGTTTCTTATCCTAGGTCTCCTTTGGGTGATTTCTCCTGCCAGCACAGAACAATTGTCTCCAGAGACCCAACCCAGAGAGGTAAACGAGAGAACAGCAGCGGACCAGAGACTGACAGAACAAGAACAAGTTACAACACAGAAATATTTTCCTTTGTAATTTTTTTTTTTTTGCAATTACAGCCTCCGGTTGCCTAAAGAGGAAAGTCGCAAAACAGGCTGAGGATGAGACAAGAGAGGGAGGAAGAAAGTTTCACAAGTGAAGAAAGGGAGGGGAGAAAGGTAAGGAGGGGAAAAAAGAAGAAAAATAATAATTAAAAAAAAGCACAAAACCTGAAACTATGAATGGTAACCAGTTTCCCACGCAAGCTACTTCTGACTGAAATACATCCCAAGCCCTCTGTAAAAGCACCTCAGGTGTTCCAGGAGAAGGAAATCACCTAGATCCCACACCTTTGAGAGTTCCTGATATAATTAGCTACAGCCTCTTATTAAACATGCCAGCTGCTTTCATCACCTTTTGCTCAGCCTGATGGTGTTTCTGTACTACACCCTGACAGCCTTTCCGAGTAAGGCACGCTCATTTCAAGTGCCTGCAGACACTCCAAAAGTCTCTTTTCCCTTTAAATCCACATTTCCTATATTTCAAGAATATTTTAAAACCCATCTTAAAGCATATGCATGTAACTGTCTGCCTGAAACCCAAGCTCTCTTGGATTACATGAGACACTTCCATTTCCATATAATTTTCATATTTATTCTCCATTAAGATGGAGAACCATAAAAATAAAATAAAAAAAATATTATAATATCTCCACCTTTCTCTGATTCAAGTAGTATAACAACACTGGCTACAGCATTAGTTTGCTGGCATCAGCTCTAACCCTTTGAGGGCTCTTTACCTGAAAAAAATTAGGTTGTAACACAAACACAGACTGCACCCACCCACCTGTGCCAAACCCCACAAGGATCCTCCCAACAGGTTGATCCTTCAGCATGCAGTGAATATCATCTCAGCCTAAAGACACAGAGCAGTAACACCTCAAAGGGGTAAAACTTAATTTTTTTTATTTTTTTTTTCTAAATATATATCTATATTTCCCCAAATCCTCCCACACCAACTGGCCAGGTGGCTGGAATTTATAAACTACAAGTTGTTGGGGGGGGAGGAACTCAAATCACTCAGCTGTTTCATATAACAACTTCGTAGTTTACATAATCCTCTCCTAACACCAACCTATAAACGCATGGTGAGATGGAAAAGTGTTTAAAACAAAAACAAACCCCCCCTCCTCCTCAAAGCAGAGCAAGAGCTTCAGGCAACACCATTCCTAAAATAATATAAATCATCATCTGACCCAGCACCACACCTCAGGCCCTCCTGAAAAATCACTGCACTCACTAATTTGGTCAGAGTTTCAGCTGGAGAAGAAATAAGAAGCTCAACCTTGATGAGGAATGAGACTCCTGCAAACTTTTATAGCCGCAGGTTCCCTTCTGTTTCTCATAGACACAGCTCTTGTGTTCTTTACCGTGGTTATAATCAAGGACTTGAGTCTTGAAAATTTTAATCCTTTTTTTGTGGCATGAGTCTTTTTCTCTCCAAAAGGTGCCAAGACTCAATGCACGGGCAAACCTCTCTATTTTATTTGAATTTGGAGAACTCTAAAGGGAATTTGAAATAAGAACAGCTGACTAATGCATCTTCTCCCCCCCCAAAAAATGTCCTTAACACCAAATTGTCAGTTCTGGGAAAATCAATATCCAGGCACGCTCTAATAAACCTGTATCCTTACAATGAACTCCATCTCCCAAATAAAAATTTCAAGAATCAAACATTTTCCCAGCACAGAAAGGGGCACCAGTCTAGTCTCATGTTTTTTGGTCTAGTCTCACATCACAACACATCATGTTGGCTACTGCTTCTTTTTTGTTTATTTGGTCTGTGGAGGTCTCTTCACTGATTTGACTCATCTCTTCTGTGCTCACAGGCTTCACAGCCCTTTCTACTTATCCTGAGTTTGTCCAAAGGGTCAAAGCCTTTTTTATTTTGGGATCAGTAACCACCACCACGCACACCACCAGTCCCCTGGTAACATCCGCACATCTTCCCAAGTTACTGATCAGGGCACCTCATTCCTCTTTCTAAAATACATAATCATCTGCTTTTTTTCTACCAGGCTCACTCAGGCTGAACTGATTTTAAAGGGGTGATGAGTAAGGAATTAATTCAACGTATCAGGCTGCTGGCAGTGCTGCTAGACTTCAGCTTTTTCGAGAGCAAAGCTGCAAGGCGTGACACAGTATCTCTCTTGTGGCTTCTTTAAGATAACAGGCATACTTTCACCATTATTTGTTTAAATCAAATATTTCTGAAGCAAGCTCCTAAATGCCAGAGTGAAAGGTGCCTAACTACTAAATCTAGCCTCAGGCAGTAGTAGGAAACTACAAATAAGATATTTCACATCTTAATTTTATTATACGTGCGGTTCATTCATGCTTGTGAAATATTTACTTGTAAAATGATGAAGGAAACTTCAAGGGAAATACTTTTTCCACCCCAGAATCTACCCATTTAATAGAATTTGCTGGGAATGGTGGAAATCTCACATGCTAAACTTCATGTTAAACTGCAGGAGCACATCAGCAACCCAGGCTGGTGGGAAGTGTCCCTGCCCAGGGCAGGGGGGTTGGAACTCAATAATTTTTGAAGGTCCATTCCAACCCAAACCATTCTATGATTCTATGATTGATCCTATTTCTGTCCAAACTGTACCCATTATGTGGCTCTAGAGCACCCAGTTCTACATCCTTCTAATTTATCTACTCCCCCTTTGCCCAGTAGCAATATTTAGAATAGAAGTATTAGAGTAAAAAGGGATTTCATACACCCTGCACTTGCCAGTGCATCCAACTGCCCTTTCTCATCGTGGTCAGGGCACTGAAATCAGATTCGTGCCTAATAATAATAAGCAGGAAGAACATCTGGTTCTGAAAAAAAAAAAGAAAAACCCAAAGTTTTGTGCTTTTCTTCCCCTCAATCCCTGCAAAGGAGTTCTTCAGCAGAATGAGCTGCTGAAAGGGCCTCTAACGTGGTTCTGCAGATCTCCAGGAAAAGTTTGTGCCAGCACCTTCAGCTTTGTAGCTGGGGACAGAATAAAAAGCCTGAAGACAGTAAACATAGCTAAGAACACCTCCTTACAAGTAAAGCTAAAGAAATTTTGAAGGAGAACAATTTTTCTGCCTTATGTCTCTGTGCAGCTGCAGAGACACGCAGAGATGTGTTGGGGTTTTCAGCAATGCCGCCTGACATGTTCCAATCACGCCAGGAGGAAAGGCTGAGTTCAGAATGGTCCCACCATGAGATGATGTCCCTCAGTGTCCCCTCTTCTGGGGATCAGCAAAAGAAAAGTTGGGCAGACCCCAAAGCTTTTTAAAACAGACAAATGGATGGAGAAAGATCTTTTTTCCTTTGACACAATTCATATTTTCCTTCCTAAAGAGGAAGGCATCCAGATCCTCTGAATGTAAGAACTTGTTTCTCTTCGGTGACTACACATCAAAACATTTCCAGCCAAAACTCAAAGCTGTTTCTTCACACTTCTCTCAGCAGCAAGAACTCATTCCTTTACTTTGGCTTCTGCCTTTTCTTCCTTGCAGACCTTCCCCACATCAGTTCTCCAGTGGCCTGTGCTCTCCCGTACTCAGACTCCTTAATAAGTGTTCCTATAAAAGGCTCCCTCACACGTAACCTCATTATGCTCCAGCAGACAGCCTATTAACAACCCTCCTCTATCCATGAAGCTCAGCACCATTTAAAAGCATCACACGAACTGTAGAAACTGTGCAAAACAAAGGCCATATGCCCTCCCCAAACGATGCCTTCCATATGACTAAGCACAAACGTGGGAAAGGCTCTCCCAAAGGGGAGAAAATCCTACATTCTCTTTCCTTCTGTAAACTCACAGATTTTTGAGTCTGTCCTCAGCTTTCATTTTGATATTTGAAAAATGTCTTATTATTATAGGATCTTCTTATATTAAATGTGAAGTTGATGGTATGAAATAATCCCGTCGGCAGCTTGGGTCAAGTCCCTGGCTCTTGCTCCTCCTCATCCCCGTGCTTGGCAAGGCTCAAAACCATGGAGATCTTGAAGCCCACAGTGCCTGTCTGGCTATAAAGCAAATAATTTCACCAATTTAGACACTGGAATCTTCTAAAAGTGCTGTTTTCCAAAAAAAATTACTCTGCCTTGGTGAGGCACTGGGTCTAGTTCTGTGCTCCCCAGTTCAGGAAGGACAGGGAACTGGTGGAGAGGGGACAGCAGAGGGCTACAGAGATGATTAGAGATGTGGAGCATCTCTCTTACAAGGAAAGGTTGAGGGATTTGCGTATTTATACTCTGGAGAAGAGAAATTAAGGGGGGATCTGATCAACACCTAAAAACAATTCAAGGGTTGGTGTCAGGAGGATGAGGCCAGGCTTTTTTTCAGTGGTGGCCAGTGAGAGAAGAAGAGGGAACGGGCACNGGGAGCCTCCAGGGGTCGGTACGAGCTCCACCAACCGGGATCAGGAGCATTGGGAGCCCCCAGGGCCGGTACCGAGCTCCATCAGCCGGGATCGGCATGCAGTGGAAGCCCCCGGGGCCGGTAGGAGCTCCATCAGCCGAGATCGGGGGAGGGGGGAGCCTCCAGGGGGCGGGATGAGCTCCATCAGGCAANGTGGAGCATCTCTCTTACAAGGAAAGGTTGAGGGATTTGCGTATTTATACTCTGGAGAAGAGAAATTAAGGGGGGATCTGATCAACACCTAAAAACAATTCAAGGGTTGGTGTCAGGAGGATGAGGCCAGGCTTTTTTTCAGTGGTGGCCAGTGAGAGAAGAAGAGGGAACGGGCACCAACGTGAAGATAGGAAGACGAGGAGGAACATCTTGCTTTTGAGGGCGGTGGAGCCTCCATCCCTGGAGACATTCCAAACCCCTTTGGGGGAGCGGGTGCCCCCTGGGCGAAGCCTTGCTGGGTGCCTTGCAGTGGGTTTTAGCGGCGGAATCTCGGTCCCCGGAGCCCCGCAAGCTCCTCCCTTCGCCCCGCACCGTAACCTGGGCGGGCGGCTGCGGGAGGCGGTGCGGTGGGCGGGCAAGCCCTCTGCTTTGTCTGCCAGCAGCCACCCCGACGGATGCCGGAGCCGGTAAGAAGCATCCTTCCTTCCTTCCTTCCTTCCTCCCTCCTCCCCCCGGCCCTCCGTCCTTCTGGCTTGCGAGAAAAAGGGAGAAAAACAGACA
>VXBW01003114.1:72593-117428 GCA_013400375.1 Thinocorus orbignyianus | reverse complement strand
GAGTCTGTCCTCAGCTTTCATTTTGATATTTGAAAAATGTCTTATTATTATAGGATCTTCTTATATTAAATGTGAAGTTGATGGTATGAAATAATCCCGTCGGCAGCTTGGGTCAAGTCCCTGGCTCTTGCTCCTCCTCATCCCCGTGCTTGGCAAGGCTCAAAACCATGGAGATCTTGAAGCCCACAGTGCCTGTCTGGCTATAAAGCAAATAATTTCACCAATTTAGACACTGGAATCTTCTAAAAGTGCTGTTTTCAAAAAAAAATTACTCCGCCTTGGTGAGGCACTGGGTCTAGTTCTGTGCTCCCCAGTTCAGGAAGGACAGGGAACTGGTGGAGAGGGGACAGCAGAGGGCTACAGAGATGATTAGAGATGTGGAGCATCTCTCTTACAAGGAAAGGTTGAGGGATTTGCGTATTTATACTCTGGAGAAGAGAAATTAAGGGGGGATCTGATCAACACCTAAAAACAATTCAAGGGTTGGTGTCAGGAGGATGAGGCCAGGCTTTTTTTCAGTGGTGGCCAGTGAGAGAAGAAGAGGGAACGGGCACCAACGTGAAGATAGGAAGACGAGGAGGAACATCTTGCTTTTGAGGGCGGTGGANCCTCCAGGGGTCGGTACGAGCTCCATCAGCCGAGATCGGGGGAGGTGGGAGCCTCCAGGGGTCGGTACGAGCTCCACCAACCGGGATCAGGAGCATTGGGAGCCCCCAGGGCCGGTACCGAGCTCCATCAGCCGGGATCGGCATGCAGTGGAAGCCCCCGGGGCCGGTAGGAGCTCCATCAGCCGAGATCGGGGGAGGTGGGAGCCTCCAGGGGTCGGTATGAGCTCCATCAGGAAAGATCGGGAGCGTTTGGAGCCCCCAGGGCCAGTACCGAGATCCATCAGCCCATATCTGGAGCGGTGGGAGCCCCCAGGGGTCGGTTCGAGCTCCATCAGCTGGGATCGGGATGCGGTGGAAGCCCCAGGTCCGGGGGGGGCCCCACCAGGAAAGATCGGGAGCGATGGTAGCACTGGTGCTGGTATGAGCTCCATCAGTTGGGATCAGGAGCACTGGGAGCCCTCAGGGCTGGTAGCGAGCTCCATCAGCCAGCATCAGGATTCCATGGAAGCTCCGGGGCCAATGTGAGCCCCCAGGAGGTGGTAGGAGCTCCATGAACCAGGCTTGGGAGTGTTGGGAGCCCTGGAGCTGGTACGAGATCCATCAACTGAGATTGGGAGCAGTAAGAGCCCTGGGATGGTACGAGCTCATCAGCTGGGCCAAGAAGCACTGGGAGCTCCTGGAGTTGGTACAAGCTCATCAGCCAGGGTTGGGGAGCAGTAGGAGCCCCTGGGACCAGTACGAGCTCCATCAGGTCCATCCCTCTCCAAGAAGGGCAGAACTTTGGGTCCGGGCATCCTCAGAGACCTGGGAGCAGGAGGAGAGGGAGGCGGCAGGTCTGGATGCAGGGATGCAGCCTGAGCATCGTGGTGTCACTGGGAACTTCTGGGGAGGCGTGGGGGTGCTGAGGTTGGGCCAGGTAATGCTGCCCATTTCACTGAGTCTACAAAAATGAGTGATTTGGAGTGTGGTAGGGAGCAGATTCTAAAATGGTGTCATCTTTCAGAGAGAAAGACTTATAACAGTACTCTAATTAATTTCTATGTACATCTGAGAGATTATAATGGGAACAGAAAGTGAAAGAATGCAAAAAAAAAACCAAACAAAAAGAAGAAATTGTGGTTGTTGGGCATCTGTAAATGAATCATAGAATGGTTTGAGTTGGAAGGGACCTTAAAGATCATCTAGTTCCACCCCCCTGCCCTGGGCAGGGACACCTCCCACCACACCAGGTTGCTCCAAGCCCCATCCAGCCTGGCCTTGAACCCCTCCAGGGATGGGGCAGTCACAGCTTCTCTGGGCAACCTGGGCCAGGGTCTCACCATCCTCACAGGAAAGAACTTCTTCCTAAGATCTCATCTAAATCTCCCCTCTTTCAGTTTAAAACCATTGATCCTCATCCTATGGGTCCCCTTTAGGGGGGGCTTCGTAATATCTCATTTCTGCTCATGTACCCCATCTGATACCTACCTCCGCAGGACCTAAGGTGTCCCCCAAAAATGTACCAAGGAACGTGGTTCAATTCTCTCACACGTGGATGCATGGTCCTGTTTCAGAAGGGTGGCAAAAAGTCTCTTTTGGGTGAATTCCTCCTGGCCTGGCACTCTTTTTATTTGATAGGCGTGTGGTTCTGGGTGCTTGTCTGAGAAGTCTCGGGTGGAAAAACCACCCCAGCTTTCACAGAGAATGAGAAGAGGTGAGATGATGAAGTCTTGGATGGACCGTAGCTCCCAGGGAGTTCATTCCTTGGGCAAAGAGAAGCTTTGAGAAAGTTGTGTCTTCATAGAAGTTGGGTTCCTCCTCATCGTAGGATTGACCCTCCAAAGCTGTAGTTACCATACATTTGATATATTGCCCTAGACCATCATGGCCTGCAAATGTGGGTACGGACCCCGTGATTTCATGAGATGTTCCTGGGGGAACAGAGGGTGGGTTTGCTGTTGTGGGTGTTGCTGAGGCAATGTGTTGGGTTACTCCACAAGAGCTGGATTTTCTGACGTGCTGAAGGCATTTCTGCCTGGTGTGTTGCATGTGGGGGTACTCAAGGCATGAATAACTCAACCAGAGGCCAGCATGGACAAATCTGGAGTTTTATCGGAGACAGGAGAGGGCAGGAAGCATTTTCTCCCAAATCCCGTGTTGTTCTGCAGGTTCAAATTTCATAATTGCGGGGTTTTAATAGTATTTTTAAAGGCTGTCAATGCACAGGGTGGGGGGGGGCGGCAGTATTTTGAAGAATTATATTTAAAAACGGGCTTTGGTGGCTCGATCAATCTTTGTGTGTTGCTGAGGTGTGGTTATGGGGACACATTTCTGGCGTGGGTTTCTTCCAGGGCCCAAGCTGTGCTCAAGGTCAAGCCTTAAAGACTTTCCTGGGTGTTAATCCCCGAAGAGGGGAAGGGCAGAGCTCCAGGGGAGGGGAGGGCTGTGGCCAGAAGGTGACTTGTGCATGAAGGCCCTCGGCAAACGCTGTATATATATAAAAAATAATAGAAAAAATAAATATATGGCCTGTGTTTGCCCGGTGTACACGTAATGGGGCTTTTTTTTTTCCCTCTTCTTATCTGACTCCTGAGATTTTACCGCTGTATCAAAGGTTGCGTTTCCAGTTTGTGTCCTGGAAGGCAGTTTGCCACCTTGCAGCGGAAACCTTTTGTCTGCACAGCTTTAATAATTCCTCAACGGTCAGATTTCCACCCCAGAAAGCACATTCCGGGGTTGTAATTCTCCCTATAAATCGAGGTGATCAGCCTGTGAGCCAGCGAGCGATGCCGTTTGCGCGGCTCCCCAGCGCCCTGTGCGTGGGGGCTGGGTCCTGCCGTTGCCAAGGCATCTCTTTTATATAAAAAACAACAAAAAAACAACAAAAACCCTCATTTTTTTCAGCCTTACGCAAGCGGTGACACCTGACGGCGGTGACACCGGTGAGTCAGGCGTCTGCCCAGACACAACCCCGTTGCCTAATGCTTCCTAACGGCGGTGTGACTCACAGCTTCGGGGGCGAAAGGGTGTTCTTTTGGGGGGGGAGGTCCCCACGTCACCCATCAGGAAGCATCTTCCTCTTCCAGCATCCCTGAACCGCCGTCAGAATCCTTCCAGAGGCGGGGAAAGGAGCTGGGATGCACCCCAGCTCTCTGGGATGCTGGGATGCAAAGATCATCATCAGGCTTCACCCTGGAGGGGAAAAGCAAATTAATTAATTTGGAAAAGGGGTGGTGGCTTCTCCGGAGTGAACGGCTCGTGGTTTTCGAGGGGATGAGAGTGTCCATCCCTGATCCTTATGCTTCAGCTCCGATATTCAGGATAATGTGGCTGATTTTGGAGCAGCCCCGTGTTCCAGCCAGCGCTGCCATGAGCCACTGTTTATCGCCATCAACCTTTGCAGGCTCCTCACCAAGAAACCAAATATTTTAACTATCCAAGTAGAAAAATCGACCTAAAGCATGCTGAATTCTCTTCATAGAGCCAGGCATTCCTGCTTGGTGGGGTTTTTTTTTGTTTTCTTTTGTGTTTTTTTTCCCATCTGCTCGTGGCATGAGGCATCCTGAATCATCTGGGATAGGGGCAGGAGGTCAAAGGCTTCGTTATGAAATCAGCTAACTGTCTTATCTTAATAGCAGCACTGCAGAAACACGCCAGATTAACTGCTAGTTATTCCTGCCCCTTGGCTGCTCTCCATCCTGTAGGTAATACCGCTTCCCATTTTTCATCTGCTCTTTGCTTGCTGAACCATTAGTGGAGGAAATAGTGAGAATCCACTCAACCGATGCCTTGAATTATTCTTGGTTTTTTTTTCTTCTTCTCTAGAGTTGAGGCCCCCCCGGCAAGCATTGGCCTTTACAGGCAATTTAACAGGCTTCAGCTGAACTGTGAGGTTGTACGTCAGAAATGTTAATTGCCTTTTTTTTTCCGGTCACCTAAATTATGAAGAACTAAGGCAGAGTAGCAATTTGTCATCAGAAGTGGAAATTAGAATCACAGAATGGTCAGAGTTGGAAGGGACCTTCAAGATCATCCAGTTCCAACCCCCCTGGCCCTGGGCAGGGACACCTCTCCCTAGAGCAGGCTGCTCCAAGCCCCATCCAGCCTGGCCTTGAACCCCTCCAGGGATGGGGCAGCCACAGCTTCTCTGGGCAACCTCTTCCAGTGCCTCACCACCCTCACAGCAAAGAACTTCTTCCTAAAATCTCATCTAAATCTTCCCTCTTTCAATTTAAAACCCTTCCCCCTCATCCTCTGGCTCCCCTCCCTCATCAAAAGTCCCTTTCCAGCATTTCTGGAGCCCCTTTAGGGACGAGAAGATGCTCTAAGGTCTCCCTGGAGCCTTCTCCCCAACTACCTCAATTAAATTAAGCTGTTGCAAATGGTTGCTCAGCCAATTAGCAAATGTCCCTGTGAGAGGTGATGGAGCCTGACAGTGCTACAAAATTAAGTAGCAAATACCGCCAGCAAAACAAAATCATTACCTCCTAGAGGAAGGACCAGGAGGAAGGTTCTTAACCCTTCCCTCCTGCTGGGACTTTGAGAGAAACAGGACCACAGGCAGAAAAAAATAATAAATAATCTGCAAAACCTGTGGATTTGCAAGGAATTTGCTTGGTTTGGGAATGATCTTGTGTCCACGACGTTGAGTGCTTTGTTATTTGGTTGGGGTTTTTTAGGTTTTTTTTCTCCAGAAGAGACGACTTACTCCACCAGCTGAATCACCTCCTGGAAGGGTTGTGTCAGAAAACCTGTTGGCAGATGGAACAAGCTGTTTCTTTTTTTGCAGAGAATGCAACAGCAGGTTTGCTGTCTGGGCTGGGGTTTAGCATATTTTATATCAAACCCAAGCGTGTGTGTAAATGGTTACGCGCGGTGCCAGTGCACGGCCTGGCATTTCAAACGTTGGATGAGATAAATTGAGATAGGCGCCTGCATTTCTAACCTATTTTTTTCCCCCACCAAATTCACTTGAAGGTCCGTGGGTGAGGGCTTCCCATGAAACAGTCCTTTCCCTTCAGCTGGCAGGTCCTATTTCATATTTGTTGAGACAATTTGGTTCCATGATGGGGAGGCTAAAAGGTGAGGTTTTCACTAATTCAGATATTTTAGTGAGGACTGACCCTTGTATGGCTGGAGACATGAGTTTATTCTGAGGTTCTATAATCATCACCCTTCACAGTGTAGTAAAAGAGAGTATTTCTGGTTTAACTTCTTGTTACAGTGTTAAAGTAAGCTTTTTTTTAAAAATCAGGATTAATGTAGAACAGGGCTCTGGAGTAGCTGGTTAAAAAGTGGAACTACACCACGTTTCAGCTCTTGTATCAGCAGATATTTCTAGATATACTGCAAGGTGAAGTGAATGGCTTTGATGGGAACCACATCTGGACTTTACAGTCCACCAAAATATCAAACAAAAGGATGAATATTTCTGAAATACCCCACTGCTGAAAAAGGTGCAAAGAATAAATCACGGCTAATGCCCCAACTCCCTGTTATTTTGAGCAGAACCTAAGCTTTGGGTGAAAAAAAAGTGCTTTGGAAAAACCCTTGCACCAAAATCAAGGCAGCTTTTTCGTGAGACTAATAGTCAAAATCTTGGCAAATGTTGCTGAGAGCAGTGAAGGCCAGGCATAGTGGCCAATCCCCTTGGAATTAAGGAATATATTACGAAGGGGAAACTAATGATTAAACTAATACATACTGAAGTTTCTTGTTTGTAGATCTGAAAAATTCCTTCAACATTTAAAAACCTCTTCTGAAGAGCTGAGATATATATATATATATATATATATTTGAAATATATATATATGGAGCTGTATAATATATAGCATACATATTTATAATATATTATAGAGCTCCATGTATAATAATACATATCATATGGATTTCCAGAAGGCAAAGAGTCACTCGTCAGAACTGGGTAATTCTTGCACCACACCAGCTCATGGGGTGCTTTCCCAAATCCAGCTCGTCTCCATCTAGGCCAAAATTTCCTTGGAAAAGGACAAATCTCTCTGTTCTGCTGGCTTCACGTTTCTGCCAACTCCCTTATGGCCTGAGTTCGAGGAGGAAACTTTTAAAAGTCCATTTGATTTTAATTTGGATCAGCTACAACTCGTACAAAGAATTCTGATGGGAGGGGACGGGGCTGAAGGTGACTTGGGGCAGCGCCGGGAGGGATGTTGTGCACGGGGACATTCCTGCCCGTGGTGGTTTTTTTCAGTGAAGCTTAACCTTTTCCATTTAAATGGTTAATGATTTATAGTCCTGGCCAGCGTGCTTTCATGTTGGGGATAATAATATATTGGAGTGCAGTCATAAGACAGCGCACGTTCTTTTTAGGACTTTTCTATAGCTAATATTTTTGAGTCTTATTTGACATTTTTGTCAAAGTGCTATAAATTCACCCTGGTCATTCTTCTTCATTTACAGTGTCTGGTTTCTAATGTGCTCCTGAAACTAACTTTTTCAAGTCAGCTTCCTCTTTTATTTGCAGCGATACTTCTGCTCAGCTCTTGCTCTGTGGCCTGGCCTGTGTCCTCTGTAGAGCTTCAAGGCTGTGGCACAATTTTGAGGAACTGTGAGTTTCTGCTCTTACCAGATGTCTCCTCTTTGAAATACCTGGTAGTACACTTTTTTTCCCCTTTATTTTTAATACTTCTTTAGGTTAAAAATATCCCTGAAGTACCATATTAATAATCTTAAGGGACAACCAAGATGAGAAGTGTTTGCAAGTGAAGAGTCCTCTGATGTCCTCCTGTGCCAGTTCCAAAGGCATTTTGGTTGGGGATATCACAAGCTTCTTTAACAAAGGTTTCTTTGGGAATATTGCCCTCCCTCCAAAAAAAATTTTAAAAAAGCTAAAATAAAACTCCATTTAGTGGCTTCTGTGTTTCCCACTTGCCTCCCAGCTGGCCTGGAAGCTCCTCCAGATGTGGTGGTAGTTGAAGGAAGCTCATGGTCCACATTCCATGTCCTCTGTTGGGAAGCATCTTCAGAGCATCCTCTCCAGAATCCATTACCTCGCTAGACTTTGAAGAAAGTCTGTAAGGGAGAAAGTGCTGGAAGAGCAGTTGTCTGGCTCAAAAAATGCAATTGAAATAGGAAATAAAACAGAAATTTATTTCTGCACCCTTTACTTTTGAACAATTATCATCTTTTTTCAATATAAATTGAATGATAACAGAATATTTTTCAGTTTGTCATCCTGGGATGCAGACCTCAGAGCAGAACTAGCCTTCCCTTCAGCTGTCGTACATCTCCTCATTGCTTCTAAGGGAAATAAAAACAAAGTGATGGATAAGTGAGCAATAAAGGGTTTTAAAACATCTGCTTTTCAGCGCTCAGATACTTTAAAATTGTTACTCCTGAGCCACACAAAGCGTATGAATGCAGGGTCTCTTGACTCAAGATTTTATTTCTGCTTAGAATCTGAGCTGCAGGGGCAGAAGACACAAGTTCTGATAAAAATTTAAGTTTTTAGCCCTCTCCTTTCACATTTTACCACACAGACAGTGGTCCAGCTGGAGAAGGATTTCAGGTGGAACCAGCCACGAGGCAGTACATTTCTTGGCACAGGCTAAAGTAAAAATATTTAATTATTGTGGTCCCACGGGGCCTTTCTGCAGCCTGTGAATCGGCAGCGAACAGGCAGCAGAGCCAGAGCCATCATCTCCACCAGAGTTCCAGCTATGGAAAATTAAATGGTTTCCATCAGCACTGCAACCTCAACCAGTGGTGATGTCTTGGGTCTATAAGCCATGCTCCCTGGAGTTTTTTTGGTCACAAATTGTGATAAATCAGGCCTTGCTACCTTCATTTGAAAAAAAATAAATTAAAAAAAAAAAAAAAAAAGGAGGTCTTGAAATTGAACTCAAAGACCCGTGACATTCCTGATGATGAGAATAAAGATCTTGAGAATGGAAAACAGTAGTAAAGTTAAGCGAGAACATACTCATCAAGATTGTGGGGTCATATGTACAGCTGAATTAATAAGTCTGGGCTTTTATGGATAAAACAGTAGGAGTCTGCTGTAAAGAAAAAGTGTATTACTTGAATGAATTTAATGTCTTCTGCAACACTTACAGTAGTTGCTAAAATTAAAGACTGATCTATTAGATTATATTAATACTACCTATTAGATATTTTTATTATATGTATTGGGAAAAAAAAAATAAAAAATAAGGAAGACCCGAATAGAGAAATCAATAGTTGAGAAATGCAGCTGGCTAAAAACACATTAGGGCTGGTTTTCTCTAACGCAGAGTCCTCTGGCCTCTAGAGAGGTGTGCTGAGAAAATGTCTTTGCAGAAGCCACTTTTCATGCTTTTAGAGAAGCAAAAAGCCTATTTATTGCCATATAGAAAGTGGCTTTGACATTCGGCTCGAACGTGTTTAGACTGAGTGCACGGAAATGAAGAAAACCACAGGAGGAGCATCACGTTCGTATTTCCAGCGTAGCTTCAATAATTCATTTCCCTTTCGGGGGTTTATTGTTGGGTGGTTGGGTTGGGTTTTTTTGCTGATGACCACAACGTGTCTAAATATTTGTCTTTACTTGTTGGGAGCTGTGCAAGAAGCCGTGGCTGTGGGTTGATTCATCATTGTACCTGGTGTTGGAGCCAGGGAGCCGTGCAGGTGGAACACGTGGGGCCTGAAATATTTTCCTTGCTTTATATTATCGATAGGAGTTCGTGGGCTAACTTCTATTTTTCAATGACAGGCTCAGCAGGAAAAAGCAAAGCCAGATTCACACTGTTTATAAATGTCTTTGCCAAAAACATAAGCTCAAGGAAACACGGATTCTGTGTCAGTCTTTGACCTTCGAATTTTTCACTTTCTGCTTTAAATTTGGGAGTTGTTTTTTTTTCTTATTTCTTTAATTTTTTTAAGCTGCTGTAAAAATTGTAAAAATAATTGGTTGTCTGGTGTCCTAATCCCCTGGAATAACATTAGCATCCTCAACTCTCCTGTGAGCCCTCACATATTCCTGCCTGAAATTTTAGATGCCTGGTAAATTTTAGATTATTATTAAATATGTAAGTACTGCCATACCCAAGGAGCGAGGGGGTGCAGGAATGTGAATTTATCTGGCGTTTGAATGCATTTTTAATCTGAATGGCTTGTCGTGTGTCTTCCAGCACATGACCCCACAATCAATGCATCTGCATCCAAGTTTCCCAGGGGCCAAGCGAGCCTGAGAGAGCGGCTGCAAACCTTGGGAGCTGAGCTGACACCATCCCTTGGTGGCCAGATGGAGACGTTGGAGGAGAAGAGTGACCTCCTGGCCTGGCAGACGGAGAACAACATGGAGCAACCCTTCACCATCAGCTCCTTGGTACGTGTCACCCAGAAACGTTTTGGTGGCTGAGCCCACTCTTTTGAATAGGAACCCATTCAGGAGAGCGCTTTGGATACAGGGGTCTCTTCCTGCAACGCTCCCAGTTCCACCCACCTCCTACCTTATGGGTTCATTGGGATTAATTTTATTTCTATATATGTGGTTTATAGGATTTTAAATTGTCTCAGTCATCAGGTCTTTAAGAAGCTGAAGTGAACGTTTTCTATACGTAGGGTAAAAAATTTCATCCAAGGAAGAGGAAGCAACTCACAGTGGTCAATTATTGAGCTACTCAACAGGAAGGTAACGATTATAATAAGCAGCTGCACTTCTTCTTCAGTAGAGTTAGAATTCTAAGTTCTCAGGGCTTCAGCTGCCTGGTTTGAAACTGGAAATGAATGTTTGAAGTGAATTGTTGACTGACCAGGGGAATTTACAGCTCTTTTTTAGCTGAACTACACCCAACAGCCAAACCCAATTCCTCATGTCATAGGACTATGAATATTCAGGCCTCCCCATCGAATTATTTCAGTAACTTAAGGCAGAATTTTGTAGAATTTCATGCCTGTGGAATTCTCAAGAAGACACTCTGTGTTGCCCTTGCTTGTTTCTATAGGGTTTTATTTCAATTTTATCTTTTTTTCTAGGATTTTTTTTCTAGTTTGAAGATTTGTGGGGGGGGGATAAGATAACATTTTAGCTGTAGCTGCACTCACAATTCATTTGCAATTGAGAAACACATTGGAATGCTTCAACTGGGGCTACCAGTGGGGGAACCAATGCCTGTTTTGAAGAAAAAAGCTGAAGGTTTCCCCTTGAGTCCCTTGAAATGAGATCACTTACCAACGGCAGAAATGTAATGTCTCCTTCTCTTTGCCCATTTCTCCACTCTTTTCCAGAAAAAGCTAGTAGCTATTCCCGACCACACAGACGTCTCGGTCAGCCCCGAAGAGAGAGTCCGTGCCTTAAGCAAACTCGGCAGCAACATCACCATCAATGAAGACATCACGCCCCGGCGCTACTTCAGATCTGGGGTAGAGATGGAGAGGATGGCCTCGGTTTACATGGAGGAAGGGAACCTGGAGAACGCCTTCGTCTTTTATCACAAGTTCATAACGTAAGAAAGCATTTTTAATTCCGAGAAAACAGAAATGAAGAGCTGCCCTGAAAACAGGGCACCCCTTGAGATCACGGTGCCCCTTTGCTCTGGTGAGACCCCACCAGTGTGTTCTTGCAGAAGAGCTTTGTTCTCTGGAGATCTTTCATGGGCTTGGTTATAATTTCATCTCAAATGTTAATATAATACTCCTACCCATCTATTAACTGCCAGTTGTGAACTAACCTAATATGCAGAGCTTTAATTTTACCATACCGGGCCATGCTACGAGCACTGCTTCCCACAGATGAGCCTGTGTCTGTCAGCAGGTTGGTTAAATACGATTAACTTGCTTTAAATTGCTTAAAAAGCAATGTTTAGATAAGATATCTCAACCTTTAACAGTTACAACCCACCAGCTTCTGACAATCTTAAAGATAGTAGTACTGCACAGTACTTAAAAACATGGAAAAAATGGCTTTTTACCTTTTAATGTTTCTTTCCCCAAAGGATTGAGTATAATTCATTGCTTCTTACAGGATTAAATGGAAAATCCACAATAGATGTTCGTTCTATGATTATTCTCCCCACCCAAAAAGAACCCAAAATTCAGACAGCTTTCATTATAGTTCTCAAAATAGCCACCTGAAAAATACATCAGCAGCAGATTTAAACTATTTAACTAGCTGGTTCTGCTGTAAGATTGATTGGGTTGTTCTCTTACTTCTGAAAGGTGGTGGGTTTTCAATATATGTATTTTAAAATTTTTATAATAGGAGACCTCGTTCCTTCTCCCTCTTCTTTTCCCTGTACTCCGAAAATTGGAGCGAATCTTTCTTACGATTTTAAATGTCTGTGTCTCCATTGGAAGAGATGGAGCCTAGAGGTGAAGAAGGTTCAAATTGCTGGACCCTGCCATCAATTAGATGTCTGGGCAGGTCAATAATAGAGTAATTAGCGATTCAGCTTGGTCTGGTAAAAATAATTACTTTAATGATAGTTGGTGCCGCAATCTGGACTTTCCACGTAAGATGCTAAGGACAGATGAAGACAGTAAAAAATCAGATTTGTTAGCACTAGGTGGAGGGTGCTTTTGAAAGCTAATTTTAGGTACTGGCTGCTAGTTAGTCCTTTTATTAACCTAACTAATGAAAAACCAAATATATTCAGCAGTGGGAAACACTCTCCTGTCGTTACCCTCTGTGTCCCAGACAGGTCTATACAAGAATTTAAGTCTCAATTTAAACAAATATGTAGAAACCTGCCCCAAGTCCTCTGGAATTCAGTATTTAACAGTTACATGAACCTTGATTTTTCTGCCAAAGTCAAAGCCCTTGTGGATATTCCCGTGGCTGCCGAGGCCAACACCTGCCTCTTGAATTTCCCAGGTTGTTTGTAGAAAAGCTGCCCAGTCACCGAGACTATCACCAGTGTGCAGTACCAGAAAAACAAGTTATTATTAAGGTAAGACTATGGTTTCTGGCCTTTAAGAACTATTATTTCCCTAGAATGTCCCTTTTCATTCCCAACACTCCTTTTCCCGCAACACACACAGCCCACACCAGCCACCAGCTCTAGATTCCTCACACTCATTCATCTCTTATTTGGGTGTAATCACTTGGTCGTTACTGGAAATCAAATTATCATTCCAAAAGGTGAACAAGAATGGTCTCTGAATAAATTGGTCAACTGTTGGCAATCCAGGTACGCTTATTTCTGACAGTATGTAAAACACACTAATTTAATATCACCTTTAAAATTTAACATTTACATTTTAATTTAATTAATTTACTTGGAGTTTGATGCTGGTCCCAGTTACCTGAGCGGTTAATGGTGCAAACTGACCAGTGCAAACACAGAGAGATGGGGAGTTACTGGTGTCTTACCTTGCTTTTCTTATTTAAAAAGCAATTTGCTTACCCTGCTAAATAATCAAAGTATATTTTTGCTTTCTTTGTAACAAATATGTATTTACTTATTTGTTATCAGGCTTTTTTCCTCCTGTATCTATACAAAGTTTTGTTTTGTTTTAAACTAAAAGAGAAATTTCAAACACAGCCTTACGCTGAGCTTAAAACACCTGGAACTGCCCAATATAAATAAGCAAAACTGTCTCTGGCTTCGTGCTGCCGTAGGAAGTTGAAGGTGAAGCCGTCTCTGCAAATAAACATGTTTTGGGTTTTTTTTTCCCACCTGGAAAAAGGCATGTTCAGTCATATTTCTGTCCGGGGAGTCTCAGAGAAAAATGTGATGATCCTGCCTGAAACAGTGAAAATCAGGTTTAGCTTTTTTATAAATTACACCTATAGCAAATACATTCCTGGTCACCAAGTAATGCATTTGTTAAACAAAACAGAGACAGCAGATGGCCAGAAAAAGGACTAATCTTCCCTCGGGATAAGAAGTAGACATGTCACACCTTTCAGTGACGTAAATTAGCACAGCTCTTTTGAAATGAGAGTATTACAGACATTTCATAAGCTGATTATTTCTTTTGCAATTTTTTTCTTTCTTCTGGGAGAAGAGTGGTGCTTTTTTCCTATTTTACTTTTTTTTCTTTCTTTTTTTTTTTAAATATTTACTACAGCTAAGTTTGTTTTCCAGGTGGCTCTTTTAAAAAGTAAACTTGTGTATCTTTCTCCCCGATCCCACCCCACAGAAACTGAAGGAGGTTGCATTTCCACGGACAGACGAACTGAAGAGAGATCTTTTAAAGAAATACACCTTAGAATATCAAGAATACTTGCAAAACGAAGTAAGTTTCACATGATTATATTAAACAATGGTTGGCATTAATGTTTTTCTGTCACATAAAACTTATTAACTGAGCGGTGAAATGCCAGTTCTACATAAAGCTAATCATGTCTCAGGCTGCTTAGAGTGAATTTTCACTTCTTCTCAGAATTTAACTTGTTGGTCATCTGAAAATAAGCCACCCGAGTGTGTGCTTGGAAATAGATGTGCTGTGATACTTCTTTAGTAACTGTCCACCAATATCCAGACAGGTCTTTGGTAGGTCTGGGTCTGCTTTATGGAAAGGAGACTGTTGATGCACTTCCAGGAGTGCGTGGAAGATGTCCCCTTGGCTCTGAATGTGCTCAGGCTTGACTGGATCCTCTTTGAGTCTTCAAGTAAACGCTTCAAAATTACTTCACTTGATGCTGTTTGAGTCTTCCAGTAAATACTTCAAGTAAACACTTGCATCTCTTGAAGTCACTGAAAGCAGGATCTGGAGCTGTAAAAACTTGTGTTGGAAAGAACATTTGAGAAATAATTTAAAAAAGCCATCTTTTTCTTTCCTTCCCTTAAAATTGTCCCAGGGAATTATGAAATAAAAACCAAAACCAAAGCTAATATTCCCCTACACCTCATATTCCTGTCTCTACTTGGTTTAAGACCCAAAAAAAAACCTGTAATTTTTAATGGCAGGATTTTAAGTGTTTATTAAAGCCTTCCTTTTTTTCGTAGCTTTTTTTTTTTTAGTGTTCTGAGAATCGTCACCATTTTGCCTGTATTTCAGAACAAATACAAAACTGAATTTCTGAAGAAACTTGAGCACCAGAAGCTGATAGAGGCAGAGAAGAAACGAATCGCCCACATGCGACAGCAGCAGCTGGAATCAGAGCAGTTCCAGTTCTTCGAGGACCAACTGAAGAAGCAAGAACTAGCTCGAGACCAGAAACTCAAGGAGAGCCTGGTCCTGCCCGAGCAGATAGATGGCAATGTGCTGTCCTGTATTTCCGTGCAGGAGAACAGTTCTTTATCCACTGCACTGCTTGAGAAAAAGGAGAGGAGCAGCACATCTGGCTGTGCTGGACACTCGCCCCCAGTCAACCGGGTCTTGAAACCAGCGGCCACTTTAAGTGCTGTTCAGAGTAAGTGCAGAGATTTATTTCCTTTTTATCCCCCTTTTTTTTGTATTTTACCTGCCACTGCTTATAGCAGTCCACATGTAGCAGATGGATTTCCTCACTGTGAAGATGTCCATGGTGAAACGAGCCTGGGCAGGTTAATGGACACACCACGGTCCATCGTGAGGATGTCCATGGTGAAACAAGCCTGAGCAGGTTGATGGCCACATCACAGTCCATCGTGAGGATGTCCATGGTGAAACGAGCCTGGGCAGGTTGATGGCCACACCACGGTCCATCATGAGGATGTCCATGGTGAAATGAGCCTGAGCAGGTTGATAGCCACACCACGGTCCATCATGAGGATGTCCATGGTGAAACGAGCCTGGGCAGGTTGATGGACACAGCAAGGTCCCACAGAGTTTCTTCATTTCAAGAGAAGAAATTAGTAGCAGTTTTACATTTTCCAGTTGAGTACCAATAGATAGATGTAGAGGTGGAGCCCTGGTGTTCCTGCAGAATGATGTCTGGATCTTGCTCTGGGTTTCAAGGGAGCAGAAGCAGAACCTGGGGTGGTTGACCCTGGCCTGGGAGGTGGTATCAGGTCACTGTCCCCCCAGGGGCAGGCTAACAAGCGTGTCCTATAGGCTGGTGACCTCAGCCTGGCAATCTGCACATAGATTTAGTCTCATTGGAAATCCGTGATGTGGTAAAGACAATTCCATCACTTCCAATAATTTCCTGTTACTGTGTATATTTCCTTATTTCAGGGAACTTCACCACGTAAGCTGCAAATGCCTTTTTTTTTTCTTTCTCTCTCTCTCTCTTTTTTTGTTTGTTTTGTTTGGTTTTTGTTAGCTCAATTGGCCGAAGCTCTCAGAGGCGTCATTTTGCCCAGGGATCTGTGTCACAAATTCCTGCTGCTTGCAGAGGCAAATACAGTAAGAGGAATAGAGACATGTGGAATTCTCTGTGGAAAACTGGTACAGTTTAACCCTCACGTTTGTACGGGCAAGACATGTTTGACAGTGCTGAATTTTTGTGTAACATCTCCATTTCGGAGCAAAATCAGATCTCAGTGATTCATGATTTAGTGCAATTCACCTCGTGTTCTAACCAGAGCGGTCGCTTCAGCAGTTTGGGCTTGCTTTATTAGGGGAAACATCTGATTAACGTTCACTGCTGTCGTTATAAAACGTAGCCAGATTTTCAGCACCCCGTGCAACACCGGCTTTTTCCAGCACTTTCTCTGGCATTCATCTAAGGTAAGGGAGCTTTAGTGACAGGACAATGAAACATAAAGGCCGTTAGAATCTACCGGAGTCATCAAATTCATAATGGTGCAACAAAAAAAACAAAAACAAAAAAAAAAAGAAGAAAATCCCCGTATCAGGCTGTAGAACACCTAATTTCCAGGATTTTGATTTTTTTTTCCTTACAATCCTTTTGGAGCAGGGAGAGATGTGGCAGCTAACACTGGCACACAAAGAGTTTTACAGACGACATCTGAGTCCATCTGAACTGTGCAAAGAGGAAGGGCAGCAATGTGCCAACTTTCACACAAAATAATTAAGAGTATTCTCAAACCTCCATCTTTTTTGACGTTCTTAATTATTTTAAAGGACAAGCTTCAACACTGGACTCTGAGAATCATAGAATTGTTAGAGTTGGAAGGGACCTTCAAGATCATCCAGTTCCAACCCCCCTGCCCTGGGCAGGGACACCTCTCCCTGGAGCAGGTTGCTCCAAGCCCCATCCAGCCCGGCCTTGAACCCCTCCAGGGATGGGGCAGCCACAGCTTCTCTGGGCAACCTCTTCCAGGGTCTCACCACCCTCACAGCAAAGAATTTCTTCCTAATATCTAATCTAAATTTCCCCTCATCCAATTTAAAATAGTTACCTCTTGTCCCATCACTCCATGTCCTGGCCAAGGGTCCCTCTCCAGCTCTCAAACATCTCAGTACAAGGAGCTCGTGCTGTTACTGATACTAAAAACACACTAATAGTACATTTTCATGCTAAAATGCCATGGGATGTTTCCAGGGGCAGTAAATGTGGCTGCACTGGAAGCAGGGGAGCAACAGTGCTTGTTTTAGCCGATGGGCTACAACCTTCAGGTGCTGATTCAGCATTTATTCGTGGGTTTCATCTGTTCCACGCTAAACCCGTGTTTGTTTTGCAGACACGTAATGAATTTACCATTACTCACGTCATCGTGCCAAAGCAATCCTCTGGGCCAGACTACTGCGACATGGAGAACGTGGAGGAATTGTTTGGGATTCAGGATCAGTACGATCTCCTCACTTTGGGCTGGATCCACGTATGTGAGCTCAGAGATTCTGGCTTTTCTGTATTGACTCTGCAGAACTGTGGGGAAAAAAGCAACCAAAACCAAACACCAAACCTGGAAATAACAAATCAAAGAAATAATTGGAATAATCCGAATTAATTTGCTCATTTAATTCTAGTTGTAGTGATGTAAATGAGCACTAATGTTTTCCACAGATCAGTATTTCCTAATGCAGTTGAGGTGTCCCATTGCCACAGTGGGCCTGCTTTTGTCAGTACAAGTTTCGTTTATGTTGATTTAGGGATATCTTATTACTTTCTAATACCTTTTCTTTTTCTACTGTATTCAAAATTTTAGGGGATGGGGTATTGTGTTGTTTCTGTTAATTTCACTCTTGGGGCTTTTGGACAACCAAGTCGTTTCCCTTTGTCTTGCACTTCTTCATCCCATCTTTCCCTCTCCATGATCAGAAAATTGCATGTACATCTGGTTGTGAACATGCCTCCATAAAGCCACCCTAAACATGTAGACTCTGCCTTAAAATAGGAGCTTCAGAAACCAACCTGGAGAAGTGCTGACTCTTTCTCTTGCTTCTTGAATGTCTGTTGACTTTTGACTCCTAGGAAATATTTCACTGTGTTGAGTTTTCCCTTTCTTTTTGTAGACACATCCAACACAAACAGCGTTCTTATCCAGTGTCGATCTTCACACCCATTGCTCGTACCAGTTAATGCTGCCAGAGGCCATTGCAATTGTTTGTTCACCAAAGCACAACGAGTGAGTTCTGGTATTTTTTTCCTAAGCAGTATGTAGATATTTTTCCTTTGCTCCTTATGGTAACATCCGATCAGACACAAACAGCACATTTCCACTGGGATGAAGGGTGGGAATATTGTCTTGGGAGTTTCTTTTCTTTAATTTGTTTAGATTTCCGTTCCAGTCAGTCTCTATGCACGGTGTTGTTTCTGGCTTCTCTCTCCTCCTCCCTTCCCAGCCCCAGGTTTTAAATTTGATTTATTTTTATACTCTGCTCACCTAACTAGTAGCGACAGGAGCCCTTCTCCTGGAGCCCTCATTGCTGGTGCCCCACCAGACCTGTCTTCATTCTGTCTGATGAAGGAAGTGGAATAGTTGGGTGTTTTTGTCCAGGATGATGTGAAAATCACAGTTTGGGGAGCAGAGGGATAAAGATGGAGGGGTTGATAATAAGGTCCTAATTTTTGTATTTCATGAAATACAAACAATAAGTATCTGGGAAAATCTGGAATTGTGTACGTATTGATGCGAAAGTTTATAATGGATCAGATTCCTCAGAGAGCGACTTCATCCTTGGAGGTACCCCAAATCTGTGAGGACGTGGTCCTGGGGAACCTGCTCGAGGTGGCTCTGCTGGAGCAGGGGGTTGGACAAGACAACCTGCAGAGGTTCCTTCCAACCTCAACAATTTTGTTGTTCTGCTTTGTGATATGCTTGGTGTTTCAAGGCCCCGGGGCTAGCTCTGCTGTTTGGGCTGTGGGTTTCTTCAGCCTTTCTGGCCTCTGGTTCTGCAGGTGGCTACCATGAACTTCCCTCTTGTTGCCTGACTTCCTATATGGACCACTCAGGCAGCAGAGCTGTAGATAGAGTTGAAAGGGGCCTTTTCCTACCTCTGCTCTTCCCCCCTCTTTTCTAGAGCTTCATACTACTTGATGACCTGGAGGAGATGGGAGGATGATGTCCTCTCTGTAGTCATTTACACCGCTGGCTTAGAGGCTGCTCTCTTTCAAGTTGCTCCTCTAGAGTTCAGCCAGTGAAATGCAAACCCAGAACAACTACGTTTCTGGTTTCTACCTGTTTTTCCATGAACCAGCCTGGACCATTAGGGAACAACCTGCCCCATGGGAGTAGCACCAGACTGGGATTGAATTTTTTATTTTTCCTTTCTCCCTTCCCCCTCCTCATCCCTTCCCTTACAGGAACACAACTCCCCTTGATTTCAAATACCTTTAAGAGTCTAATTCAGCCTCAGTTCCTGGGCATCAAAGGTCACTGGGCACCATTCCCTTGTCCTTCTGTTAAAGCCATTTTTTTTGTGTGAGACCATGTACTTGTGCTACTGGAGCAGCCTGTAATGGGAACTTCAACTTTTGCTTTCCAGCACCGGCATCTTCAGGCTGACCAACGCTGGCATGCTGGAAGTCTCTGCCTGTAAAAAGAAGGGATTCCATCCACATACAAAGGACCCCAGGTTATTCAACGTAAGTATATAAACCAGCGTGGGTTTGACTATTTAAGTTCTTGCCCACGGTTCTGCTGCAAGCAGAAATGATACGTGCTTCAGATTAGATTTCTTTATCATTCCCCCTCCCCATTTTAAGAATTCATTACCCTCATTTCACTGACCAAGGCAGTCACCAGGAGTCGATTGCCATTCAAATGGTGACAAATCAGAGGCCGTCACTGTCCGTCATTGCTTTTACCTGCTTTCAGAAGCAGCAAAAAGGCCCCAGTTTCACATAGGAGTTACTACCGAGCTCTTTGGTTTTCAAACAGAGAATTCAGTTCATCTCCCCAACCGTAGCGTCCCAACAGAACAACCCAGCTGCTAAAAAGTGCAGCTGGAAGTAGATCAAGCCCCGTTTCCTTCATTACCTGTAGTTTTCCACCGGCTTCTCATAAGCCTTTCTCAGTAATTACCACATTTTTTTAATGTTTTGTTAGCTGTACAGATGGCTGAACAGTAGAGTCAGTCAGAATTCTTAGAAATCTCGCTGTTATCTGCAAGACAACAGTCTTTACCTTTGAATAATTAAGATTTTTTTTTTTAAAAAATGGGTCTCACTTCAAATCCAGATCACTTCATACAGCTCAAAATAAATTGATCAAGCGAGGAGAAGCGAAGCTGAAAGACTTGGGAAATTACTTCTCTGTTGTGGGTAGGACTCTCAGAATATTACTCCCCAAAAGTCTGAGAGATTGAGGTTCTTTGTTTTGTATTGTTTTGTTCTTCTATTACCTGGCCGTAGGGATGACAAGGAGGTGAGTCCAATTCTGAAAAATTTAAGAGTTGTGTTCCAGATGGGCTCTTTCCAGCGGTCCTTTACGGGCTCAGCTCATCACTGACATTACCAGCCACTTCAGCCCCTTTATAATCCTTAGAGGCACTGGCTGGGATCACACATCAAACACAAACATCTTTTCTGGTACGAGCCCCCAAAAGTCAAAAAAAACACAGTCATCTTCCAGCCAAACCAGTATGACCATCCCAGCTTCATTTCCACCTCAGGGGTGACAATACAGGACACTTCACAAAAACCCGACTAAAGCAACCCTAACCTGCACCTAGAATCTGTTTCACAGGCTGGGCACTAAATAATAATTAATTTAATTAAATGAATTGATTTATTTCTGATGGGATGTGGTGGGTTTTGCTGTTTTCAGCACTCTGTACCCATGAACAGGCGGAACAAACAGGTCCCGAAGCTGGATAGACAGGTCTGGTTGTTAAGCCAGCTCAGAAAATTAAAAGCAAACTGTATTTTACTGCCATTAATTTCTGTAAATAACGGGTGGACTTCTCCTGCAGCCCTGCACACACGTGGTGGGGAAAGACGTGAAGATAATTGTGCTGGACCTGAGGTGATACGGGCGGACGATGGCCACGTTCCCGCACAAACAGCCAAAACAGGAAAAAAAGAAAACCCCCCAAAACCAGATTCCTGCTTTTCCTACATTTTCAGAAATGACTTTTATATTTATACATTTTAGATCAAACGGTTTGATATTTATTGCTCTAGCCTGGTTTGGAGTTATTTTGTTGCTCTGTCAAGATGGAGTTCAGTGGCATTCCCCCTGGATCTGTAAACAAAAGCTCACCTCTAACACACAACAATAAAATGAACTTCAAACAACAGTAACCGTGGCAAACTCAGTCGTATTTCTTTTGTGGGCATTAATAGTTATCTGAGATTCAGAGATTTTGGTTGGCTTTCTGTGACTTCCAGCTGTGGACATGTAGTGATTCTGTGAATTTATATTATATGTAGTTGAGGTGAATACATCAGTTTGGGTGATTTATTTTCCCCATCCTTTTCCCCGTTCTTGTATAGCTCAAGTTTTTGGCCAAGTGATTAAGAAGAAAACACAAATCCTTTACCTGAGAGCTGACACTCATCACCTCTCGGAATAGCAGAGATGCACCAGAGTCCCTTGGAGAAAAGTGTCTTCTCCAGCAACCCTCCAGGAGAAACTTTTATACAGGTTCTTATCCTGAAAGGGATTCCCTGGATTTATATCAGGTCAGACAAAAAGATCTAGGTGGAGTTAGAAGGAAAAACAACACAAAGTTATTTGCTCTGACAGGAGTTTATTTAGGATCTTGTTCCAAGAACCTGGAGATAAATCTAGACTTTAAATAACAAGTTTAGTACAAAAAGGGTTGGAAGGTGCAAACAGTCAGAGGCTGGACAAGACCTGGAACCCAGGGGATACCCAGACGTGGGAAGTCACGGGTGCTGTGGCAAAGAGCTTACAGTTGGCAAGAGAACAAGTAACAAGGCACGTGAGGTAAACTATTCAGTTTAGACAGGAAAATAGGTAACAAAAATAAATAGCATCCTTTATCCTCAACTCTAATGAATACAGATTAGAACTGACCTTTCCCAGGTCTCTCTCAGTGAATTCTTTATTCATATATCTCTATTTTTTTTTAAGACAGTATTACTGGCTTCAGCTTCTATGCATATATTTCTAGTTGAGTATCAGTTTTGTATTTAAGACTATAAAAGGAATCAGAAAAATCACAGAGAAAGGAAAATTTTCTAAATCACTTTATCTACTTCGATTACATTACTCCACTCACCCCCCCAAAAAACCCAAAAACCAACAGTTCTGAAGAGCAAGTATATTAAGCCAGCTTAATTACCCTTTAGACCTTATCAGGAATCACAAAATAAAGGGCTGTGCTCATTTTGGGGGCATATGATAGGGAAGTCTTGTGTTCCATGGGATATTAGGGTTTAGACACACTCCTGAAGGATTTGGTTTGGTTTCCTTTAGAGAAAACCCACCGAATTGTTGTAGAACGCCCCGTGCGCCTCTGGGCCACATAGAAAATCAGCTTTTTCCAGCACAACAGCTGTGAATTAAGAGGGATGGGGATGGATAACAGTTCTGGCTCGAGCAGGGGGCATGTGCCCATCCTGATACTGCCAGGAACTTTGGGAAAATCCAGACTGGTTCTCTTTGCAGAATAAAATCTGAGGCCAGACTTTGATGAGGTGCAGGGTGGGGTTTGTTTTTTTAGTGGTGGTATCACTGAGCAAGAAGTATGTTTTGGGGTTTTTTTAATTTTTTTTTTTCTCTATTAAGCCCAGGAAATCGTAGTAACAAATTTATGTCACAAGATGGAGCTTCAGACCAGCTGTAAAGGTCCTTCCACAGACATGAACTGGTTTTGTTTGGCTCTTTTTTCTTCCCTATTTAAAAAGGAGCAACGATTTCATAGCGTACTTAAAGTTTACTCCAAAAAAAACCACAAAAAAAACCACAAAACCCCAATAACACACAGTATCCTATTAGAGTCATTACGATGAAGGATTTATGGAATGAAAGAATGAAACCGTAAGAATGTATTTTCCTGAATACATTCACAGCAACGCACGGAGGCGACGTCTAAAGACGGAGCTGTTTAAAAGCATTTGCGGTGAACGATGGACGGACCGGCCTCATCGTATTCCTGTTTGCTGATCCACATCTGCTGGAAGGTGGACAGGGAGGCAAGGATGGAGCCTCCGATCCAGACGGAGTACTTACGTTCAGGGGGAGCGATGATCTGTTTCAGAAATAGAAAAGCATTAAGTACCACGGCCTGCTGTGAGTGAAGTATCTCTGTTACAAAGCAATACCAAGGAAGGGATATTTGAGATGAAAAAAACCCACTGCATCTACGTGCTTGCGTCATCCCTGGCGTTAAAGTTAGCTGCTGCTGCAAGGAATAAAGTTTAGAGCTTGTTATTAAAGTCTAAACCCTCAGTTTCTCTGCCTGAGTAGGGTAAGAGTCATGCATTTAGAATCACAGAATGGTTAGAGTTGGAAGGGACCTTCAAGATCATCCAATGTCCCTGGGCAGGGACACCTCCCTCCACACCAGGTTGCTCCAAGCCCCATCCAGCCTGGCCTTGAACCGCTCCAAGGGATGGGGCAGCCACAGCTTCTCTGGGCAACCTGTTCCAGTGCCTCACCACCCTCACAGCAAAGAATTTCTTCCTAATATCTAACCTAAACCTCCTCTCTTTCAATTTAAAACCATTCCCCCTTGTCCTGTCCCTCTGCTTCCTGACAAAGTGCTAGAAGGTACAGACAAGCTTCAAAATATGTACAAAGCACTTACTCTGTGAAGTGTTTCCACTTTTCATTGCATCTTTGAGGACTTTGAACGTGCCAACTCAAATAGTCGACAATTAATCACGCCCTACCTTGATTTTCATGGTGCTGGGAGCCAGGGCGGTGATTTCCTTCTGCATCCTGTCCGCGATACCCGGGTACATGGTGGTGCCTCCAGACAGCACGTTGTTGGCGTAAAGATCCTTCCTGATGTCTATGTCACACTTCATGATGCTGTTGTAAGTGGTTTCATGAATGCCAGCAGACTCCATGCCTGGGGAAGTCACAGAAGAACACTGAGGAACCGTCTCCCTACAGAGACTTAAAATTGTTACCGCAGGACCAACAACAGGGACTTCAGCATCCCTTTTGGAAGAGCTCGCTCTTCAGAGCTGGGGAAATCGGGGAAGTGGTTCTGCAGCTGCCTGAATTATTTGCTCAGGAGTTCCTTCGTGTTCAGCCCTCTTCTCCCTCATACGCACACAAATCCTCCTTAAAAAGAAAGCTGGGGGTGTGGAATAATAAAGTTTCCACTTGGCCTTTGCAGGCGATCTTGAATGTCCTAAAAATTCCTTATAAGGTCTTGGAATAAAATGTTTTCTTTTCTTTTTTTTTTTTTTTTTAAATTGAGCCAGCTAAGAGATAGAGCAGCTCGAAATACATCCTAATACCTCTAAGAACGCAACCACTTCATCTCTGATCTGAAATCCTGCCCGTTGGCAGAGCTGGCAGCAGATCTCGGTGTGACCTTGCTGCACTTCATGCCTGTCCATTCGCGATCCATCGTGTTGGTTTTGCTCTGCAAAGACTTATTTTGGGAAAGCATTTTTTTTGCCTTGTTGTTTGACACAAAGTTCCTCCCACCGTATCAACAGCACTGCTCTAAAATATTATTTTATAAGGGATGCTGGGGATATACTTATGTGTAGGTCTGGGTGACAAATAGGACCCAATCAAAAGAAAAAAGGGACTTTTTACATGCAGTTGACAGAGGTGGAACAATCGTTTCAACCTACCAATGAAGGATGGCTGGAAGAGGGTCTCCGGGCAGCGGAAGCGTTCATTTCCGATAGTGATCACCTGGCCATCAGGAAGCTCATAGCTTTTCTCCAAAGAGGAGGAAGAGGCAGCGGTAGCCATCTCATTTTCAAAGTCCAGGGCCACGTAACACAGCTTCTCCTTGATGTCACGGACAATTTCACGCTCAGCTGTCAAAGAAAATTCAACCTTTAGAATGGCATTGAGGAAGAACCTAGGGTCCCTTCTCCCAAGGAACAGGCCATGGGACAAGAGGAAACAGCCTCAAGTTGTGTCAGGGGAGGTTTAAATTGGATATTAGGAAACATTTTTACACTGAAAGGGTCATGAAGCATTGGACCATCCCTGGAGATATTAAAATCCAGGCAGACGTGGTGCTGAGGGACATGGGTTAGCAAGTGGGTTTTGTTAGTGTTGGGTTGATGGCTGGACCCTACGATCTGAAAGGTTCATTCAACCCGGGCAATTCTATGTTTCTATGTTGACAAGTTGCTCCCTTTCATCCCCCAACATCCTCCCCATTTTTTACACAAATCCTCTGCTAGTCCTGCAGGGGACTTCTCCGTTGGATTCCTTCTTGCATCTACTCAACTGCAGAACCACCTCCAGTCCTTCTAAGGCCACCAGAAGCACTGCACGTTCACCAGCTCTCCTCCTCAGCCAGCAGCATGTGTCCTTACCAGTGGTGACAAAGGAGTAGCCCCGTTCCGTCAGGATTTTCATGAGGTAGTCTGTCAGGTCCCGGCCAGCCAGATCCAGGCGCATGATGGCATGGGGCAGGGCATAGCCTTCATAAATCGGCACGTTGTGGGTGACACCATCCCCGGAGTCAAGCACAATCCCTTGGAGGAGACAGCAGACAAGTCATTCCCAGGTGCACATCAATGGTTTAGTGATGGCTTTGATGTTTCAGTGATGGTTTTTGTCTGTGTTGGGTTGGTGGTTGGACTCGATGATCTAAAAGATCCCTTCCAACCCAGGCAATTCTACAATTCTATCAACACATCAAACTATCTGAAATGTCTGTGCCACATTCCCCAGGGGCCTACCTGTGGTACGTCCAGAAGCATAGAGGGACAGAACGGCTTGAATAGCGACATACATGGCTGGCACATTGAACGTCTCGAACATAATCTGAAATGCAATTAAAATAATCACCTTAGCACTAGGGGGTTTAGTTTAGTTGAAGCAATTTACTGAAAGAGAGGGAGAAGACTTTCCTGTTTCTCGATGGTTGGCACTAACAAGGAAGGAAAATACAAAACCTAAATCAAAAAATAATTGTCCTACAAGACATCTCCCAGGATCTGGTCTGTGTTTTTAATGTATGCATATGGACACATGCAATTAATAAAGATAATTTTGTAACAGGCCTGGGCATAGAACCAGATTACAGTGGCATTGAGCTTGGACAGACTGAAGTACTCACATTCAAAGCAGATACACTGAGTTTAGAAAATTAGTGTAATATGCAGAGTGGTCACTGGACACCTTCCATCTTCCTTAATTAAGAGAGAGAGATTTCTGGGCAGCACAACTAACTGAAATGATGAAGTTTCCAACCTGTTGAATTCACAAAGTTGGAATTATTCCATAATATTTCCATAGATATTCCATTTAGTGAGAGCTCACCTGGGTCATTTTCTCCCGGTTGGCTTTGGGATTCAGTGGGGCTTCAGTCAGCAGAGTGGGGTGTTCTTCAGGTGCCACGCGGAGCTCGTTATAGAAGGAGTGATGCCAGATCTGAGGACAATGGGAGAAGGGAAAGGAAAGAAACACCATCAGCCAGCAGCTCAGGATCATTCCAGTCAGGTGTTGTGCTCCAGAACCTTAGAGACATCTAGGAATGTTTCTCATGCAGTTGTTCTTACTGCCTCCAGAGGGACTGCCAAAGTCAAGAAAAGCACCATCCTCAGGTTTTACTGGTCATAATATATGATTTATTTTAAGGAAACATAAGCTAATGAAAATAAGTATGTTATTCCTATAGTAGAGGAGACAGAGCAGAACAGAATCAGTTTCAGCAACACTATTTTGAAACAGTTCCAGAACAGCTCTAGACCTGTGTTCTACAGTTGAGGTCAACAGGCAACAACTGAGGATATTCCTTTTCTTTCCTTGCCCCAACCGACCACACTGGAGTGAAATAACACCCCATGACTAATTTGCTGCACTCCTAGTGGTACTTCAGCCTTACAGGCAAGTCAACTTTTGCTGTTAACAAGCTTCTCATTAAACCACACTTGATAGCATGATGACTTCAACTAAAATGTAGTGGGCTACAAAGATGAAGAGGGGCCTGGAGCCTCAGCCTCCTCTTAGGAGGAAAGGCTGAGGGAGTTGGGGCTTTTTAGTCTGGAGAAGAGAAGACTGAAGGGGAATCTGATCAACGCCTATAAATACTTCAAGGGTGGGTGTCAGGGGGATGGGGCCAGGCTTTTCTCAGTGGTGGCCAGTGACAGGACAAGAGGAAATGGGCACAAACTGGAAGAGAAGAAGGTCCATCTAAATGTGAGGAGGAACTTCTACACTTTGAGGGTGGCAGAGCCCTGGAAGAGACTGCCCAGAGAGGTGGACGAGTCTCCTTCTTTGAAGACATCCAAGCCCCCCTGGACAACCTGTTCAACCTGCTCTGGGTGACCCTGCTCTGGCCAGGAGTTGGTCTAGATGATCTCCAGAGGTCCCTTCCAACCCCATATCATCCTGTAACATTCTGTAAACATCTGGTTCAGGTAGTTCTGTTTGCCGGCGACACACATCCCAACTTTTCAAAGCTAAATTACCTTCTCCATGTCATCCCAGTTCGTAATGATGCCGTGTTCGATGGGGTACTTCAAGGTGAGGATTCCTCTCTTGCTCTGAGCCTCGTCCCCTACGTAGCTGTCCTTTTGGCCCATACCAACCATCACACCCTGGAAAATAACACAAAGGCAGTTGGTCTCTCGGGGAGGGTGTCACACAGCAGATAGAATGTTAGCTGGGAAATAAATCCAGTTGCCAGTCGTACCAGTTACAAAATAGGAACCCTAATGAATGGAGAATTACTCCTTGGTCTTTAATTGCCATAATTAAATGTTTGGCTCACTTAAACCCCTGGAGTTCATGCTTCCACTGCAGTTTAAGTAAGCCCAGCAAGTATAGTGCTAAATGCACCCAGATAAAATGGAAAAACAGGGTTGTTTTGAATGTTCATTATTGTTTAGAGATGAACTGGCCACTAAACTGTAATAAAAAAAGAGTAGAAACTGATCTTGTGCCATCTAAGGGTCAAGACAGAGCAATACACACCGTACACTTCCCAAGGCTTAAATTTTAGCATTTTTTTATTCTTCTTTCCGAACAATACAATATTGTCATTAGAGCTGGAACAGTTTAAATCTACTAGTACAGGTTTCCTGTCAGGTATTCTCATGGAAAAATGGCCCAGAAACTGGAAAATGCTCTGGATATACACTAGTCTCCATGTTCAAGTCAGAAATATCGGGGGAAATAGCATCTAGTAGGGTGCTTTGAGTCCACAATAGTCTTATCAGAACTTAGTCCCTGCAGACTCTGAACTTTGGCACCTCTAATTCTCTTGTCTTAAAAACAGGCAACCTGGATTTGCAGTTCTTGATGGGATGGTCCTATCTGTGATACATGACCAGGGAAGAAAAGTTCTAGAAATTTGCATTTATTTCCAATGTGACCATATGGATTGGTTTTGAGCAAGTGGCATTTGAACATAGATTTTTTAATTACATTAATGCCCAGAGACCTCAACTAGAGCTCCAGCCCTCACTGCTGTACTGAAAGGCAGACATTTCTCCAACCCTGAAGAACTCAAAATGCATCTGTTGGGAATATAAAGTGCCACATCTTACAACCAGTTCACCTCTTCCCACCTCACCAGGGCCTTGGATGGCATAGAGGCAATTAGGTGGATCTGTTAATTAGATGGATTTGGTTTTCTGTGGCCTAGCCAAGCTGCTCTAGGTCATGCTGGTGATGATTAGGCTCAGAAACTCTGGGTATTTGACAGCTCATCAGGTAATAGATGTATTTTGCAAACTATTACAGTCAGGTGGAATGCATCATGTACTAAAATGGAAACCTTGAAGCTAAAGGAACTCAGCCCTATCTGTAACACAGTTAAATGAATAAAGCCAGGAAGGGACTGGAAACTTCTCCTTGCTTCTTTACTTTTCCACACATCACCAGCTTTTAGGACAGTCAAAATTCCCAGATACTTCTGTGTTGGGTTTTTTTAGCATTTTTTTTTAAGTAGCTTCACTCACCAAGATACCTGGGTGATCCAAAAGGAAGGGGCAGGGAAAAGAGAGCACAGAAGGGCGTGAAAAACGTTAGAAGGTTTCCTTCCACATGGCAAGAGACCTTCTTTGCCTTGGGTGAGGGCACTGCTGGGCTGGAAACACAGATCACCCAGGGCTGGGCTACCAGCCCATGGGAAAAGGTGGCCTCAGGGTGGAAGGCAGCAAAGCCTTTGACAAACCCAGTATGGAATTAGCCGAAGCAAATTCATCACCTGGTGCCTGGGGCGACCCACGATGGAAGGGAAAACTGCCCGTGGAGCATCATCCCCAGCAAAGCCGGCTTTACAGAGCCCTGACCCGTTGTCACACACGAGGGCGGTGCTGTCCTCTTCCTCGCACATCTTCTAGGTCAACCTCCTCAGGCCCTCCAGGCAGAAAACAACCCTATGAAAACAACAGGAAAGAATTAAAAAAATCTAAAAAACACTCCCAAAACCCCCATACTTGGGTGGAAACCAGCCCCAGCAAAGAGAGGGGTGGCAGGGGTTTGGCCATCACAAGGTCTATGAGGCCACCTGAGGGAATGGACTTCCTTTGGACAGGGGGAAGAGGTTTCAGCCACCTCTGTCCCAAGGCTGGGTACACCAGAGATTGTCCAAGGGATTCTAGAGGAGATGTCCATGCTGTGGGACTGGGAGGACAAACCAGGGAGTGGCAAATGCTGACCTAAATGTGGCCACAGAACCCCAAACCTGGAGGTGGGTGGAAGATAGAAGAGAATGCTGGGCTGGGAGCTGCAAAACCAAAGATCCCTCGTGCATCGGGTTCTCCCACGATTTTCTGTCACCCCAACAAAGTCCCAGCTGATGTGGGAAGCTGCCAAAGGCAAGAGTGGGGCTTCCCCTAAAACCAGCCCCACTGAATGCTCTGTGAGCACCAGGGGCGCTTTCCCAGATGGAGATGTGAAAGGTCCCTGTGATGATGGCCAATGATGGCCAATTAACTTTACAATTAGCCTTTAGTGGGGGGAAAAATAAAAAAAAAATAAAAAGCCTTTTGTAGGTGTCCCACAGTCACTCAGAAAAAACAACCCTGCCTTTAAAGTGAAGTCAGGGACAGCGTGGTTTTTAAAACCAATCCGTAGTGTGTGCTCCACCACCACTTGAAAGCAGTTAAACTGCATTAGCGGAGCGGCACAGCAATTCACCTTGGCTCCTCCTCTCTGGAAAGAGGAGCTGTTTTCCTCCTCTGGCAACGGGCAGATAATATGGGGTAATAAAAATGCTTTGAAGGCTTTGTATGAGAGTCAATTACAGAAACAAGCCCCGATTACCAGGAGTCAAGCAGAACTATTCGCTTGCAATTTATAGCGTGGCAGGGAATCACTTGGCTCGCTCCAAGCCCAGGGCTTCCAGGCAGAGTCCAACAAACTGCGATGAGTTCACAGCTACAGGAGATGGCTGTCAGCCACAGACAGTCCCCAGTACCCACAACCTTCTGCCACAGGAATACTGGGAGCACTGGACAAAGTGGGAACGGGGTCAAAATAAGCTGTGGCTGGTGAGGAAAGGAGCCCACAACTTCTCTAGTTTCTTAAATGCACAGAACAAGCACAGATGACTCTCCCAATTCCTTCGTTTGAGATTCCTCAGCTCTCCCCAGCCAGGAGAAGACAAGGACAGGGGAATCCCAAATTAGAATCATAGAGTTGGAAGAGACCTTAAAGATCATCCAGTTCCAACCCCCTGCCCTGGGCAGGGACACCTCCCACCACACCAGGTTGCTCCAAGCTCCATCCAGCCTGGCCTTGAACCCCTCCAGGGATGGGGCAGCCACAGCTTCTCTGGGCAACCTCTTCCAGGGTCTCACCACCCTCACAGCAAAGAACTTCTTCCTAATATCTCATCTAAATCTCCTCTCTTCCCATTTAAAACCATTCCCTCTTGTCCTATCACTCCACGTCCTGACACAGAGTCTCTCTCCAGCTCCCAAACTTGATGCACTCCAGATATTTTATCATTAAAGGAAAGCAGTAGGTTGCGATTTTTATTCTTATCAGGCTCTTGGGAAAACAAGCTCTTTATACTCAAAGATGTACCGAATGGAGAGCAATTGTTATCTGACATGAATGAACAGGCTGGTTCGGACAAACCATTTCCTAATTAGGACACAGGCTTTTTCCAGCGCCTGTTTTTGGAACAGAGTCCAAGGTCAGGGGGTTTGCTCCAACCCCTGCAGCTCAGGCAGTGCCAAAAATCACTTGGGGGTGGGGGAAGGAGAGGGCAGGAAAGGCTACATTTCTGAGCTTAGCGGCCTCTAAATGAAAACCATATTTAGTAATAAAGCACAAAAAAAGCTGAAAAATCCAAGCTGAGTGATTTTGGATGGGATGGGCTCTGCTGTCAGGCAGGGAGTTAGGGCTCGGGGCTGCCACAGCACATGGTGGCAATGTCTCACCACAGCAAATGCCACCCAGCACCATGGAAAAAAGGAAAAGAAAAAAAAATTCTCCTAAGTCATTAATACAATATTCAGCTTCTTTCCTCTTTGCATCCAATAACCAATTCCTTCACCAACTTCTACAAGAAGGTGTTAAGTCCAAGCCCCACCAGGAACACCGTGTGTAGCCTGGTCCTTAATGAAATGCCTGGCATTTTATGGAGCAGCAGCAGGGATGGAGACACACCCAGCCTCGGAGACGCTGCTCGTTTGCCCCCAGTTTCAGCTCTTCTTACAGCCACATCCCCCAAAAAATGCTTACATCACCTTGCACCCAGGTAACAGCACTGAAGCCAACCCAACGAGAAACACCACCCCTTGAGGAACTCTTTTGTCCCAAACTGACACCCCGAGGTCATTGCAACTGGAATAAAGCCATCGCTCCAGCGGTGACATTACACAGACTGTGTCTTTGAACGGGTGCTGAAGTGATGGAGGAATCAGCAAACTCATCCTTCCCTCTCAGAAGCGCTCTCGAAATAATGACAACCCATCCCCAGCGTGTTTTTCCATCCAACCCTAGTTAAGCCTGCTCCAGCAAAACCACGGCAGCACTGCCTCCTCCCGAGCAGCTCCCATTTGACAGCAGTTAACTGGCATCTCTCCTCCAGCAAACGGTTAAAATCCCACTTACCCTGACAGCGGGATGTTCTGGGACGGTGCTCTCTCCGTCTGAGAGCCCGGAGGATGGTTATATACTCCCCCCTCCCCAGCTCCTCTCCTCCCACCCACCTCCCAAACAAGGAGCAGAGACAGGCAGAGACAGAGCCGGAGTCTCTAACAAAACCATATAGGGACCTTATCCCAAAAAACCTCTAATCCGAGTGGCCACGGGCCCTGGGTCTCTTCCACCGCATTCCAGCACCGAGCTCATGAACCGGGAGGAGAGAAACACTTTGAAAACTTAAGGAGAGTTGCTAAAAAACACCAGGGAGAGGGATCGACAGGCACCCTCTGGCAGGAGGAGCACGTCTGCAACCCAGAGAGGTCCAGGGGGACACCCAGGAGGCAGAGAAATCAATGAGAAGAGCAGTCATTTATAACGGGAAGCGTTTTTATAAGGAACACTCTGCTTTCGTTAACGACCTCGAGAAAAACAATGAAAATATTTCTGGCAAGCTCAACCGTCTCTTCAAAAGCTCCTTTTTCTCTTGTATGCCAGAGAATACAAGAGGGTAATGAAAAAATTACCTGCTGTCCTACAGGGTTCACAGCAAAGTCCTCAAAGGTTGTGCAAACACTGTGCTAAAAGATCCTTACCACCCCCCCGGTGGGTTGGAACCCATCCTCATCCTCCATCAGCTCATTTGCAAACCCCCAGCACCCAGCTTCACCCCAGCATGACTCCATGGACAGCCACAAGGCCTGGAGGCTGGCACAAACTCATCTCAAATTGTTCCTAATTAAGTTGTTAAATTTTATTACACATCCCCCCCCATCCAGCTCTTTTCCATTGGGCATATTTTTAGTGCTCAAAGCAAGGGTTCTCACCGTACAAGTTATTTTCAGGGCTGGCTTTTTACAGCTGGCACCGGAGGTTCTCTGGACAGGGTGATCCCAACAAAGCAGCGCCGGTGCCAGTCGACCCTACCTGACCCCAAACTGGGAAGGGTGGCTGACACACCAGAAGGTTGTGTCACCATCCAGCAAGACCTGGACAGGCTGGAGAGCTGAGCAGAAAGGAATCTGATTAAATTCAAAAAGGGCAAGTGTGGGGTGCTGCACCTGGAGAGGAAGAACCCCCTGCACCAGGACAGGTTGGGGGTGACCTGCTGGAAAGCAGCTCTGAAGAAAGAGACTTGGGAGTCCTGGTGGACAACAGGATGATCATGAGCCAGCAATGGGCCCTTGTGGCCAAGAAGGCCAAGGGCATCCTGGGGAGCATTAGGAAGAGTGTGACCAAGGTGTGGTCAAGGGAGGTCATCCTCCTCCTCTGCTCTGCCCTAGGGAGGCCCCATCTGGAGCACTGGGTCCGGTTCTGGGCTCTCCAGTTCTGGAAGGACAGGGAACCACTGGAGAGGGTACAGCAGAGGACCACAAAGATGATGAGGGGCCTGGAGCATCTCTCTCAGGAGGAAAGGCTGAGGGACTTGGGTCTTTTTAGTCTGGAGAAGAGAAGGCTGAGGGGGGGTCTGATCAACACCCAGGAATACTTCAAGAGTGGGTGTCAGGAGGATGGGGCCAGGCTTTTTTCAGTGGTGGCCAGTGACAGGACAAGAGGGAATGGGCACAAATTTGTACATAAGAAGTTCCATCTAAACACGAGGAGGAACTTCTTTCCTGTGAGGGTGGCAGAGCCCTGGCAGAGGCTGCCCAGGGAGGTGGTGGAGTCTCCTTCTCTGGAAGCATTCCAAACCTGCCTGGACACGTTCTTGTGGGACCTGCTCTTGGTGACCCTGTTCTGGCAGGGGGTTGGACTAGATGATGTCCAGAGATCCCTTCCAACCCCATGGCATTCTGTGATTCTGTGATTTTGTCAGTGAGTTTGTACCCAAGACAAGAAATCAGTATCTCTAAAGTCCTAAACCATTCCAAATTCAAAACTGCCCCGCGCCCAGGAGCCACAGCAGATATGAGAACCCAAGTGAGATCCTGGCTTTGTGGGTCTTGCTACAACGGGGAGGAGCATTCCCTGTTTGCTGCCTAATTGAGTGGTCTTAATGCAGGAAAATCTCCCACACAACTGTGGTGGCAGCTTCTCTGATGGAGAGATTATCAGGATTAGACCACTAGTAGAGAGAGCAGATAGGCAGAATTATAGACTGAAGGCCAAAAGGAATTTAACTTTTAAGGAAAGGAACTTTTAAGGAATGTGACTGCCTTGGAGGGTCAGAAACAGAAGCTAGCAAGTGTTGGAACATGAGCCATGCAAAAGCTATTTATTATTTCACTTCCAGCACCAGCACAGAAGATAAGAGATAAGAAAAAAGAAAAGGAAAAAAGAAAGAAAAAAAAAAACAGTAAGCAATCTAAAATAGTGGATATAGAGATATTTTTTTTGCATACCTCCAACTGCCATTCCAAGGACAGCCAAAACCAAATCCTTTGTTTTCAAACAACACTCCAAAACACAGCTGAGAAAAATTATGTACTTCACACAGAAACCATGGCATTACATAAGGAGACTCGATTTCACATAGCAGAACCCTTCACCACAGTTACCACGTCTGATTTTGACACAATGACCTCCTAGATCAGAGGAAACAATCCAAGGCTTTCAGAAGCATCACCTACTACTTCTTGGAAATCCCAAAGAATCCAAAAGAATCCAAACTCTTTGCCTTAATGAGAAGAGGTTCACACACCCAAAAAAAGCTTACTGGTGATGATGTTGTAGTGTATGAAGAATACGTAAGACTGCAGAGCAAGCAAAGAACCCTTCAGCAGAACTGTTCCACCACCACTCACAGTCTTCTACCAGAAGCCCCTGTGGACATCACAGGAGGCCACACAGATACCACAGACACCTTGGATCTCTGTTAAGTTTCATTGTGGTTCCTGGAAACTCATCCTGGTGTGTACCTTAAAGACCTTCCAGTGCCACCCCCTGCCCTGGGCAGGGACACCTCCCACCACACCAGGTTGCTCCAAGCCCCATCCAGCCTGGCCTTGAACCTCTCCAGAGATGGGACAGCCACAGCTTCTCTGGGCAACCTGGCCCAGGGTCTCATCACCCTCACAGCCAAGAAGTTCTTCCCCAGATCTCATCTAAATTCTCCCCTCATTAAATTTGAAACCCTTCCCTCTCATCCTAGGGTTCCCCTCCCTGATCCAGAGTTCCTCTCCATCTCTCTTGGAGCCCCTTTAGGGACTGGAAAGGGCTCAAATGTCTCCTTGGAGCTTTCTCCAGGCTGAACACCCCAACTCTCTCAGCCTGTCAACGCAGAGACATTGCCCAACGATGACTTCAGCACACAAGGAAGAGTCCTCACTCAGCTCATCCCTGGGGCGTTACGTTATGGAAGGTGCCGGGGCAGGAAGGAAGGCAGGCAAAAAGGTGAACTATAAGAGGAAATGAGGTCAGTCTGGCCCCAGGGACACCGTAGGTATTTCTTTTCTTTTTAGTGACCCCACGCTTGAGTTATGATCACGCAGACGTTTCTGCAGACAAAAATACACAGGGAATAAAGTGACATTAGGAATTTACACCTTTCTTCTCAGAAACTTAGGTCGTGGCCCCAGGGGTAAGGGGAGAACGTACTCAGCGTGAGACAGGAATAAGAACCTAAAGAGAACTGAACAGAACAAGTCTTCTGAGAACCAAGCCCAAATGCTGGGGATCAAACCTCTGAATCTTCCTCTATGGACACATACCAGCTTAGCCCAAATATATATATATTTTTTTTTGCAAGAAAAATAGTACACCACCATCCCTGAAAGTAGTTTGGCTTCCCCTCTGGAAGCCACTTCCATCACCACCTTCTGCTGCCTGTCCTTCAGCATTTACCCCGCTCACTTGTAGAGAAACCTCCACAGCACAATGTGCCCAGAGCATCCAGACCCTCAGGTTCTAGTTATTTCACTGTATCCATCACACCATAAAACTCTGGGTTTTGCTTCCCATGAGAACTCCTCTTTGTCCACGCTAAACCCTTTTGCAACCTCCCCCACAGGAGCGTCTCTGGAGTGCCATCAGAGAAAGGAAAATAAGTAGAAAGTCTAATTTTGCCTCTTTCTTTCACCCATCCCCTTTCCCCTGCTCCCTTTATAGTCATTTAAGCAAAACATCTGTAAAGATTCCAAGGGACACTCGTAGCTACGTGCTCCTTACAACAATTTCTTTGGTTTTCAGTAGCTTCTGCAGATTATTATTGTGCTGGCAGAAAATGTGCTTGGGACCCCAGGGCAGCAGAAGCTTCTGTGGCCACCAGGTCTGGGAAAAGGGCTTCAGCCAGCCCCAGGAACACCAGCTCAGAGCCCAGGCTCTGCTTCCAAGATGCCCTGCTTTTTTCATCAAGGAAAATGCAGCTGGGATGCCGTCTCATCCCGACTACTGCAGAAAACTGGGGATAAAGTAACCTCTTTCCTCACAACATCACAAGCCATGACTTTATAAGGGAAAACAACTCCTCAGATGAGTGTGGAGCCCTTCCTGCCTACGCCCAATGGGCTGCTCAGGAATGAGACTCTGCTAAATATGTCCTGGGCTCCTCTTAGATTTGGGGATTCCTTTCATCTCCACAGCATTAGCAGCATCGCTGAATGTTGTGGTTTGTCTGGCTTCAGGCCCTCTCCTCTATCTCATTGATAGGCTTCACCCTTCTACCCCCCTCTTGAGAAAGGCAGGAATCATTAAGTTTTAGGGAGCAGAAAGTCCCTCTAATAACCTGATTCATTGCAGCTGTCACACACTCGGCATCTGTGAAGCCTCAGATCAACCAGGAGCTGTCAGACCCACGGGACCAGCTTCCTCTTTGATTTTCAGGCTTTTGCACTGGTCTCTCTCTAACAACTAAGACAAACTGGCCCTAATCGTTCTCAAATACGGCAGTTTTCAACCCAAAAAGTTTGGAAAATGTGTTTGCCAGTGCTGCTCAAGAGCTGGAGGGTGTAGCCTGTGCCTCCTGAGCCTCTTGATGAACCACATTAACCCACCACCTTCTTGACAAGGCATTTTTCTCCATGGTAATGCTGGGTAAAGCTATCACTCACTTGAAATCAAAGGAACACGTTCAAAGCAAAAATGAGCTAAGAGCCCCCTCCCCATCCTTCTTGGATAAATAAACAGAGTGTAAGAAGGAGCCTTGCTGGGTCAGGCTGAGATCCATCCAGCTCGGTATCCTGTCTCAGAGATTTCCTGGCAGCAGATGCTTTGGAATTAAATGGGACACCGACAGAGATAATTGTCTTCCTACATTCTCTCTGCTTCCTTACATCCTTCTTAACCAGGATAAGATCCCAAATACCACTCTGCGTTGGACACACACAGATAATACATCCCATGGGGACCAGAAGAGATCCAGCTCTCCCTCCCATAGAGAGAAGGCTCACATCAGCCTGCTTTCACTGGGGTTTTCAAGGACTGTGAGAACATCCCAGGTATCTACAGGCACAAAATGCTAAATCTTAGTGATTCACATTCTGGTTTTCTTGTAAGTCATTCACGACCCTAAAGAAAAGACAAGGTTTTGGGCACCTCTGTCTCAGAACGACGTCTTTTACCACCTTGTGACCCTTGCAGGCACTTGGCAGGTCTGTCTTTCTTTCAGTTCCTTGCGAGTAACTTCTTGAATGGATGTAGTAACGCCTTCCACTGCTGCGAAACAGTTGCCCAAGGATCCTGAAAATGCCTGGATAGTTTCCACGTCAGGATGCTCTCCCAGCTTGCTAATTAGAGCCTGTCACTTGCCACGCTGTGTTTCACTGTCTCCAGGAATTCACTCCCAGGGTCAAACGCTCAGCCCTCTGCAGCATAATATAAATCTGTCCTCTGCTCTGATTAACCTCCTTAATTTATTAAACATATTGTTTAATGAAAGGAGAAAATTATGCAATTAGCAGGTCTTCAGCATAAACATGTCATGTGTGTGTGTCCCCTGTGGTGCTTCTGAACTAGCATTTAAATAAACCAGCGTTGCTATAATAGTTTAAAGCATTGAAAACTTGCCCTGCAATCATCCAGGTCTCCTCACAAAAATGGGGCTGGGGGGGAAGAGGGGACAACCACACCTAGGAAAAAGCACTGGGGTCTGTTTTCTTTCTTTTTCAGCTGACACAACACAAGCTACCATCTTCATGAGGGCTAAAACTTCCCTATCACCTTAATTTTGAGAATTTATAGTTAATTCTTCTTGGTTTTCTCAAATCCTGTTTCAGACAGAGGGTTCCTGGAGAGAAAACACATGGGAATGGTGGAACAGGAGCCTGGAGAGACAGGAACAAGCACCCAGCCCAGATGCTCCAGGTTCTGCCACATGGCAAGCGCAGGGCAGACCAGGTTGCCCCTTGGAGGGGGCTGATGGAGAAGGGGCTGGTGGCCAGTGGAAGTCCCCAGCTGCCACTGTAACCCATCTGTACATCCGCTTTATGCACGTGTAGTGAAATCTTAGAATAGAACAGACTCATAGAATTGCCCAAGTTGGAAGGGACCTTCCGAGATCAAGTCCAACCATCAACCCAACGCCAACAAACCCACCGTGTCCCTCAGCACCACGTCTGTCCAGCTCTTAAATACCTCTGACAACGTCAAAATTACCATTGATCTCATGTAAAATCACGGCTCACTGAAGTGAGAGGATTCTTTGGACTGGATTCTCCATAAGATCCAAGAATCCAGCCCAAAGCTTCTCTTCTGAGAAGGGAAGACGATTTCCTTACACTACTACAGCTCAGGGAGGCAAGTCATTCCTCCTAAAGCCACAGCCTCTGCTGGCACCAGGCTCTCCTGCCCATCCCAGGGGAGCAGAATCCTACATTCTGCTCCTCATCCCTGTCTGGTTCCCCACTGGGTGTCCCGCTGCTGCCCAAGGTGCAGACTGAGCTGCTGACAGCAGAAAGAATGCTTCATCTTCAAGGCTTGGCTTCAGAGAGGTGTCTGGAAAAGCCATTCAGAGCTGAAAACCACCACCAGCAGCGGTCTTATCTGGGAACCCAACAGCCTGCTTCGGGCAGCAGATCTTACCACGTTCCTTCTTGTTACCACCACCCCTGGAGATGGAGAGCTTTCTAATTTTTCTAATTTAATTGCTGACGAGAACCACCAGCAGCCAAGAACCAGCTGGGTGCTGATGGAAATGCAAACCAGCCCAGGCAACCCAAGCTTTTCGTGTTTGCCTGGTTGCTCAGAGAAGCTCAGCTCTGCAGCCGAAGGGAGGAGAGATGACTCACTTCTCCTCTCCCTCCCTGCAGATGTGGGGCAGAGGAGGTGAAGGGGTTGGGCTTCTGAAGAGCCTTTGATGTCGCAGAGGATGCTCAACGGGCATCCGAGACATTAGCAGCAGGGAGAAAAACTCTTAGAATCATAGAATGGTTTGGGTTGGAAGGGACCTTCAAGATCACCCAAAATCCAACACCCCTGCCCTGGTCAGGGACACCTCCCACCACACCAGGTTGCTCCAAGCCCCATCCAGCCTGGCCTTGAACCCCTCCAGGGATGGGGCAGCCACAGCTTCTCTGGGCAACTTGTTCCAGGGTCTCACCACCCTCACACCAAAGAATTAAGAATTTCTTCCTAATATCCAATCTAAATCTCCCCTCTTCCAATTTAAAACCATTACCCCTTGTCCTGTCACTCCACTCCCTGACAAAGAGTCCCTCTCCAGCTCTCGAGAGCCCCCTTCAGATCCTGGAAGGCTGCTTCAAGGTCTCCCCAGAGCCTTCTCTTCTCCAGGCTGAACAGCCCCAGCTCCCTTTCTTAAAGTTTCAGAAACTCAGAAAAATCAACCACAGCACGCCGGGATCTTTTAAACTGTTTTCCCTTCAGTTTCCCACCACCACTACCCCCTGCAATGAAGTTTGTCTGAGTTTAAAACTTTAAAATTACTATAAAAACTTCTCTCCTTGAGGGGTGGCTGTTTGGGTGTCACCTACTCACCGTCGGAAATAAAGCCATCTGCTGCGCCTGCTACTGCCAGCTTCACTTCAACAGTTAAAAGCAGAACTAAAGACCTCCTTTTACTCACATTTTCCCCTTCACTCCAGGCCCTTCTCTACAGATCTTTCCTCTCCTGTCCTCAGGGCGAGGATTCAGCCTCGGATTTAACTCTCAGATAATTTTCTCAGGAAAATGATACCAATCAGAGAGTAAATCAGCCGTGCTCTGGCCAGGCAGAAAGGGAGAAGGGTTGAAGGTTTCTTCACCCACCTCTGCAGAACATCTGGCCCCCCCAGCCCATTACCTCAAGAGCTTTTTCCAGCTCACCTCCGACATCTCTGACAGTCAGCATTTGCTGTGCAACAGGTTTTGCAAGTCTAAGGCAATTAGACTTGCAAAATTACTAATGCTCTTGGTATTAGTAATACCATCTGAAAACAGCTACGAGCAATTAGCCTGAAAAAAAACCAACCAACCCCAAAACACACACAAAAGAGGCAGCAGCCAACCTCTGAAGCTAAACTGTAAGTTCTGGGTGGAGACAGAGCTCTGCCAAACATTTAAAAGAGGTGCATTTACAAAATACCAAGTCACAAAGTCCAGTTTTAAGCGAGTTAGTTAGCCAATTTTGCTAACGAAGGTGGCACTCCGGACCCCAGGGCCGGGCAGCTGAGGGCACAGGCAGAGGGCTGGGGCAGGATGGTCCCATGGCTAAAATAAAGTCAATGATCAGCCCCAAGATAGAAGCACATCTACATTTATGGTAAGGTTACAGGGATTGGCTGGGGGAGCCACCAGGCACCCGGCCAGTTTGCTTTCCCAGCCTTAAGGAAATGCTCGGTTTGTTTGAAAAATGGGGTTGTTTTTTTTTTTTTTTCTATTCTTTTTCTTTTTTCCCTGCTGTGAAGAATGCACTGACGTCATCACACCGGGTCTGCCGGAGAAATCCATGGACCCGGGGCTGGGATGAGAAGCTGGATTAGCAGAGAAAGGACAGGCATCTGTTTCAGGGTGGTTTTAGGGAGACAGGGGCTCTTCCCACCCCTCCTTTACTACCTTTCTCCAGGGCAGAGCTGTCAGAGGGGACAAGCGACTCACTACGAGTTTCAGTTTCCACCCTGCTTTGTTCCACTCCCATTTGTTGTGTCTCCACTCTCTTTAGTTGCCAGTCTGGTTTTTTTATTCAGCTAAACACCAGCACCCGTGTCTCCCATCACTGCCACTCCTCATCAGACTATGTTGCCTGCCACAAGGTCCCCAGTCTGATCTGATGTCCCACCAGGGCCAACACAGGGTGCTTTAAGACCACATCATCCAGCCAAGAAGAACCTTTTGCTGCTCCACAAACCCGAAGAGAATCCTAGAAAGGGAGAAGGGTAACCTCGAATTGCCAGAATCTGCCCCACGGCAATAGAACACCCAACAGTTTGGGTGGGTTTTGATCATTTCTGGTCCACCACCAACCCCCTAAGAAGGTCACTCTGTCCCTCTGACTTTTTACAAGAGGTGGAAAAGGGAATGCAGGAGGCAGGAGAGGCAGCAGAGCAGCCTGAGGAAGGGGTTAATCAGGCTCATACTTCAACCAGAAGTCAACATTAAGTTGTTCTGAACACAGGAGAGGGGACAGGGAGGCAAAACAGAAAGGCAAAAGAAAAACCCACCCCAAAATGCAGACAGAAAGTGAAACAACATGACTCTGCTTTGGGCCTGACTAATATATATTTAAACTTTACACACATCCCCTTCCCCTTTAAAAACATTAATCATACAACAAACTGTTCCATTTCAAGTATTTCCAAAACATACACACTCTATTATATGCTAATTTTCTCCCTTTTCAGCCAAAACAAGTTGTCTAAAATGCAACAGTTGTGCCCCCTAAGCCACACTTTAAGGCAAATTTACTCTTTGGTAAAAGACAGGGGAATAACAAGAGAAGAAAATGCAAAGCAAACGAAGAGACCATTTCATAACAAATCCAACAACTCCTACATTTATTATATTAAAGTATATTAAGTCTTCCACGTAGCAATGATCTTCTAACATGTATTGTAAGGATGATTTTAAGTTTGAGGGAACTACTTGGGTTAAATGACACCACACTCCTCTAATTGCCCGATCCCAGCACAAAAGAACTGCTAAATCATTATGAATACGCCAAAACAAATCTATCCCAAGTATTTAAAAGACCTAAACAGTAGAGTTATGTTTAAAAAAACACATCTGTAGCAATTTAAGAAAGAAAAAAATAGTAGAAAGCAAGTCAGATCTTATGCTCCTCCCCATCCCTGTTATTTTCACTCTGGAATATAAATATGGATTCGATGTTTTGAGATGAGACCAATACAAAGCAGAAGCTTCCGAGGCCTTGCTCGTGTCTCATTTTCACCTTGACAAATTTTCCTTTGCCTGCAAAGGCTAATTAAGTCAGAATTCCCCAAAACTTAGCAATTCCTAAGGCTTTAACACGCCGATGGAGCCTGTTTCTCCAGGAGGGAGCAGGGCTCCTGGAGGAGGAGGAAAAGGTTTGATGCCAGTGAAGGCATCAACACAGATCCCAACGCAGAGACTCTCAAAGATACAACCCTTGTTGAGACAAGACTTGTGCTCCTGACCCTTCACCAGCTCCTTTGCCCTCCTCTGGACATGCTCCAGCACCAAAATGTCTATTTGGTGGTGAGGGGCCCAAAACTGGACACAGCACTTGAGGTGGGATCTCACTATTACCGTGGGTGAGGGTGCCAGAGCCCTGGACCAAGATGCCCAGGGAAGGTGTGGAGTGGAGTCCCCTTCTCTGGAGACCCTCAAGCCCCACCTGGATGAAGTCCTGAGTGATGTGCTCTGGGTGGATGATCTCTAGATCTTCCAACTCTGACAATTCCATGATTCCACGAGTAGAGGGGGACAATCACCTCCCAAATCCTTCTCCCCACACTGTTCCCAATCCAGGCCAGGATACTGCTCGCCACCTTGGCCACCTAGAGCACACTGCTGGCTCATGTTCAACTGGCTGTCAACCAACACCCTCAAATAATCAAACTAGCCCAATAAATAAATCCAAAACTTCACTTTAATTCCCAAACCTTACACTTTTTCAAAGGATGGAATTGCCAAGGAACTAAAAAGCCGGTCTCCTGTGTGTTATCTGCCCAGGGAGTTTGATCCCACCAGGAAAAGTGGATCCACCAGGCAAGGTGCAAGGCCATCTGCTGGTTAAGAAAAACAGCGCAGAGCCTTGTGCTCCTGGATTCGGCTTTGGGTGAGAGGTGGGGAAGAAAATTAACCAAAACTGGCACTTTTACCAGCCAAAAAAATAAATAAATCACTGCTGCAACACATGGAAAGGTACAAAGGTGGAAACACTGGTGTTTAACCCACCCATACCAGCTTGGCACAGTCCAACCACAAATGGAAACTCCTCCAGACATATTCCAGCCTCTTGGTTTGTATCCCAGATACATAAATATATATATATATATAAATAACCAGAAAGTTACAGTTATGAACTGGAGGAGGTGAGAGTCCAAGTCATACAAGGCACTATCGTTTTGACAAGAATCTGTCACCTTCTCAAACGCCTCTCAAAGCTCCCGGCCAAGATGAAAACACTACACCACAAAAACAAATATACTTCTAAATATATATATATAAAGTGGAGTCCACACACCTCCGGGGCGGCAGGGAGAGCGCATGCGCCCCGTCGTTAGCAGAAAACACCAGAAAATGAGGGCGAGAAGCACAACGAGGTGTTTACCAAATAACTAGCAATGCCTGTGGAGGGCCCAGACACGTCAGGGTTTGGGTTTGAGGACAAACCCATGAATTCAGAAACAATTCTATTGATTTTTTTTTTTGCTGTGGCAGACGGCCCAATCCAAAAAACACAAATTTCCCCTAAAATTCCCAGCCCTTGGGTAGATAATTAAGGTTTGCCCAGATGGAATAGGGGGTACCACAGGGACTGCACCCCCAAGAGGTGTCTCTCTCCTTCCCTGCACCCCAAGGTGCCCACGGGGAAAGCAAAAGAAGTGGATTTTTAAAGGATGCTCCAAAGGCAGCAGCATCTCTACCGAGGCGGCAGCGGTACATTTGGGTTTATGCGGAAGTGGTTAAAAAGCCTGAAATCTCAAAAACAGCCAGCACGACCTGCTGACAACGTTATGAACCCATTTTATCTGCACGGCAGCTAAGCTGGAGGGTTTCTGCAAATCTGAGTCATAAACAACCACTGAAAAAAGAAAAAAAATTGGTGTTTAAAATGAAAACGCCAGCTCAGTTGCAACCATGGCCTTTCCAAGGTGACACTATANGCTTGGCGACCCCAGGACCACTCCCAGCATCCACAGACTACCAAGGGGATGCTCCCCATCCCTCTTAACCCATCTCCCCGACGGCAACGTGGCTCCCATGACCCCCAGAAGAGGTCTACACATCCTTGNGAAAAAAAAAGATAGAATATCAAAACCTGTAAGCAACACCCTCATTTCACTGCAAACCGTGGCCTCCAGCACCTCATACCACGCAAAACCGACGGGAAAAACATCAGGAGTGACTGGAAATGGCTATGAAATAAAGCCAGAGGCTCCAGAGATCCTTTCAGCTGAAAGAATCTCCTGTTCATTGCCTGGTCCCAACGCCTGCCCTGCCCCGAGTCCCCCCTCACCCTCATTAACCCAAAACTGGGATTTCTGCCCTCGATGGGGAGACAGAATGCTTTCGGGCGGAAGGAACCTTAAAGCCCACCTCATCCCCACCCCCCTCCACTACCTCAGATTGCCCAAAAACCCCATCCATCCCTCCANCGTGTTTACCAACATGGGAGGAGCCGACGGGGTTGGGGACGGGAGGGGACAGAGTCGCTTTCGCTTTACCGGGGAAGGAACGGGCAAGAAGGGACGGCGGTATGGCCCAGGGACCCCTCACCCTGCTCCTCGTAAGTGTTTGCCCTGGGGGGGGGGCACAGGGTGGGACAGGGACAGGAC
>VXBW01003114.1:2795-70546 GCA_013400375.1 Thinocorus orbignyianus | reverse complement strand
TTTTTTTTTTTATTAGCATGTTTTGACACACTAATTCGATTAAACCAGAACACGAAAGTAGTTTGTTGAAAGGAGACCTCGATCTTGCGAGGAGCTCCTGCAGCAGCAGCCGCGGCGGGGGGGGCCGTGCAAAGAAAAGAGCTAACGTCGCCCTGAAAAACAAGCTGCAAAACCACACAGCAGCCCCGGACACACTGAGAGGCATAGGGCCATCTTGAGAGGGTGATGTGTTACCTGAATATTTCATAATTATCTGATAGGACTGCAGAGGAGACCATTCCCTGGCAATGGAAAACAGGATTCCTACGCTGCCGCGCTTCTGTCTCATTTCCCAGGGAACTAAGGCAGGCATTTACACCACAATCATAGAATGGTTTGGGTTGGAAGGGACCTTAAAGATAATTTAAATCCAATCCTCGTATATGTATACATAAATTTATATTTTTTATATATATATGTATTCTATAATTTATTTTTATATATATACATAGAAATAGCTGTTAAACTCCTGGAGTGACCCAAGACTCAGATGAAAAGCACAAGGGCACCAACANACAGAGAGAAAGTGCTAACTGATGAACTATATTAATTAAGTAAATATTTATTAAAAAAAAAAAAAAGGAAAAGGGGGAAGAGCTACTAAATTTCTGCACTGGCCTGCTCTTATTCATCCCCAGCCACGCCACCATCAAAGACAGGGAGGAACTGTTGATACTGCTCCCAAATTGTCTAGTATTTATTGGATGTTCATGAGCACAGTGCTCCTACATTAAAAATATCTAAAAGGTTTAAAAAAAAGGGCCAACCACAGAACCCCCACCCCCTAAGATATCACCATAATTTCCATGAGAGTCAGCTGGGATAGGAAAAGCGATACTGGAGATATTGGAAGCAGAAATTATTTCTAGTAGTAAAAGAATTGGAGAGAACCCCCCAAGAAGCAGCGTGGAATTACTAACTGTGATCCCCTGGCAGGGTCAGCGTGAGGGAGATGAATTACACAGATAAACTCAATTAAAACAGCTCTTAACTCCAGCAACCTGTTGTCAGAAGTACCAGAAGCAAATCAGAACTCACCAAATGAGTTAAGAGTTTTTCTCGGCTCCCACCAGAGCTAAAAAGCAAGAAAAATCCCCCTCTCCCCCTTTTTTTAAACACTCAGAAAGCCCCTGATGAGCTCATGCACGTTGTCCCACGGAACAAATATGAGGTGGGAAAAAAGGCAAAAAAGAAAAGGCCACCAAATTGTGAAGGCATCAGCCTTCTCATCCACGAGCATCTAGGGATTAGAAAGTGGAGAAGAGCTTTGCTAGAAGGTGAAGTGTATTTTAAAGGTGACAGGAGAAAACAGAGACAATTTTTGTGGTTTTTTCCCCCCCGGGGGTTAAAAATCTGTAAAACTTTAAAAAAAAACCGTGTGCAGACAGCACCTTCACAAAGCTGAGGTTTCATCCCCATAAGGCAAAGGGTGCTCAGAGGTTTGGGTTTTGTCCCCTTAAAGGAAGTTCACCCGTTCTGAAGAATATTCTGATACGAGAAGAATCAGGGGCCTGAGAATTCCCAAATAACATGAGTTTTCAAAGAAACTGGAGTTCCTGTGGCTCTGCCCTGGGTACAGGGATGAAAATGACTTTTCTCCATCTGCTTAGCAGATGCCTGGTGGTGGAAGCATTTGATAGCACTCTGCAGGAGGGAAGGAGAGGTGGAAAGCTCTCCTAGATGCCTGGGCACTGCAGAAGGAGAGAAACAAGAAAAATCCTAAATTTTGAGGATTCCATGGAGGTTAGATATCCCACCCCATCGACTGATTTTATTCCTGTTGACTGCTTAGTTCGATCTGAGCCTTCAGTTTAGATCTGACAAGTGTTTTTCTAGGTTAAGATGAGAAAGGTGGAGAAGCCTCTGTGAGTCATTTTGGGCTGTTTGAACGTACGCGTCACCAAAAAAGCACCTATCGCCCTTCCTATGTAAAAGCCCCTAAAGTGCTTCTTTTTTGCTGTTACCACTCGCTGCTCAGCGATGGGGAAAGCAATTAAGGTGTGTGCAAGAAGCTGAATGACTACTGGTTTATATATTTTTTTTTTCTTTTGCCCCTGTGAGACACACCAACATTTTTATATAGTTTTTAAAAAGGTGAGAATCCAGGAGGAGGGGAAAAAAAAAAAAAAGAAAATAGTGTGAAGAAATTTGAGTGATGCTCTGAAAAAAAATATCTACTGAATATTTCTCCTTCTCCCTGGTGCAGAAAGGCAGTGTGAGAGCTCTGCAAGCAGATGTAGGTGCTGGGTGGGTGGTTGGGTGCAGCTGAAATCGCCCAGTTCTGAGAAGTGGTCCCTGCTTCTTGTCAGCCTACCAGGAAGTTCATCCCCGCCAGCGAAAGCAGAGGGTTTCCACCCAAAACTAAAGCTGGTTTCTGTCCCCCCTGGCTCCACCAGCCTGGTTCCTACTCCCAAAAGCATCAAGAGACACAGAGGTTTGGTGGCTCTGCGCACCCCGGGTGGTGGCAGCCCTTCAGCCAGCACAAAGAGAAACTCAGCCAAGCTTCACCAACGTTAATCATGTAGAAAGGTGTTTCCTTCTTTCATCATGTCCCATTTTCTGCACGACTCTCTGGACTTTTTCCTTCTTGGAGCCTGCTCTGGGCTTTGCCAGCGCCATTCCCCTTCCCTGCTACAATCTTCTCTCTCTCCTCCTTATGGTTGTCCAAGGTCTTCTCCACCCCACCCCAGAATGGCTTGACTGGTCTTAAAAAAAAGGGAGATGAGGGTGCTGCTGGCAGGACGTGGGTTGTCCCCATAGGTGCAGAGCTTTACCTGGCATGGTTGTGAGGGTGGACAAGGAGGAGGGAGTCTTGAGGACACTTCTGCTGGCCACGGCCTCATGGTGGGCAAGCTGGTTGAGATGTCACAATGCTTCAGCTCATAGATGCAGGATGAAACACATCCCCCTGATGTCCTTTTGTGGCCATCCCCCGCCTTGGCCCAGTCCACCACGTGGTGGAGGAACCACGGAGGTGTGGACATTCTCCCTGCTACCAGGAAAGCTACATCAGACTGGATGCACACCTCAAAAGTCATTAGTAAGAAGCAGCCAGTCATAGAATCATCTGGTTTGGGAAGAACCTTTCAGATTGAGTCCAACCATCAACCCAATGCTGATAAAACCCACCAGTAACCTGTCTGCCTCCAGGGATGGTGACTCCACTGCTTCTCTGGGTGGCCTGTCCTGCTTTTTTTGGCTCTCCCAGGCAAAAGGGAAACAAATCATGCTAATTTGGCACATCTGTTTGGCAGCTCCTGATAAGATCTTGCATTAACTTTTGCTGTGAATCCCAGTGTAATGGGGTTCAAGAGAAGGGCACCCTCAAAGTTTGGGCAGCAGAGAAAGAGAGTCAGAGCACCACAGCAAAGGGAAGGTGTTGGGCTGAGCATCCTTACTCACAGCTTCTCGAGTCCTAAACCACTGCCTTTTAGCAGCTGAAGCTTCTCCTCCAGGTGCAAAGAGACCTCCTCAATTTCAGTCTAGCAACTAATATTATATACATTTTGAACCAGATGACTGCTAAGGAGACAGAAGGCTTTTCACCTTCCCATCTCCGAACAGACTAGAGGCTCAGCAGAAGTGGGTACTTGTAGAAGTCAGAAAACAGTGGTCATATTGTTTACTTCAGTTAATTACCCACAGATACAGCACTTCTTTTACTGGAGAGCCCAGTTTGAAACCCACACCCGTTTTCCAGTAAGTCAATATTTAAGGTAATTAAAGAGTTTAGTAAAGTTGTGGTCTAAGAAATGGATTTAGGTGTGAATTAATTTGAAAGGAGAGTGCTGTTTCTTTCAGGAGTATGTGGGCGTCACCTGCTAAGAGAAAAGGAATTGAATTGGAAAACAAAGTGAGAACAAAATCATTTCAGAAGTCAGTTCTTTTTGGCCAAGAATAAAGCAATCTAGTTTTCCTTTTATTTTTTTTCCTTCAGAAATGCATTAACTCTGTTTGGTTTTCAAGCTGCAGTAGGGTGGCAAGAAATTAAGGGAGATACAATCTGAATCGAGGAAGTCACGATATGGAAGATGATTATTACTGGCTAAGAAAGGGCAGACTCAGCACAGAGATCTGAGACAGATAAAGCTCTTTAAGAAAACTGTGTGAGTTCCCTTGCTTTGCATTCTAATTAGCCGTATGAGATAATTGCTACAACAGCAGGCCTGTTCTCAAACGTTGGTATCCAGAGGATCGGTGGCATTAGATCTAGTGTGTGTCCTCGTGGTCCGTTAACTCTCCTGAGAGAGTAATTACAGAAAACTGTAATTAGGGGGTGAATATCAGTGTGTTTAACAATAGAGTAACGGTACCGGACTAACTCTGGGCGAGGAGTAAAACACACCTTTGGTCCTGGACAGCTTTTCCCCCCCTTGACTTTCTGTTTTTCTGTCCCAGGTGGTCATCTTAATTACTGAAATGCAGTGCAAAAATGATACTGAACGTGTAAGAAAAGCAACACACAATAAATTAGTTGCCAGGAGGAGCATTGCCAAGCGGGAAATTACGTGTAAGCAGGAAGAATACCATTTAGATGGTCAGTGCTGCAAGAAATGCAGCCGTGGTGAGTATCGCTGTAAGTCCGCCTTGAAAAGCCACTAAAAGTGGAAACCACAGCACGGGGAGCTGCTTTCTGCTGGACACTGTGCTTTCCCTGGCTGCAGAGATTCATTCTGGCTCTGTTTTTCTCTGCTATGGGACACCAGACTCTTCAAAAGCATCTCGTTAGCTCGAGGCACCAAGAACTTTTCACTACAGATAGAGACTCTGACATAACACGCTTAGAATCAGAGAATTACCCAGGTTGGAAGGGACCTTTCGGGTCATCTAGTCCAACCATCAACCTAACTCTGATAAAAACCATCACAAAAGGGGTTAAAAAGTGCAAGCACAGGCTTTTACTCACAAGACTCCAAATATTCAATAAGTCCATATTCCAGTTTTGCCTGTCCAGCTTTGTTTGGTGGGTCCTTCAGCCCTAAATTGGAGGAGGAGGGGGGATAATCAGATGCTATGTATACTGCACTCCTGAAGAGCAGAAAGAAGATAGATTCTGTCCATATTTGTTAATCAAAAAAAGTATTAGGGATTTTTAAAAAGTCTGACATAGAGCTGGTGGCTTCTCTCCAAAGGTATCTGAGATCTTAATTCTCCTTTTTCTGTCTCTACAGGTTTTGTTAAAATAGTCGACTGTCCAACAGATATTACTGAACACTGTCGTCTGTGTGAAGATGGAAAGTACATAGATCACATCAACGATGTTGACAAGTGTTTAAGGTGTTCCTCATGTGACGGAATATTAGGTACGTTTGTAGAAACAGCAACTCTAGCAATAGGGAAAATAGCTTTCATGGAAGGTAGATACTTAAAAGTAATTTTTAAAGCAGAAATAATTTTTCATAGATGGAGAGAACTTCATCATACACGGCCAGGGCAGGAGAAAATTAATTTGCTTGGTTTGCTGCTTAAGCAGGGAATGTTAGCTAGAAGAGAGTGGAATTCCTCACCGTTGGAGGTCCTTGAGAAGACACAGACTTGTTGTCTGTCAGGGAGAGTAAAGAACTTGTCTCTAACATCAGGCAGGGAGACGGGTTCCATGATCTTCCCAGTTTCCTCCTGGTTTTATGGTTCTGAATGGGGAAAAAAGCAGCTGAGAACATTGGGCAGTGCCAAGTGAGTCCTTCTAGCAAGGCCTTTCTGGTGGGACCAGTTCTTTGAGCTCTTGGCCAGCAGAGGTCTCTTTGCCATCTCTGTATTTCCAGGGCTCCTTCCCAACCCATTGCTCTTAGCTAAGCCGCACCAGTGCCAGCAGTTCTGGAGCTAAAACCAAGTCAGTCTGAGGACAAGAGCTCGTCAGCCTGCTTTTTCAATTCAAAACAGTAAACTTTAAGGAATTTATTCCAGGTTTTGAGGTGGAAAGGAACTGCACCCCAGAGCAGAACACGAAATGTACCTGCGCAAAGGACCATTTTTGCAATTCTGCTCTGCCGTGTCAGCACTGTCATCCGTGTACCACGTAAGTCTGTGCCTTCATCCTTAAATATATCAGATGCTCTCCTATGTTATATCATGCCCCATGCTTTTTTCCACCCAGTTTCAAAGACACAGGCTCAGGTAATCTGTAACCCCAGGGAAAAAACACCGGTTTGCCCGTGCACTCAGCTTATTGAGCTCACCTTGCATCCAGGCAGGCTTTCCAAAGGCAAGCAGGAAAACTTGTGTCCGTCCACCAAGTCTGTGTATCCTCTCCAAGAAATGGAATGAAAAAAAAAAATAATAATGTATCTGAGCTCTCCTTTTGTCTTTGTGTGACCTGCTGTTGCATCTAAAAAAATCATTTCCATGCCTTCTCCCATTCCCACACCTTTCCATACCATTTTCCTACCTATTAAATTCCAAACTCCAGCAGTTTGGTATATGAAATATTCAGCTGATAAAAAGCGATAGAAGATACCGTTTTGCTCCATTGACAGACTTGATTAAAGAGAAACAAATAATTTTTGTTTGTTGACAGACTTGATAGAAGAAAAGCAAATAATTTGTGTTTTCTGCAGGTGTGAAAGTGGCCTAGTTGAAAAGCAGTGCACTTTGACTTCAGACACCGTGTGCGGAACTGCAGGTACCACTTAGAAAAACCAAACCAAAAACAACAAAAAAAAAAAAAAACCCAAAAACTTAAGAAGGTACCACTGAAAAGGAATTGAAGGTACCACTTAAAAAAACCCTGGCACAGTCCAGCAGCTGCTGTGCTTTGCGAGGCTTTTGCAATCAAACCCTTGTATGCAATGGCATGCAGTGATTCCTGACTAAGTCTAAACTAACTTTCACGTTGTGTCTCCAATGTTCCACCATAAACAGGATTCCCACTGTGGGCCACTGCTCTGATAATTATTGCACTACTTGTAGTAGCTGGAGCAATCTACTGTAAGTGATTCCCTGCTTCTTATTCCTGTCTTAGTCTGAATAAGATATTCAGCTGCTTACGCTGATGTGTTATTTCCTTTGGAACTCAGAGAAGACTCTAAACCCACTTCATTTGTTTCAGACAAGACAAGACAGAGGTGTTTTACTGCCAGGGAGAACCTGGCTGAAGTAGATCCTCTTGCTGTAAGTACCATTGCTCAGATCACACAAACCTCCTCTTGGGGCAAGGAACTTTGTTCCCTTTAAATTACACCAGGGATCCCTAAAGCACGTACATCCCTCGCCTCTGTGACATTAACAAAGTAAATTTCACCATGAGAACTCTTTTGGGAGAAGAGAAACCCTGAGTTGTTTCTTCAGGATTTGTTGATGTGGTCCCAAAGTTCCAAGGCTGAGATCAGAACTTCGTCCATCATCAGCCCCCCACTGACCCGGGGCCCTTGTCCCCATCCCCACTTTCAGGCAATAGAGAACAGGAGAATCACAGAGAAAACTCAAAGGAAGTTACAGGAGTCAAATGTCACGAAATACGTGTGTGCTGTTATCCAAGGGTAGTGTTTTATAAAACTTGTTACTACCCATTTCTCTCTCACTTCTCTTTTCAGGAGAACATACCTCTTGTCACCTACATAGGTAAGAGACAAGTAATTTCTCAAAATTCAGAAGGAAAAACACAGATAAGTAAATCCTATGCTAAAAACAAACAAACAAAAAGAATTAGACTATTTTTTCTGTAGAGTTCACCCCTGTCTGGAGCTGTCGCTCCCACACACCGGTGAAATCTGAGCTCATTTTGTGTTTATTGAGGTATTTAGTGGTGTCATTAAAGTTTTGCTTGGGGAGGCATTTCTGTTGTGCAGGAAGCAGTAATTAATTGCCAGGGGGTGTATTTCCATTCTGCATTGGGTACGGACACCAGGAGGCAGCAAGAGGGATTTCTAGACTCGTGGATAATTGTGATGACGGGGTTGCAGTAATTTGGGTAGGAAGAGTATTGACTCTGAGCAAGATGTAAGTGCTAAAAGCAGTGATTTTCTTTTCTGCTTCTAGACATTGACCTGAGCCACCACATTACTGGTATCGTGGAGGAGATGACACTCACAGAAGTCCTGAAATTCGTTCGTAACGGCAAAGTACCAGAACCTTTAATAGATCAGGCCATTCGGGATAACATTAATGATACCTCTGAGCAGAAGATCAGGCTGTTTCAAGTGTGGTATCAAAGGCAGGGGATAAAAGGAGCCTACGGAACCCTCATAAGCAGCCTAAGACAGCTTAAAATGTGTGCTGTAGCTGATAAAATTGAGGAAAAACTGAAGGCAGCGGTTTCCAGCCGTCAGGAAGAGGGACAGTCTTGCAACAGTGGCACTGAGCAAAGTGAAGCCTGCACTCGGGAAAACAGAAACTCTGACAGCAGCAGCACTGAGCTGAATAAAACCTTTCCTGGTCTTTTGGAAGAGACATAGCACAGAGCCATCTGAAAATTACTCCTGACCAAATTAGTATTTTTCTAATAATATAAATAACAAAGCTTTTAAATGCCATTTTCACCGGCAGTGTCTTTCCTTTTAAAAAAGTTTCAGCTTTTTATTTTTTCCCCCCAGTTGTTAAGAACTGGGAAAGAAGTTTTAGGGGTTATTTACTGAAAGATACAACCTAAGAGTCAAGCTATAAGATTCACTACAAGAGGAAGGAAGAAGGAGTCTTCTTATTTGAAAAGGTCTAGTCTAAGCATACGGTCCTGCATTATTTAATGTAATGGTTTGCTTAGAATAATATTGTGGAATGATGCATTTTTCAAAGTGAGAACTCTGGTGCGAAGAGAGCGTGGAGCGTACCAGGAGAATACTTGAACGAAAGAAATTATAGGCACTTGATTAATTTTTGATATGAGTGTTGCTGTATAATTAAATTCTAGAGTGCTGTAAATGGGATGTGTAAAAGCAGCTGGTGTGTGTGTGTGTGTGTGTGTGTGTGTGTGTGTGTGTATTTATACATGTGTATATGTGCAAGTTTTCTAGGCAAAAGCTCCCAGTTCCCTTGTTCCCTGCAATGGTTTTGAGCCTTTTCTAATGCTGGAGCCCTTCAAAGAGGGAGGAGCTGGAGGCAGCACAGCTGGAGCATGGTTGTTTTGGAAAGTGACCTCTGCAAGCTCTGAAGGCTCCACCTGCAAGTGTCCTTTGTAACGCAGGAATTGATACACTGAAAACATCATTGTCATTAAAAAAATAACGATACACATAGTGCCTGGCTCCTCTCTTTCCTAATTTTGCATCCTATAGATGTCACTTTTAGGTTTTCTTTAACTCAGGTCAGTAAATCACAAAAAGGGACATCAATGTCCTTGAAAAAGTACCCCACCTTACCTTTTTCTCCCATCACAGAAGGTGGAACTCACCCGGTTATGCAAAGTCTCACAAACCCTTTGAAAAGGAGACTTCAGTGGAAGGGCTTGGGTGTTACAGACCACCCAAGTCAAGCAGAAGGACTTTCTTCTTCGGCTGTGGCATTGGTTCCCTAGAGAGAACCTCCAACCAGTGCCAAGACTCACCTAAAATTCAAGACCTGCCTGGGCTTGCTCCCAGTCGGGGTGTGCTGGTGACCTCCCATGGCTGCCATCTGTCCCCAGGGCTATGGGAAGGGCAGAGCAGGTCTGGCAACAGGGTGCCCAGTGCTGGCAACCAGCCTCCAGCTGCGCCAAGCACCCGTAGCTCTGTGGGGCTGTTCCAAAAAGGTCCTGCTGCTGGAAGTGAGGTGCCTAGAAGGGTGGTGGGTGGCCCTGGAAAACAGCTGGAAGGCTGTCCATGGCTTTAAGCTGGAGCCTGAAAAGAAAAGGAGAACTTGGGTTACCTTCAGAAAAATGTAAGGCTTTCATAGACTTAACCCATGGAAGGTCTGACGGTCACAGAGCATGTTTTGTTACCAAGCCCAGGTTGTACAGCTCTTCCCCAAAGTCCAACCCCACAGAGATGTTCTGTGAGACCTTCTTTTAGGTGAGCCTGCTCTGGCAGAGGGTTGGAGGAGATGATCTCCAGAGGTCCCTTCCAACTCCTGCCATTCTGTGCTCCTGTTTGATGTCCACACCAAACCTGTGCCCCTGTGGAGGGGCATTATTGTTCTACTAAGGCACAGAATTGTGTTAAGTTGCTTGTCTGTGTGCCACCTGCCTGCAGATCTGATGTGCTGTGACAGCACATTGCTCATGGCCATGGTTTGGGCAGGCTCCACAGAACAAAAAACACCCTTCAGAACATCACATGGTGTGGGTTGTGCCATCGTTCTGCTTGCAGCTATGCAGAAGAGCCAAGACAAGAAAGAAGGAAGGAAGGAAGGCTCCGTGCTCTCACAAGCCCTGGGAGGTAGGCCTGTACCATGTCCCCACCCAGGAAGACATCAGTGAAGCTTAAGGGTGTGTTGGCAGGTGCTTGACTTGAACCTTCAAGTTTCCTAGGCTTCTGGCTTGCTTTCTCCAAGTGAGGTACCTGGCCACCAGAAACCAAGGTTGTCCACCTCTCAGGGTTCCAGCAGGTCAGGCGGAGTGACCGATCTGAGCCAGGAGGCACCAAACCTCATGAATTTGTGGCGGTGAAATGGATTGAGAAATTTTAGTTTCATCACACCGGAATTCCCCAACCTCAGCACAACGAGGATGGTTAAAAAAATAAAAAAAAAGACCCTGAGCATTGAGTCATACTCTCCTTAGGAGATGTCTGCAAGGCTGAGCTTAGGCTGCCACTAATGAAGGTGGTTAACAGACATCATAATTGGGGTGGGTTTAATTTACTAGAACACTGTGCATGAAAAAAAGGAGGATTGATTATATCTTTTTCCGAAGGAGTAGGTATGTCTCTGCTCTGGAGCTGTCTGAGCACGCTGGAAGGACCTGCACCGGTGGGGGGGTGGGATGGTGTTCTGCTGCCCCATGGTGGGACATCTTCACCCCTGTGACCACTGGCTTCTTCCCACCAGCAGTGTAAAATAGCCCTTTTCTCAGCTGCAGGTAGGGGAGAAAAAAATAAAAGAGGGGGGAAGAAAATGAAAGTAACAGAAATGACTCTGAGAATCAAAACTCTCCTGCTTCACGGACACCCAACATCAGAAAAAGCACGGGGAAACAGAAAGAGAAACTCACCCAGGGAATGACTTGGCACATTCTGAAAAAGCAGTTTTCAAAGGGGAAGCTGCCTCTTCAGGAAGTCCAAAACTCTGCAGAAGGCTGGCGTTCCTTATTTAAATAGCGAAACCAGAACAATCCTCATTTAAAAATAACAACAACAACAGAAGAACAGGAAGGTAGATATATACGGCCAGAAGGATGATCTCACTTCAGCCCCCTGTGAACCCAAAGTGCAAAGGCAGGAGCGAGGAGCCTGGGCAGAAATTCCCCAGGGAATTTCGGTGGTGCCCGTTCTGGGAACTGCAGAGTAGCTCCTGCTGCCCTGCCAGAAACCCAGGCACCTGCCAGGGGACAGAACTGAGACCCTTCTGACACCAGAAGAGAGCAAGAGAGGTTCAACCCAGTCAACGGGATCACTGTAAAATGGAATAAATGGTTATTTTTTTTTTTCTTTTTAAAGTTCTCCAGCAGGCTGCCAGCTGGAGAGGGGACGTGGCTGAGAAGTGCAGGGCTGAGTCCAAAACCTGAGACGTTTCTGCCCAGAGAGCAGGACAAGCATGTTCAATGTGGGAGAACATCCTGGAGATGGAGAGGAGGGAAGGAAAAGCAATGCAAACAGATTTGTGAGAAGAATAAAACTCTATTGGGAAAGTCAGAAATTGAGAAAAAACCCTCAAAACTCACATTCCTCTCTCGCTGTTCATCAATACTTTGATTTTGGACTTGAAAGGGCAGCTGGCATTCCTGCTGCCAGTGAGAGGGATGATGTCCCACCGTGTGTATCCAGCCTCCGGTACGGAGCCACAGCTGGGATTTAAGAGGGATGTGGGAACAATCACAAAACTTAATGTACAGTCAGGGTTTTCTGGATAGCTTTTTGGTGGTTTTAGTTCAAGTTCCTTTCCAAGCTGAAAGCAAGACTTCTTAAGGCAGACAGAGTGCTAGAGGGCCCTTTCCCAGAGCTTTAAACAGAGGTCTCTCGCTCCCCCAGTAAACCAGCAGCTGCAACAAGGTGCAGTTTCCACAGCAGACAACCTTATAGGGAACCAGCAAAAAACATCTGTGAGGGCAGGGATGCTGGGAAGAGGGTCCTGGACCAACTCAGATGAGGGGTTAGTGATGGGAAACCATGGCAGAAAAGCCACGGTGCAATCGCTGGGGCACAGAACAGCCCCCTGCTCTGGGGGATGTGCAGCACGGAGAGGTGACCCTGCCACACATGCGTTGTCCCACAGCAGTATCCTCACAACCTTCTCTTCATCTGGATACAAACAAGAAAGGAAGAGGCAGAACTATCCAGTTTCAATACCTCTGAAATAACTCAGTTCTGGAACCATCAGCACAGGAAGGACGTGTTGGTCATGCCCTGGCACCTCTGCTCTTCATGGTGGGGACCACAGTGGCCACCGCTTCTCATGGGGAAGGATGGCCCTGGTCCTTTAAAGGGTCTTCAGGTTCAAGGTCTGTCTCTAAGACATGAGGACAATGCTTATTCCCGAACTTTGGGGAGTAGGGAAGCAAATACATTTATACCAGACAGAGTCTTCCTCATTTATCCGAGAACGGATGGTGGTCACTAAATAATTCGGTATTTTTGAACCTCTCGTTCAGATTTAAACTCCTTAAAACTTATTTAAGCAACCACCCCCCAGGGAGGCAGCAGTGGTTTTTTGTGGGTGGCGGGGAAAGAGAGGAAGCATCTAGAGCTCACCCAGCTTGTTGGTGGAAGGCAGGCACCACGGGCTGTCCCTGCTCAGCAGGTGGCAGCCAGTGTCCACACGTCCCACATATGTCCCCTCCTCATGGTCTCTGTGATGAATTGGCAAGGATGGATGAGAGATGCCTCCCTCTGCTGCTTCCCAGGCTCTCCTCCTCTCCAGGAGGAATTATTCTCATGAGGAAAGGACCTTTCCTAAGCAGGGATGGCTATGGCAAGGACAGGGAGCCTTGCCCCAGCAGAAGCCAGCCAAGCTCCAACTCCAGTTTTACAGAATTGCCCAGGTTGGAAGGGACTTTTCAGATCGAGTCCAACCGTCAACCCAACACTGACAAACCCAGCAGTAACCCATGTCCCTCAACACGTCTGCCTGGCTTATAAATACCTTCAGGGATGGTGCCTCCACCACTTCCCTGGGCAGCCCATTCCAAGGTTTAATAACCCTTTCCACGTAAAAATTGTTCCTAATACACAATCTAAACCTCTCCTGATGCAACTTGAGGCCGTTTCCTCTTGTCCCATCACCTGTGACTTGGGAGAAGAGACCAACCCCCGCCAGCTACATCCTCCTTTTGGGAAGTTGGAGAGAGCAAGGTCTCAACCTCCTTTCCTCCAGGCTGAACACCCCCAGTTCCACAAGACTTCAAAAGGACACCTACGATGCCATAAAATGTTGTGCGGCAGCTGTTGTAATGCTCCTCAGATCCAAGGACGGATCCAAGGCTGCCTTCAGCCAGCCCTGAGATTAAGCAGCTCAAGAAAGTCCCACGCGGCGCTGCCAAAGGGCTCAGCCGGCGACTGGGGAGCGCCAGTTTGGAGTTAAATACCACATGGAAAAACCTGTGTCATACCAGAACACTTGGGCTGCCAACCAAACGCTCTGAAATCCACATCTGGCACCGCCGCCGAAGGACGTGCAACATCACCAGTGCCAACAAGACCGTGAGCCGCGGTGAAGTTTTAATAAAAAAACAAATTAAAAAAAATTCACACATAAAAGAAAGCAGTTGAGAGTCAGACATTTGCTTGGTCGTTACTGATGGAACTGCCAAAATACCAAAGGCATTGGTGACTGAGAAGATCACAGGATGAGCTGTCCCAAAGCTTGGATGCCCAAAGGACAGTCCTCGTGTCCCCATAATCAAGAGGAAAAGCAACTGGTGAAGAACGGGGGAGGAGAAGGGGTGGGCGGTGACAGCTCGGAGGTGTTCTGGAGGACCTGGCTTATGAATAATACCCTTAATTGCTGCAACATGCTATTGTAAACGGGTTTGTGGTTTTTTTTCTTTTCCAGGCCTGTAAGTTAGCCTATCATTTCAAGCAACTATACGTTAAAAGCAGTTTTGACTTCTGTTCTAGCTATAGAAATGTCGGGAATAACCACCTCAGGGACCTTGCTGCCAAGATTTTTTTTTTTTTCTGATCTTATAAAAGCTGTTGCTTCCATCAGAAAAAAATGGAACAGTCATGAGTGCTTGAAAACGTACTCTCCTGTCCCTTGAGACATCAGAGCTTGCAAAGGGCACCATGTTCTAGGCTTTTTGTTGGTTTTATTTATGCACCTTTGGCAAACAGCAAATCAGCAACTACCTGGGTAAGGTAGACAGCTCCTTTACTGAGATGTCTTTCCTGAGACACCATCTGAAAGTAGGAGCTTTCCTTGAAAAACTTTCCCCTGAGGACCTTCCAAAGAGCCCCCATACAAAGATGCTGTCAGGAGAGTAATGAGCAACGTCACTCAACACAATTTAAATAATACTAGGTGACATGGGCAGGTAATCTTAAGTTGGGGGGACCACAAAGTGGTTTGTTGAGCAGTTCCACTAATGGGGGCTTCCAAGGATTCCTGATCTGTGGCTCGATGCCTCTGGACAGCAGGATGGAGCTACATTTACCTGGTGCCCAGGGGGAATATATACTGCAGGGGGAGCCAAGGAGATGCATAGAAAATCATACATCACTGTTTGCCTTTACAACTCTAAGACTCCGTTAACCTGCCATCAGTGCAATTATTTTAGGCTCTTTTTTTTTTTGCGTGTGTAAATGAAAACAGATGAGTAAAGGCACGAGCTGGAATTTGGGGGCCGGACACACGATAAAAGCTCTGGTCTGCATAAGAGACCAGCTCCCCCTTCCCTCCTCTGAAGGCATTCCCACATACAGCACAATAAAAACGCACAGATCCCCCAGGAAACGCAGTTTTCAACATTCCCCAACTCCTCTGAGTCCAAACCAACTACCAACAGAATGCGCAAAAGCATTTCCCAGAAAAAAAAAATAAAAAAATACTGCTTTCCTACTTTCTTCTTTCAGCTGTGGACCCCTTCCAAAGAAAGATAGCAATGTATTCATTTTTTTAACTTAAATGGAGGAAATGGTTCTTCCAAATGTGACTGAAAATATTGTTGGTCAAATTAAATCAATGCATTATGTCTGGAGAGCGACCAGGTCCAGAACATTTCAGGCAGAGAAAGCGTTAGAAGCTGTAACTCGTTCAAAATAGGACTTCAAGTGAAATCCTGCTCTGCTTGGATTCAGGTTGGCGGCTGGGATCAAAGGGGCAAACCATTATCGCCAGAAGGCAAGCAGAATTTTTCATTTCTGGGCAGCATTCCACCCGTGGACCTAATCAATCATCAGCTTATACCACTTACCCTTAACAAATCTGGGCAGACGTACAGACAATCCTAGTGTAGATAAATCTACAGGGGAGGCCACGACAGACCCGTAAAGAAAAGCAGATTTTTTTAGATCTAAAAATACTAGAGCAACATTCTTAGAGCTAAAACATGGGGTAAGATGGGATGATGCCCATCTCTTTGGTGCCTCGCCACACTGTTAAGGATAGAAATGCAAGTCATATGTTCTTCATCCTCCTTCCACCCTGACCCCATGCTAATTGGCACAGTAGATGACAATCACAGAATGTTGTGGGGTTGGAAGGGATCTCTGGAAATCATCTAGTCCAACCCCCTGGCCAGAGTAGGGTTACCTAAAGCAGGTCCCACATGAACATGTCTAGGTGGGGTTTGAATGTCTCCAGAGATGGAGACTTCACCACCTCTCTGGGCAGCCTCTGCCAGGGCTCTGCCACCCTCACAGGGAAGAAGTTCCTCCTCGTGTTTAGATGGATCCTCCTATGTTCAAGTTTGTGCCCATTCCCTTTTGTCCTGTCCCTGGGCACCACTGGAGAAAGACTGGCCCCTGACACCCACCCTTGAAGTCTTTCTGGGTATTGATCAGATTCCCCCTCAGCCTTCTCTTCTCCAGGCTAAAAAGCCCCAAGTCTCTCAGCCTTTCATCATCAGAGGGATGTTCTAATCCCCTCATCATCTTCATAGCCCAGCCCTGTAGATGTTAACATCCATGCAAGATGTGGCAGAACCTGGCTGGAACCCACCCCCCAGGAGCATCAGTCTGGGCTGTTTGAGAACTTCTCTTTCCTGATCACTCCTTTTGGAGCAGTTCCACCATGTGCAATGAAATATCCGTTGCTGTGTGAGTTTGAAATTGATTGCCGGTGTTCCAGGGGATGCTCAACTATTAATTTATTCACACTATTTATCTGGTGGGACACATGCCACAGGAAAAGTCGTCAAGGAGTTGAACCCAGCAAATGCCCAGAGGCTAAGCACCTGCAAACACTGGCATCTCCTGAGATACCAGGTAGCTAAATTCTTCTGTGGGACTAATTTGGGTTAATTTTCAGGCAGCAGCAAGCATGAATACCATGCTGTGAAAGCAGCATTAGGCTATAAAGTATTTTTACTTTGTTGCACTACACCATCCTTTGGGATTTTGGGGGGGTTTGTTCTGTTTTGCCTAATAAGGTATCTGGGACTTTCTTCTTTGAGAATACCCTACTCTTTAGGATATCAAACAGGAAATTAAGGCTTGTAGCTAAGGTGAAACCAAAGAATTTTTCCTGTTCAACAATGGACTCCGGAGAGAGTTTCTATTTAAGAAGAAAGGGCTGGAAATTCCGGCCACCTTAAAATAGATGCACAAACTCCTTCTGCTTTAAAAGCTCCTGCTTACTTTCTGAGATTTGTAAGACTAGAAAGGGCTTTGAAAGGTTATTTGCTGCAGTCCGTTGCCCAGAGGCAAAGACATTAACTACAATGGTTTTGTCCTATCTCCAGAGATAGAGACTCCAAAAAACACTCTGGGTAATTCACACTGATGTTTCACAATCTCTACTCCTGAAAAGTTTGTTTTAAAATCAAAATGAACTCGTGGTGTATTTTCAGTGCTCTGCATCTCACCATACCTACTAGGGCACGGAGAAGAGATTGCTCCCTTCCTTTTTACAACAGCTTTTTTTACATATTTAAATATCATCATCATGCTTCTTACCTCATCTGTTTTGCTCCTTTGGGCGGCACAGCACCAGCTTGTCCAGTCTTTCACTGAAGGGCACAACCTCTGCACAAAGACAAGCACACAAAAATGAAAAGAACAGGTTTTTTTCTGCTTTTCCACACCACCACATCAGCGGGATTAAGCATCCTGGTTTGGTTGCTCTTGAATTACCCTTTTGTTATCAATCTTGGAAACTGGCTAATTTGTCCCCAAATCAGGAGTGTGTTTTAAGCCGCGTACAATCCTCTGTACATTGCAATCCAGACTTAAATAAGTGAGGACTTTTGACTCTTCCTCACATAGAAGTACCTTAGAGGTATAAATATCTAGTCCAGGGATCTTTCTGAAAATCTTATGCTGAAAAAATTTCAGTCTAGTTTGGCTAAAATCTCCCACATTCGTTACCCACCTCAGCAAAAGGAGCACAATTTATGCAGTTGGTGCTTCAGTTCTACAAGGAGTTGGCAAAAATATATGGGCAGAAATGCCTCTCCATGGCCCTTTTGACCAGACACCTTTTGGAAGCGTGAAGGCATTTTACACATGACCAAGTCTGTTGTCACAACCACAGCTTGGCCCATTCTGGCTCATTTTCCCATACCCTCTAAATCTAAACCCTCTAAATAGGAGTCAAAACCACTGGGTATTACGGTGCTTTGGAGTCCGTGCCCAGGGGAAACGTTGCTTTCAGCAGGATGGAGCCTGTATTGCCCGAGTTTAGATACAGGATCTGAAATTGCCCCGTGCATCCGTTTCCTTTATTCCACTCGGGGTCTGCTGAGGAATCCTCTTTCCTGCCTCATCCTCATTGTTATTAACTTTTATGGAGTCACTAACTCACTGGAAACTACTTCAAAATTACAAGAACAAGATGTTAACACTAGATGTTAAATATGCAGAGCCCTTGCCATGGCAGCTTTACCCATTTTCTGAATGTTTTCTTACAGGATACAGCCAAACCATTACCAGAAAAAAAAAAAAAAAAGTGTAATTGTGACTTGTCTAAAGTCAGTTTTTTTCCTGGAATTAGTCTTTAAAATTTAATTTCAACATAACTCTTATGCTCATTGTGAGTGCAGCTCTTTCTTAATCATGTAATGACTCACTGAATCATTATAATTAATCAGCTCCTCTGCTGTTGGGACATCCCAGGCAGCCAAAGAGGATGCTGACCCGGCCTTTTAAAGCCGTATCTCCTGGTAGGTATCTCCTACCCCATCCCACACCATCCTCACAGGATCCTCTGCTGGCAACAGCACAGTTGCAGTCATTATAGACAATGATAATAAGCAAGACAGGAGAAAATACAAAATAGAAGTATCTTTAGATTCAAAATTAAAGTTTTCTCTTGAAGATTGGTAAGAAACGGTCAGCCTCCGAGGAAAGAACTCCTTCCCTCAACACGCAAACTCAGGCACCCCTGTTGACAGAAGGTTGCAGGTTGTGTAGAGATGGGAATTCCAGCACAGACACTGCTCAGTGCCAGAGGAAATGCTTTATAAAGCACTAAAAATCTTAATCTAAATTAGGTAATTGGGTATCGATGATATGAACCACCTTAAACTAAGCAACATGAGTACTTCTATCCCTAACTCCAAGGCAGCATTTTGTATATAAAAATATTCCAACTGGGTTATGAGAGTGGATTCCCGTGTGATAATTGAGGCAGGTAAAAATAAAGGAGGAGGAAGGAGGCTCCTGGGAACAGGCATCACATTCTCTAAATCTCACATATCCCTAGGTCCCACAGGCCATTCCTTACTGGTGGGACGGATGCCTCTCACGTCAGAGGTCTGTCAGCATCATCAGGGTGTTAGTCGTGGGATCGATACACCACAGGTGGAATTATTTTGTAGTCTCTCCCTGCCCTAAAGAAGACCAGCACCAGTTCTCAGATGACACTGGTGAACCAGTTTGCTACCAGTATAACTCTGGGTTCTAAGCCATTTTTGGAGCTTGAACCCAGGCAGAGATCTACTCTGCAATTTGTTGTTCGAGATGCTGCGAAGGCTGTAGGAGAAGCAAAGCATAGGTTGGCAGGGAAAAGTATTAAAATATATATATATATATCTGTAAATTAAAGGAAAAAAGGGATGCTCCTGCAGCACAAAACATAACAGGTCTTACAGCTGTCTGTATGTTTGATGGTCAGCTTTGTACCTTGGGCTGACCAACAACAGTATGAGGAATTTCCCATGCTATTTCTTTAGGTAACACAGCTAAAAACAAGCAATTTTGGCTAAACTAGCTGAGTGGGATTGTAACGGGACAATATCTTCTTACCACAGGAGTCAAACAAGATCTTCCAGGGAGCCGGTAGCATCTCACAGCCGCCCGCGGCGTTACACAACAGCTGCAGAAACTTTCAGTTCCATCCATGTGCGGAAAGAATAAAAACAGAGAACTGCAGACCACTCTGGTTTTGAGCTGTGTAGGGAAAAGCCCAAGTCGAGGGGGACAGCGTGTTGCTGTAAATCACAGACATGCAGCTTCCTGTTATCTAGTATAGGAGGAGAGAGAAAAAGGAAATTTAATGCAAAAAACTCTGATACTTAATGAGCTGTTGACCCAAAATAATTCCAGGACCTAAATTAAAATAGGAAGGTGTATTTGGGGTTTGCTTATATTAATTAGATGCCAATATTCAGTTTTCCCATTTTTCAAGTGTTCATTAAAGAAAAATAAACAGCGTCAAGATTTTCCTGTCTTTCAGAAAGCTGGACTGTTCAAACCACTGGAGGCATCCCGCTTCAAGTGGGAGATAAATCTTCTGCACAATAAACAATATGACACAGACTACAGCTGCAAAAATTTGGTTCTCCCTTCACTGTTAAATGAAGGTGTCAAAAATAACAGCCAAAATTCATATACGGCCACAAATCTTTCTCCCTGCCCTTCACCATCACCCCATCCTATTCCTCCAGCTGGAGTGAGGGCTGGATTTGTTGCCCACACACAGCCAGGCTGGGTGTGCAATGGGGGACACAGCCAACATGATGGTCCTTGAAAGCACTGGAGCTACCGTTCAGGCGTGGTGCACCACCTGGTGAAGAATGTTCTGTGATGAACCAACAAGGAACAGGCTGCCACCACCAGAATAATTGGCACAAGCTACTGCCAGACACCTTCTTCCTTAGGAGTAACCGGAGAGCACACTGGGACCGAGCCAAGGAACTGTTCTGGCAACAGATGTAGTTTGAACCCAGCCACCTTGAGCTCCTAGGCTTCTCCTAACTGATGTGTGCCCATCTTTTCCTGTCTTGGAAACCCCTGTGAGCAGTTCAGGATGACAGACAAGGAGACAGTTCCCAGTTTTGTTCACCCAACCTGCTGAGATCCACCCGGGGCGAACAGGAAGAAGAGCATTGGATGCTCTGCATGGTCTTGAGGGCATCTGCTTCTCCTCACCTGGCAGCAGCACATCCCTTGCCAGGGATCCTGTCCTGTACAGAAACTTCCTACAGGTCCTGCAAGGCTGTTCCTGGAAGAAGAAGTATTTTATCAGCCTTCCCTTGAGGGTCTTCATTTTCTCTTCTCCATCACAGGTATATTCTAGGACAGTAGATAGGACAGAAAAAGCTGTTGAGTTGACAGCAAAAGGAGGCAACTGATTGTGTCATGTTTCTGTGGCAGTAGCTAACAGAGATGTGTAGAAATGGACAAAAAAATAATTGCAAAGAGAATTATTAGTTATACCCCTCAGCTAGAAGAATTTGGGAGTATGCAGGCTGCCCTGTCGTCCTGACAAAAAGCTTCTCGTTTTGCAGGATGTTCACCCATTAAGCTGATGTTTACCCGGCTTCCACCGCCGCAGGGGAAGATCTGGATCTCAGCCCAAGCTCCTCCACTGCCCCAGCAGCACATCTTCCTCTTCTTCAGAAAGACTCAAGAAGGATCTTCCCCCTCTACCCCTTAAAGCCCAAACATCTGTTCACTTCTGGAGCTCACCGAGATGTGGAGCTCACTGAGAGGTCCACTTGGTGCAACTGAGAAGGAAAGGGAGGTAGGACATCGTGAATGGAATCGGTGTGTGGAGGTCTCATGGGTTGCCACCTCCTCCAAGCCTGGCATGATGTGCTAGTCATAGCATCCAGGCGTGTTCACATGGAAGTGGTTGGGGTTGGTGTGGCCGCTTGCTGGGTGTTTGCTTCCACCGTTTGTCTGTTTTCTCCAGTTCCAAAATCCCACCCTAAGCCAAGGTTTTATTGCAGTGATGTGCAGAGCTACCCATGACCGCAACAGAGCCGCTCACAGGCTGCATCCCTTTCCTCCCAGCTCCCTTAAATCCACATGCAAAGAGGAACGTGGCTGCACCACAGCACAGCAGCATCTCGGTGGGACAGGAAGTCATTGTTTGGGTTGGTTTGGGGTTTGTTTGTGGGTTTGGGGGTTTTCTGTTGTTGGTTTGTTGTTTTTGTTTGGGTTTTTCTTTTTTTTTTTTTTTTTAAATAAGCTGACCTTGTCTTTCAAAAATCAGGGAAGAGTTGCTTTATTTCCTCCCACCACATGCTAAGCAAGACCTTTGTCATCTTCTCACAGGGGGTGCCAGCTCCCTGACCCAGAGATGCTACTGGAGCCCCTGCCATGCAAGTCTCTCGAAAAAAACCCAAACAAAGGAAAAAAAGCAACAATAAAAACCCCTTCATACTAAACAGTTACAAAAGTAATTACTTCCATGCAGATTTTACTCTCATCTGTAGTTTGAGCTTGTGGTGACATTACAGAATCCCAGAACACTATGGAAGGGACCTCTGGAGATCACCCAGTCAAACCCCCTGCCATAGCAGGGTCACCCAGAGCAGGTCCCACAGGAACATGTCCAGGTGGATTTGGAACGTCTTCAGAGACGGAGACTCCACCACCCCTCTGGGCAGCCCCTGCCACCCTCACAGGAAAGTTCCTCCTCATGTTGTGATGGAACTTCCCATGTTCAAGGTTGTGCCCATTCCCTCTTGTCCCGTCACTGGGCACACCACTGAGAAAAGCCTGGCCCCATGCTCCTGACACCCACCCTTGAATTATTTCTAGGTGTTGATCAGATCCCCCCTCAGCCTTCTCTTTTCCAGACTAAAAAGCCCCAAGTCCCTCAACCTTTTCTCATGAGAGAGATGCTCCAGGCCCCTCATCATCTTTGTGGTCCTCTGCTGTACTCTCTCCAGTAAATATCACTAAGGCTTTCCCTGCAACCAAGAGCAGAAGTCAGCCCAAAACTAACTCAAAAGTTTTCAAAATCCAGAAGAATCTAAATCCCCAGCTGATTAGATGGAGGAAGCTCTGCTGAGCTTAATGCAGCCGCACCGACGCATGGGAGGACTTGCTGCCCATTTGGCTTAAACCCTTGGGCTGGCCCTTATCCGAATCATCACAGTCAAAAAGTAAATTTTCTGTGCAGCCACTACTGAGAACATTCTAGTTCTAAACACCACGATGAGCAGAGCTGACCCAGCGGATCCCAACAAAACCTGCAGCAAAGGAGCCACAGGGGCTTGAGCCTTCACATTGTAGAGACGTTTTCCCATCTTAGAGACTCTCTCAAGAACAGTTCTTGGTGGCACATCAACATTGCCATCTTTCTTTGTCGATTAACATAGCGATTCATCCTCTCTGCTGTTTTTTCTCTCTCCCATATGAGACTCACACAGCATAAGAACCATCCCTTAGTGGGGAAAATAGACCAACCAAACAACAAGAAAAAAACCGAACATAATCCTTGTTGCAAAGTTAATACCATCAGAAAGTCTCTCTGTTTACTCTTAATAGGGAAACTATTAAAACATTCAGTCAAAGGTCAGGAAGCAGCAGCGGCCACTTAGGAACTTTGCCATCACAAACTAATAGATTCAAATGGAAATTGGACTAGAAAATATGTTTTCAACCCCAGATAAAAATCACCTGACAAGGAAGTCTCATCAGAAACCAAAGTATTCTGCACCTTGGAACAGTCATGCAAGTCTGATCCTGTATACACTGAATTGAGTGGGAATAATTCCAGCATCTTCCATGGAAGCACAAATAGACCAAATCTCCCCAGCCAAAAATAAAACCTTTTCAGTGAAGAGCCACTGTTTAATAGAATGCCCGAAATTTTACTAGTTTTCACAAAACACGCAAAAAGCCCAAAAAACTCCTCCCAGTTTTGCACTGGTGAGGATTCTCCCAGCACAGGCTGCGGGAATGACAGCCACAGGGTAGGGAAGTCCACATGTGCAGCAACCAACGCAAGGAGATGCCCGGGTTTGATTCTGAATCATAAATCACCACTCACATAAACACCCAATTCTACTGAATTCCACCCAGGTCTCCCTCAAGCTCCCAGGAGAACGTGAATGAGGTTGACACAGCCCACAGCCTGGAGTTTTCTGTCACATTCCAGAGAGGCACAGCCCAGAACTTTACCTTTAGACCTTCCTGAAGCCATTGTGCTGCCAGGATCCTTTTAGAATCTGGAAATGCCAGGACAGGTAACAGGCTGCCTGTCGTTGGCAGGCTCCTTCATTTTTAATCTTGCATACTTTGCCGTCTTATTGTTTTTTGTCCCCCTCCAAAATATTGTCTCAGCAAGTTGTCCTGGACATGCCATTCAAATTATAGGAAGAACCACAAGTATTTTTCTTCAAAAATGCCCTTATTTCTGCTTAACTGAGCTGGCAGTAACATCAATAAAGTTATGTAAAGGTGACACAATGGCCTCTTTCATAGAATCACAGAATAGTCAGAGTTGAAAGGAACCCTAAAGACCATTCAGTGCCACCCCCTGCCATGGGCGGGGACACTTCCCACCAGAACAGGTTGCTCCAAGCCCCATCCAGCCTGGCCTTGAACCCCTCCAGGGATGGGGCAGCCACAGCTTCTCTGGGCAACCTCTTCCAGTGCCTCACCACCCTCACAGCAAAGAATTTCTTCCTAATATCTCATCTAAATCTCCCCTCTTTCAGTTTAAAACCTCTCCCCCTCATCCAGCTAGTTCCTTATCCACCGAGTGCATCCATATCTCTCCAATTTAGAGATAGGGTTGTCATGCAGGACAGCATCAAATGCTCCAGATGCTCTTCCCTGATCTACCAACACTGTAACACCGTCATACAAGGCCACCAGATTTGTCAGGTATGATTTAACTCAGTGAAGTTAAAGGCCAAGAGGAAATCCATTAGGCATTAGCTATTGTTCTAACACCAAACGATGAAACTTCTCAATCTCTATGCAGCCTTTCTGAAAGGCACTCTCCTGTGCTCTTGGCAGGTGCTCTGTGTGCTGTTCCTGGTCCGTGGAGATCTCCATGGATCCACTGCACATACAAATTCCCATTTATAAGACAAGGAGCTACTGATCATATGGCAGAGAAGCATAAATATACCAAGAAAAATTACTCAAAAAAAATTGTGGAATAGGAAATCATTTCCACACATCAAATGGCAGTAACTGAAAAGGCAATCAGAAAACTTTTAATCCGTGTTTCATTTTCACTAATCTCACACATGAACAACAAGCAGCACAGAGGATTGGAACCGGTTACGAAGAGAAGCCAGCAGAGTCCCTCTGGATTCAGAGTTATCCCCAGGGCTAGGCTAACGCTATACGAAAGGATGAAGTCTGGCTTCTTCCACTCTACCCAAATTAAATCCAGCCAAATACCAACAACAGGGTCTTTAATCTCAAAGGAAAACATCAAGAGATAAGCAAGAACAGACGTTCAGAATGACTACGCTTACACTGCTCATGAAGGGATCAATTCTGTGGCTGCATTCCCAAGGCAAGGGCTTTTGGGGACAGAAAAATTCCATGGAGTGACCTTTAGCTTCTTGATTCCTGAAAGAGATAGTGGGAAAAGTCAGCAGCTCTTCCAACAGCAACATTTCCTCCTCTTTATAGCAACGAAGGTTTAAAGGCTCCTGCCCTCCTGCAGGGGAGGGCTCCTCAGTACTTGGAAGCCTCCCCAGGAGCAGAAAGGCAGAACACCCTGTGCCAGGATGGCCAGGGCAACTTCTCCTTCAGACCCAAGAAGTCTGTAACAAGGACTACTTTGCCATTGCCACAGCTGGGCAGCTCCCACTGCCTGCTTCTTCAGTGGAGAAAGCCATCCAAAGCAGACTTCACACAGCCAAGAGAATTCCCCACATCCACTCTGCCTCCCTTCCCTCCCATCACAGGTCAATAAAACTGTCACAGCCAACACCAAGGCTTGTGGCAGTTGGTTGGTCTTCCATGCTGTTGCCTCCTTTTCCCAATAACTTTATGTTCTCTGACCAATTCCAGGCAAATCTGACAATAGGATAAAGACAAGAACTTCTCCAGGCTGCAGGAAAACAGACAAGGAGAAGGGAAAAGGGTTGAAGCATCAATGCCACTTGGGCCTTGGGGAATCTAGGCACAAGCCATGACTCCGCAGGACCGAGGTGTCATCAATTCTTCTGCTTATGCAACGTCTTGACAGGTGTGCCTGCAGGAGTTTTCATTCCTTTGGTTATTTATGTGGGGAAAGCGGGCACGTCATCAGCACAGGAAGTTATGAACCCGCCCGGTATTTTCACACCTGGAGAAACTTGCCATCTGTCAGATTCTCGTGCCACCCCAGCAGATTGGCTTGCAAAGGGCCACAGGCTGGGTCGGAAGCTGCTGGGGAAAGGGAATGAGTAGAGAGCAAACTGTATTAGTCACTGACACAACTCTGTTTGGACAAAGATTACCAAAATACAGCAGAAGTAATCGGTAAAAAGTAAAACTACTTCTGGAAGTGTTTACTTACAAAGCAGCTTCTGTAAACACAGAGCCTTTCTCAGAACCTAAATATAATGAAAATCATAAATTTTGGGGCAGTACAAGTTCCTTATGCAAGCAAGAGGTTGTTCAAGAGCTTTCTGTTTAAAACAGGACAGTTTTAGGGAAAAGTCATACGTTGTAGGAGGAATCTTGGACTGTGCTCTGTAGAAAACTTCATTCTGCTTGTCAGGCCCCTGCCTTCCTCTGCTTTTTGTGCTTTGCCATTCAGCAAATAATCAGACATATAATCGGCTCTTTTGTGCCTGGAAGGAAGTTTATGCAAAGGGGAAAGGTTATTATAATCATTTAGTAAAACCAGAGGAGCAGTGTGGTTATCCACCACCACGTCACGGCCACTTCAGCATCTGTAGGAGATGTCATATTATGGTTTTATGCCACCAGGCTTTGGTAGCAACAGCGCCCTAAAGTAGCCCCTCACAAGGTTGCCAACTCCTTCCTCCTGGCACACTGGCCCCCATCATCATGCCAGGCCATATCAAGGAACAGCTTTGACTTAAAAAAATAAACTAAAGATGACCCTTTTTCTTTTTTCCCCCCTCCAGAGTTAGTTTTCCAGGGTGGATCAGCTTCCTGAGGTGGCTCACAGGAGAGCTGGGTCAACAGTCTGAGCAGTGCTCCTGGAGGAGCCACATCACACCACAGGTGCCTGGGGTCTGGGGCAAGAACATCTTCACTGATCTGACATTCACAGAATCATAGAATTGCCCAGGTTGGAAGGAACCTTTCAGATCATCAAGTTCAACCACTAACACAGTGCTGAAAAAAGCCATCACTAACCCATGTCCCTCAGCACCGCATCAACCCAGCTTCTGAATCCCTCCAGGGATGGTGCCTCCACCACTGCCCTGGGCAGCCCATTCCAACGGTTAATAACCCTTTCCATGAAGATTTTTTTCCTGATATCCAATCTGAACCTCCCCCAGCACAAGTTGAGGCTGTTTCCTCTTGTCCCATCTCCTGTTCCTTGGGAGAAGAGACCGACCCCCCCGGCTACACCCTCCTTTCAGGGAGCTGGAGAGAGCACGAAGGTCTCCCCTCAGCCTCCTCTTCTCCAGCTCCCTCAGCTGCTCCTCACCAGACTTGTGCTCCAGACCTTTCACCAGCTCTGTTGCCCTCCTCTGGACCTGCTCCAGCACCTCAGTATCTAACCCAGAGCCACAGAGCCAAGGCATGGAGAAATCACTGGAAGCTATATTTTTCAGACCATGGTGTGTATTGAATGATTTTGTGGCTGTCATGAGCCAAAAGCCCACGACAAGTGCCCTGAGGTCTCGCTCACCAGCATCAAATGGGAGCAGCACAGTGATGAAGGCTGTGTGAAATACAGCGGAGCGATAAGAGGACCCCTGGAGCAGTCACCTCTCCAAGACCTCTACTTATCTTTGCTTTGTGGGCCCAACCCTTCCAGCACACGTTCCAACACAACGGGTCCATGATCTGGTGGGCTAAGAGCAGGCTGCAAGATGTACCTTCTGCCTGAGCATCACCAAGACTTCACCCGTGATTTAATCCATGGTCAAATGCTGCAGTTCTGAAACCTCTGTGTTACATACAGCCTAACACTGGCAGCAACTGGTGAGTTTCCCTCAGCATTTTTCTCTGCCCAAGATCCATGGTCCAGGCTTCAAGGGTAGCTGCAGCATTCCTCAGCAGTTCTTGGTACGTTACTTTCACAATGAGAAGATGCAAATTATGACTAGCTCTGACATTGCTTAGAGAGAGCTTCCTCCTGAGGCAGTAACTGCTCTGAGAAACAGGAGGTTGAACCACCCAGGAAGCTGCCCCAAAATCCCCACAAGGGAACAGACTGTGACACGATGCATTCCTAACTCACGCCAGCACAAAATCATCCCTGTCATGTGCTCTTACTGGGCCGAAAGGAGTCAGATCCAGCTACAGCCTCGCCTTAAACTGTCTCAAAGATCTGCCACACACGTTAAAAGCGCTCGTAAAAGCATGTCCTCGCTGATCTCTGGGCTTCCACATGGAATGCAGATCCTGCCACAGCTTTTTCCAGCCACCCTGTCCCAGTTTTGGCAAGCCAATCAATCATCTCATGAGTATTCCGTTTCTCCCTCCAGGAACTGAATTGCAAGATCAGATCTTGGGTATTTTCTGCTTATTCAGCCTGCATTAACAGGCAGGAATTCCAGAAAGGAATGCCTGGGTTTGGTAGGAAAGCTGCCACAGGCACCAAAACAGTCACTGTCCTCATACTGGGGCACCTCTTCCCTTCCAACATACCTCTCAAAGCCATGGAGCCTCACAGGCAGGGTGCTCATGGTCAATGTCCTCTCTTGGTCAAGTAGAAGGGCTTGTTCTTCTTCTACCTCATCCAGTGTTGGAAGGGTATTTGTACTATTTCAACTGCCTGAAACAACACAACAAAACAGATGAATGACCCAATCCATGGTATTTAATTAACTAATTGATATCATTACTGGAGCATTTCCACATCTTCATCTGCCTTCTGCTATAGTTCCATTTTGCCTTGCAGAGAACAGTGACTTGTGGTAGTTGTCCCAGAATTGATCTTTTCTATTTTTATATAATTTGGGGGCAAGGGGAGGATCTCAGGCTACAAAGATGATCCCAGGGCTGTGAGGACAGGCTGGGAGATTTGGGGTTGCTCAGCCTGGATAAGAGAAGGCTCCCCAGAAATCTTTAAAACATGCTGAGGATATTTAACAACCTAAGCTCCACACCATACTTTTAATGGCCTAAACTCCAGACCATACTTTTCACAAACCAGTGGAAAACACCCAGGCACTCTCAGGATGCACCAAGACACATTTCAGAGACAGGAGAGTTTAAAAAAACACAAACAAATGCAAAAGAAAGTCACTTTTTCTCTTCTTCACACCAACCACAGCCTTAAAGTCTTTTTATCTCACTCCTGGGCCTTTTTCCTCCCCACCATCTGGTCTGACCCTTGACTCCTTGGCATTCAAATTGAGCGTGGGGAACCGCCTCGCTGTCCCATTGCCCTGATGAGTCAGAAAGGACCACGCTCAGCCACGACAGACCTTCAGGAAATTTCAATCATCTATTTTGAGAATCTAGAGCTGAGCCACTTGTCAGCGGCCCAAAATTGGGACATATTTCAGTAGAAAAGCAAAACGCTTGTTACAGATTGAAAGGTCACCCTCCGCTGACATTTGTGGCCTTGGTCTGGCTCAGAAGAGCAAGAGACGACCTGAGGGAAGGTATCGTTGGGATAGTTCCAGCATTACAAACATATTCTCCATCCTTAATGTAAACTTATTGCTTTTGTTTATCAGTTATGGGACTTAATCCACCATCTTTAACTATTCTCAGGTTTTTTTTCTATAAATCTTAAGGAATGATTGACATTAAAGCACAAGGAGCAGATTTTGTGCAATGACTTTCATGAAGGACTGGCTCAGGACTTTTTACTTTTTAAGGCTTACACCAAAAAGCAAAACTGCCCATTTTGCAGCTTTGCACAGCTGGGCAAGAGCTCACATACCCCACGTAAAGCTGTGTGCACAGCATTTTGGATGTCCTTTCTGACCATGCTCTTGGTGTCCTTACTTAAGAGCACATCATGCATGTTGGCACAGATGTCTGTATACTCTATACATTCATGCTTTGTATTGTCATAGTCTGCACAAATACCTGTATATTCTATTCATATATTCTTGCTGAAGTCCAATCACTTTTGGTGTGTGATCTGCAGAGAAGGACCATTGAAGCCTGGCCTCAGTGCAAGCTGTAGAAGCTTCACATCACAGAGCAACTCTGGCAGTGAATGGTCATCTACACAGTCCTGCCTGACAGCAGAGTGTAGAACCTCTAATAATTTTCTCAAAAGACACTTGAGAACATTTCCAGCTTCCAGCAGAGGCCAATTACAGTACTTCAATAAAAGGAAGGTCAGACAGACTGCACTTGACACTGCTGGGAACTGACAAACGGTTTTGAGAAGAAACAAAAAAAGGTCACCTAAAAAAAGCAGCTGAAAGATTCCCGTTTCTTCACTACACTGGTAATAAAATGAAGTTTCAGAAACAGTCACAAAATAAAGTGAGGAATTTCCCAGGCTTTTAGGACTTCTTGTCCCTCTGTATCCCTATTATGTACCAGAAGGGAGACAGTTATAATACGCACCATTAACCAGCAGCGCATTTTTAGCAACTCAATAGGAAATTCTAAGCTCAGAGAAACAGCAGCAGAAACCTGCAAAACCCAACCAGCAGAGAATGTGACATAACTTCAGCAGAGAATGGTGTTTCCCTCTTCCCATACTACATCAGATCTGTTCACCTGGATCTCCTCAGCACCCACAGAGCACACCTGGGATCCCTTCCAGCCCGCTTGGGCTTTCCTTATCTGAAATGGGATTACTGACTTCCCTGGTTTGGTGGAGACACTATTTATAGTTCAAGCATGTTTTCCTTTTACATGGAACAAAGATTTCACCAGGAACTGGACAGAAAGCACCCAGGGGATAACAGGAGGGGGATAAATATGTGGATATAGTAGGGAATGGGGGTTCAAGCACATTTAACCCCGAGCTGCTGACCGCGCAGAGAGATGCCCCACACAACGTATGACAGATCTGCCCCAACCAGCCACCAGCTTCTGGTAAAGTCCCCAGGACTTTACAGAATTGAGCAAGAGCAGAGCCCTGTTAATACTCCATGGTGCAAGGCAGAATCACAAATCCATAAGGGACCCAAGGGATGTCTCTGAAATGCTCATTCTGCTGGTGGCGACAGAAAACCCTCCTGAGAATCATCTTCCAGCCTTTCAGGATCCTTATCCTCACACATTCTCCTAATATTTTAAATTTTCCCAATGTCTAACCAAATATTCCTTCATTTCAGCTGGCACTCACTATTTCTATCCAACATACAGAAGAGTGTAGAGAAATAAAAAAGCTATTGCTTCTGTCTTTGAAAGCAGCTTTTACAGACCAGTTTGTCCCCCCTTAGTCTTTTTGATTAAGCAGCTCCAGAGTGCCAGGTTTTTCACAGAATGAAAGGTTGGAAGGGACCTCTGGAGATCACCTTGTCCAATTCGCTGCCAGAGCAGGGTCACCCAGAGCAGGTTGAACAGGTTGTCCAAGTGGGTGTGGATGTCTCCAGAGACAGAGACTTCACGATCTCTCTGGGCAGCCTCTGCCAGGGCTCTGCCACCATCGCAGCAAAGAAGTTCTTCCTCATGTTTAGATAGAGCTTCCCGTGTTCAAGTTTGGGCCCATTTCCTCTTGTCCTGTCACTGGGCACCACTGAAAAAAGTCTGTCCCCATCCTCCAATGTCCACCCTTTAAGTATCAGATCCCCTTCTCAGTCTTCTCCAGACTAAAAAGCCCCAAGTCCCTCAGCCTTTCCTCATCAGAGAGATGCTCCAGAGCCCTCACCATCTCTGATAGCCCTCTGCTGTACCGTCTCCAGCAGTTCCCTACCCTTCTGGAACTGGGAAGCCCAGAACTGGTCCCAGTGCTCCAGATGGGGCTTCCGCAGGGCAGAGCAGAGGGAGAAGATGACCTCCCTCGATCTGCTGGCCCCAGGATGCCATAGACCTTTTCCCACATTTCCTCACAGATCATGTATCCTAAAAGACTCCACGCTGCTGCTCCTTTTCTCTGAATTACCTCCTATCAGCCCACGTTCTGCTGAAGCCAAACTGCTCCAACATGACATCCTGATGCAGCCGATATTTCGCTAATGTCAAGTGGAAACCTCCGATGTGCCCTGCAAGCTGTGCTGGCAGTTTGTGTGACCCAGCACTTGCTATTTGCAGAGCAGCAGAGCTGTTGATGCACTTTCATGTTTTCGCCTGCTAAGACCTTTTTCTGCCACTGAACCACTCGTCCCCCAACCCAAACCTGTGACAGACCAGCTGATTTGTTTTAAAATCACCTCCTATTTTTATCAAGCTAATTCTTCATTTTTTTCAAGATAATTCTGAATTCTTCTGCCCTTCAATTTACTGAAAAATACTATTGAACACAAGATATGCTCATAAAGCACCTGTTTCTTCCACATTATCCATCCTGCAGTAGATTATTCTACACTGTGTTTCACTGATTTGCTGATCTGAAGAGTATTAAAAAAGCCTCAGTAAAACAAAAAAAACTCCAAAACCTACTCCTTCCTCCAGTTACAAGGCCAGTTACACGAAGCCTTAGAAGGAAAATAGGCTGATCTGCTTAGAACTAGTTTCATAGTTTATTATGACTTGAATTTAAACTAAGACTCTTAGTCTTCAGTTCTTCTTTCCTACTTTTTTTTCTCATTGAGGCGCAGAAAATAGATAAACAAGGGTTTCAGGAGTGGATGCAAGTGTGTAGTCAGATCAGAAGACTTTTGCAGGTGAAGTCACTGAATTCAGCAGGAGATACCAGAAAAGAAATCATTAATTATTGTAGAATTATACGTAACACCATGATCATTTTACTGCAGCAACACGTGATCTACTGGAAGGTCAAAGATTTCCCATGTAAGCAGTAAATAGCCAGTGTTCAAAAGGAAATAGTAGAAAGCGTCATCAAAAGTAAATGAAAATTATTAAAACAATGCGAAAAATGTTTCGAAACTGAAGTCTAGAGGCGCCTTTAACAATTGGAGGACATCCTGTCCTTTCCAAGAAATGAGAAAAGCCTACTTTGTCTTGTTTACATACTCCTGGCAAGAAAAAAATTAAATCATATTTCCAAACATTTTTTTAATTCAAATAGCCTGAGAATTCTGAGTAGATACTTGGGAGGGGAGGCATGGGGGAAAGGAGCAAGTGCCTTTCTTAATCAAGAAAATTATTAGCTAATTAAGCCTGTTCTGAAAGGTGATTTTAGTAGGCAGAAAAGGATCTCTTTCAACCACCTATAAAAGTGTTTCAGCTGTGACAGTTAAGGATGCTGAAGACACAGGGTTTTTTTCATCCAGACAATCCCTTGTAGCTTCCTGCTGTTACGACAATGGAATATTTCCATTTCCATCCATTAGATCTCATGAGATTATTAAAGAAGTTAATGAGTTAAAAAATCAGTCAACATACAGTTAGAACCGCCAAAGTTGGAGAGAACCTCTGGAAGGCATCTGCTCCAGGCAGGGCCAGCTTCCAGATCAGATCAAATCGCTCAGGTCCTCGTCCAGTCAAGTCCTGAAAAAAAAAAAAATCACATTATTCATGTGATTATTCCCGTAGTTATCCCCCACACCAGCCTTTCCTGAGGGAGACTGTTGCAATCTGTCCTATCAGTTAGCACGGGTGGTGATGCCTTGGTCCTCTCACTCTAAGTGTGACTAAAGCCAACAACTGCAGCACCAGCATTCAACTCACCACCTACTCTTCAGATTTTCTTCAAACAGGCACTCCAAAAAGAAGTGCTGTCCATAGACGTGGCATGAACTGAAATGGTTAAGTACTGACTGATTAATTTGTGGAGTTTCTTGCCCCATAATATCTTTGTGTTTACACAATCATCTACAAAAAATATCCTAAATGGTATCAGAGCTACAGCTTCCATATATTTTTGCAGTACTATTTAGTGACTAAAGAAACCTTTAGGGGATAATATAGAACAAGGAAGGCAGAATCTGGCATCAGTGAGCTATTTGAGAAGCCACGCAATATTTCATAAGGTGGGAGAATAATTTGTCTTCAAATCACCACACTGCACAAACTGTCCCCCCAGGGGAAGGAGGAGCTGCGGAGCACCTCAGCAGTGGAATGGAAAGTACGAACGCCTGGGAATGCTGACACAGCAGCCGGAAGAGTTCAAATCGATGAAATTTCACGTAGTGAAAGTCCACACTCCTACTTTGGTTTCAATCACCTGACATCAGCTGGTAGAAACAAGTCGAACACCAGCAGGTCTTCCGGTGGCTTTCATGGCACCGCGCGGAAGGCGTGGGTAGATAATTGCCCTCATTAGGCAATTTTCCACTCACATCTTCAGCTTCAAGAAATGGGAATCCCTTCTGAACGGAAAAGAATTCTTCCCCGCATGCAGGTTGGCATAAGGTTCAGAGCTCTTGGGTTTGATGTGTTTAAGTCACCTCTTCTTTGTTAGTCCCTGTGTAGGAGGGAGAATGTGACACGTATGGCATTGATGAAAACATTTCTTAAAAAAAAAAATAATAATTATGGATTGTTTCTTAAAAAAATATAAAAATGATGGATTTAAAGACACCACAGTGAATCTTCAGACAATTTGTTTTATCCACTACGGATTCATAGCAAAAAAATAAACCTTTTAAATAAATTAAAATTTAAGAAAAAAGAAAATTGCAGAACGGATTTCAGCATTCAAAAAAAATCACAACTTAAGTTTAGGCTACTTTGGGAAACAATGTAATTTTAAGATATTCACCTGATTGAATCTGTTACCACTTCCCACGATTAAAAACAAACACTGTGAAAATAACACACGTGATTTACCACAAAGCAAACAGTCTGATGGAAGTGTTTCCTGGGAGGAAAGAGGAGTCACAGCCTGCTTCAGCTCATCCCATCCTGCGAGAAACCACTTGCAACCACACTTATTTTAGTTTTTACATCTAAAAATCGCTATATTTTCACCTCTGAACACCCCTGCTATTACCAAAACCATAGTGCAACAAAGCATCCAGGGAAGGAGCAACGAGATGTCCAATCCTGCTTCCAGCCATCCACATCTGCTTTTTGCTCTCACTGTCCCCAGCAGCCCAGTGAGATGGATCCAAGTTGGAACCCTTGAGCCAAGCTCTCTCCCTCTTTGCCAGCGCTCGCTGGCTGACAAAACATCCCTTCTTTCCACAATCCTGACCAGTGTTGCAATCCTGTTCCTCCTCAGCTTGTATTTGCAGTGAGGCGGACTCTAGAGGAGCTTTCAGCCTCCCCACCATGGAGAGTGAGCAAGAATAGGTGGATTCCATCCCATTTTTTAGGTATTATCATTTATTGCAGCTTAGAGGGAGAGTGGTATCCTCCTGGTGATGTGTTTTCACTCCCAGTATGTACCAAGCTCATACTCCCTTCCTGAAACAGCAGCACTGGCATTTGCCATAACGTCAAGGTGTTATTTTGAGATAGAAAGTGGACACCCCATCCCCAGAATTATCCCGTAATGAACTCCCAAGTTTTTCGCCAGGCACCAACATCAATAATGGTCTTGGTGCAAATCACCTAAAGGAGCAGGATGGAAATGAAGATTTTTTTGGCTGCTCTGGGCCTGGCCAGCTCAGGTGGGACACAAGTCTTTGACCATTTGGACCTGCCCAATGGAAGGAAGATGCCCATAAAGACCACCTAAGGAATGGAGTCTCTGGGACAGTGCTCTAAGGGAAGGGTAGAAGCAGAGTTAAAGCAGATTAAGGAGCGGAAAAACAAATACAGTATTAGTTTCTGGGATTAAACTTGTAAGGTTTATGTGCATTTTAGCTGTAGGAATTGAGAGAAGAGGAATAAAGACCTAATGACTTAATGATAAACACAAAATTTAACACCTGAGAAGTGGTTTGAGCTCCTGAAAGGAGGTGTCAAAAGGCCAGAGAGTGAATATCTCAGCTGAGGAAACGCTAGATGGCTAATACAGGAATGAGGAAACATCTAATTAATAACCTTATGAGAAGGAACACTTACTCTGACTTCAAGAGATAACTCTCTCTCCTCTGTGCATTCCAGTCGCTCAGCTCTCACCAAAAAGGAAACCTTTAATAGTTTAACAAAGGCCTGAACACCGAAAGAGACAACTTAATGACTCACCAACATGTTGAGATCCCAGAGAAGGGCATGTCCCAAGAGGAAACATCTGGACAGATCAAGGGCTTTTTACCTTGTTTGGTTCTGGAAAACAATCTTTGAAGCCCCATTTCTTCCAGTAAGAAGACAAAAGTCTCCTGGTGAAAACTAGTCTTCTACTAAGAAGTGTTAGCTTAGTTATATTTGATGAAGAGAATAAATATACATCTTACAGCACATGAGTAATAGGGAGAATCTGAGAGAAATGTACGCCAGGGAAACTTCTTTATCTTTCTTTATTATCAGAATTGCTTAATCTTAAAAACAAAGGGTATTGGACTTTGTACAGTAAAAATCGAAACCGAATTGTTCTCCTTTTCTAAATCTCAGGGCTTACTGGGCAAATTGCTCTGTTGCAGTTCAGAGTTGGTGACATTTAATAGCACCACCAAGAAGCAAGCAACAGCTAAGTCCATGCTGTATCTTCAAAAACTACAAATAATGCGGAGGCACACAAATTCTGACTTCATAGCGTTCACTTACACTTACAGCTGTTCCCAAATGTTGTTTATACTGGGTTGACCACTCTGCAAATATTTTTCTGTGAGTAGATCCCACTTATTTCCCTGTTTGTCACAATGGAACACTGAGGTTTTGGTTGTCCCTGCTGACCCGAAGCACCAGGAGATGTCCACTGCTGTCAGAGCAGAGCTGGAAACACATCAGGAGAGCACGGGCACTGCCTTTCTCATCATATCCCTGAGTATCACTGTAGAAAAATAACTTTATTCTTACTCTCAGCTTGTTTGATGAGTGGCATTATGGATTTTTCAGCCCACTAATAAACACCAGACAATTCTCAGCCCCCCTCTTACAAGCTGGTGGCAACACAGACCAGTTATTCCCTTAAAATCCTTCCCCAGCTCCTGAATTTATCCTGTAACTTGCTTTGAGAGGGAGTGTAACCACTCAAACGAGCACTTCAAACTTGAAACGGGTCATCTCTACTGCACACAGCAGATGGACACGCATTCAAATGAGTAGGAGAAAGTCAGAAAACGAACCAAGAATTCTAATGAGCTGGAAAGTATGGGTTATTGAGCCGTATAATATAAAAAAAAAACCCACAATTTTTCTGAAAAAAAAAATAATGTAGCTTTGAAATACACAGCTGGAGTTGGCTCCAACTTCTCCAAGCACTTGCTGCGTTCTGGGGAAAGTGTCACCAGAGAAAGAGGAACTTATATGGTATTTAATAAAGTTTAAATGTTTAGTCACAACACAGGTCACTGCTGCACGCAGGGCTTGCTCAAAAAATATTATGTTCATCTACAATCCATACACTTTATAATTTAAATCAAGACATCCAGTTTGTCAGCAAACATTGCCTTTATAGGAAAATGCAGTAAAGTTTAGCTTTTCCTGTATTTACATAACAGTCTGTCCACCGAGACTCAGTGTTGTTCTTGGCTTGGCTGAAACCATTAATAGCATAAATCATCCCCTGCTTAAAAAATCCCGTATTAGTCTTGAGCACACTCATCGCTCTCGCAGCAACACTATCACCAGGGAGCAACCTAAAGAAAATGAGCTTCCAAAATGGGTCTGCAGGGGCCACAAGAACACAAATGCAAGGTTTTCGCATCACCAACTAAAATTAAATAACATTGCAGGGGACTTTGTTAATCAAATAAAATCACAGACTGGCAGCACGTATTTCTGAGGAAAATACTGCATCCATGTTTTGTCAAGAGGAAAACAAACAGAAGAAAGGATGCTGCTAAAATATACATGAGACTTTTGAGCCTGCATCCAAAACTATAGGTCTCGTATATATCCTACATGTCAGCAGCCTTGGAATTTCCTTCAGAAACAGAAAAGGGAAGTAAAATTCTGACAAAAAAAAGGCATGCTTTTGTGATTACAACTAGAACGTCAGCTGGAAGTCAAAGAGACATCAGCTGTGTCGTCTGCGACTGTGAGACCCTTAAATGGAATGCTATCCATGCCAAAACCTTTTGATGCCACCGAGCAGCACAAAATTTAAGAATAAGTGTGTGCTGTCAGTATTTATGCTTTTAGCTTTCCTCGAGACTCGCGCTTGCCCACCCTGATGGCCAGCGATGCATCTGCAGAGTCCTTGTGTCCACCAGGTAACCTTGTTGAAGGGCAGAGTAGATTCTATGGGAGGCAAACACACACAAGTAATATTTTAATTGCAATTAAGCATATGAGAACAATACCTTCAGGAAGCAAGTGCTAATAAAATAGAGATGACAATAGCGGTGACACATTCATTACTAGGAAACACTTATGGCAAAACTAATGGACACTTCACCATCCAAGATGATTTTCTAAGAAACTCTTTTCTGCACAGACCATTATTTTGAAGTAAATTGTTATTCCAGAAACAAAAAAGTTTGCAGCCCTCACTACACCTAACCTTTCCTTTCAAATGAACATATTAATAAAACATTTCTTACCCTTCATTTCATAATAACACATAATTTGAATGGCCTTTTGAACAGGTCCCAAAGCAGAAATCTCTTCTGGCGGCAGAGGGTTCAGAGGACCTGTTGTACTTCTCTCAAAGCCAAGAATAAAAACATTAAAAAGTCAGGAAGAGATCTGCATGACATAGTGCCAAAAGCAGTCATGGGATAAATCAATAGTAATGCGTTGTCTTTTTTTGCCCAGCCTAATGTGCCTCTAAATCAAACTCTGGGGAGACATTCTCCAACACAACAGCTTCCCCTTTTGGGGGTTTCTGGCAGCTCTGCTGTCACCGCTCTCACCTGAACACATCTCTGTACTAGCTCTGGCTCTGTCTGCAGGGAGAGATCCATGTAATTCAAAGACACCGTGTTAAATAAGGGATTGAAAGTATCTGCAGAGAAAGAGATTTCTATTCTGCATTTCCCTGAATCAGAGCTGGTTTCAGTATGAGAAGCAATGTGCAAGGCCAGGATCAGCAGAAACTCATCAGCAGTTCAGGTCTAAGGCATGATTCAAAGGCGAAGCTGGCAACCCCGTTTCCTCCAAAGCTGAAATGTTCCTCTCCTCTGCCCTTTTTATTTCACCCTAGACAAACAAAAGGTCATAAACTTTTAACTTATGAATCTCACAGAAAGATGATGATTCATACTGATGACATCCTGTGCCTTTCTCTGCGAGGGAAGGGATCCAGGACTTGGATCCAACATTCAGTCATTTTGATCCCCAACCTCTTGAGATGTTTCCTCTCATCAGCAGCACCGAGAGCATCAGGCCACATAGTCTGACCTCCTGTATATGACAATCCATATGTTTCCCTCAGATTGCTGCTGACCAAGAATCTCAGTCCTCGAAAACAACCCTTAAAACAGGCATAGAGGAGAAATCAGGGGTGGTCGCTACTACTTGGACTGGGGGTAGCAGTAGGCAGCAGCAGGGGCTGGAGAGGTTTGGAGATGCCAGTAGCATCATCAGGGGGATCTCGAGGCCCGGGGGGAGACTGCATGAAAGGAGAGAAAAGTAAGAAAAAAAAAAAAGGGATAACATTGCCTTCATCCAAAATTGACTATGATTTATTCTTTATTTCATTTTCAAAGCCTGCTCACAATTTCCTTTCCTTCTCTCAACTTACCTTTTATTTCATTCCAAACACCACTTCCCTGCTCCCAGCCCTCCTTCCCTTTTCCCTCTTCCCTCTTCTTCTAGTCCTCTTTTTGCCCCAGCAAAAAAAAAGATTAATTTGGATGCCTCTAGCTTTCTCTGTGTACAAACATCCCCCACTAAAAAGATATGGGCTGCTTCTGTCAACCAGGAGTTTCCCAGCATGTAAAGAACCTAATTAATGTGAGATTTGAAAGTTAAGTATCATTCAAAACTACATTTTAAAAACCAATCTAAAAATACCAACAGAAGTTGTTATTATTATGCTTCCACAGCGGTGACATCCCCCAGCTTCCCATAATTATAGGTGAGCCTCATGCAGAGAGGGTATAATCAGAATAATAAAACTGTTGGAGCATTTACTTGGTAGGACTAAAGTTGCAGTTTTAAGCAAAGTATTTGTGCTTTCTGAAAATTTCAAGCATCAATTCTTTTAACAGGAATATAGCATGAAAAGAACTTTTACATAGTAATGTCAAGACAGTCTCAAATTGGAAATGAGCATTTTCTGTAATGCAGAAACAAGAGACATCGCTGCTCAGCCTATTCCCTGCTCATGTCAAAGGTTGAACCTGACTTCAGGCAAAGCTGGTACCAACGATAAGAACTCGTACAACAGGGAGAAATCCACTGACAGAGGAATTAACTTGTGGTTTATTGCGCAAACCGGGGAAAAAAAAACAATAAATGCATTTTGCAAATGTGTTTGTTACTTTACTCATACCCTGTCAGACATATATATATATATAAAACTGCCCTTACTTTTCAAAGGAACAAAACACATAAAATGAGAATTAATTGGAAATGGAGATATATATTACATCTAGCCAGGTTGGTTCTCATCTTTATTCAAATTATTTCAAATAATTTCTGAATGATGCTCCAAATGACTGAAAAAAATGCCTTGGGCTCCACTTCCAACATCAGAAATACTGTTTGTCCGACATGGAAGTAAAACATCTATTAGATGTTCCTCCAAGAGTCTTGGCTGTAGAGATTACGGTGATAAATCTTGTCATCAGAGATGGCTTGCACAGATTAGGAAACTACCCTCGTGATGAAGGAATTATCTCAGCTCCCGTCCAGTGACAGCCTCCTTCTTCCCTCCCACACAGGGATTTACTCATCAGATTAGTCTGCCGCCTGCACAGCTACTTCCACAAGTGAAAAAGTATCCCTACCAGCCATATCCCACAAATGAGTGGAGGTTCTTTGAGGTGGTGAAATCGGGACAGCTGAAAAATGGCAAGGCTGACAGGAAACAAACATCATAATAATAAATTTTAAGCTAGAGCTTAAAACGTCCTTCTTAAAAAAAGATATAAAAGACATCTCATGATGAAGCAGCAGGTCCAGTCCCCTTTCCAGGTTCTGTTTTCTGCAGCTCACCAAGGTATCATAGGGTGCTAAGGCTACCTTAAGTTTTGGGGCTGGAATTCACTTGAGAAATTAGTGAGAGCCATTTGCTTTCAGAGATCCCTGTTTTCCTTCCATCTTCACAGATGTTACAGTTTCTCAAATATCGCTCCTGAACTCATCTCTACTTTCAACCTGTCCAAGGAACAAGCATAAGGGATTAGTCCCCAGGTGCCCTGGACTCTGCTCCACCTGACAATACCCAGCAGCAAAACACCCTCTCTAGGCCCGAGTTTCTTCAACCATCTCTCCAACCCCAACTCTAATTCACCCGTCTCCATAACCACAGATGAAGCACTTCAGTCATCACCAGATCGAAATAAAACACTTTCTGAAGCAGTCGGTCAGCTCTTTGTTTCTAGGGTTTCCACCTGGAAACCTTCCTCTCCATCTCCAGTTGCCTCAGACATCGATCATAACTAGATCTGCCTTAGGTGTCCCAGTTGGCCATGGAGCTGAGTGGAAACCATTCTTTGACGATGGTACAACTTCAAAACTTATCTTTGCAGGCAGTAGAGGCTTCTTCCTCACGTGGAAGACAGACTCAAGAGGAGAAAGCTGTACCAGTATCAAATTCTTCCAGGAACACACGTGTTCCAGCAGCAGATGCCACCTTCAAGGGCGCACTTGGAGAGAGAAGAGACGGGACAGGAAAGGGGCCGGCTCACGTGGTGATGTCAACCCTAACTTTAGGTGGATGATGTAAGCACAGTGTCCTTCCCTCCATGGAAAGGCGGGGAAAGAAAATGCTATTCAGAGTCGGTGGGGCAATAATTTCACTTCCTCATCAAGGTTCACATCGCTGATTGCATTTTCCTGCTATAATTGCTGAGCCAAGCTTTTGTGCTGCACTTGAAAGAAAAGGAGTGAATGAAAGAACGTGCACTTTAGGAAATTTCCTGTTAAATCATTAATGAAAAAACAAAAGAGAAAAAAAACCAACTTCAATTCTGAGACCCTTTTTTTATTATTATTTTGGGAGAGTTTATTCTACATTTTCTTTCTGGAACAGCAACAATAATTTTATACGTCTTTGCTGATATTTTTCATAATTTGTAAAACATCCCTCTGATGTTTCCTGCTCTCAGTAAGTTTAGCTGCGAGCAAGTTAACTCTCAGCCCATTAACTTCTAAATTAAAATGAAGTTTTTGTCCCTACAAAAACTTTCTTCCAAAAAAACCAAAATCAAACTACTTTTCTTCAAAGCATCTTCCTGCAGATATTTAGGTTCGTACCTAAAGCTCAGTGAGACAGGGACCCTTCTCCTCTGTGCCACGGTCATCGAATCGCCTAGGTTGGAAGGGACTTTTCAGATCATTGAGTCCAACTATCAACTGAACTAATAAAAACCATCACTAACCCATGTCCCTCAGCACCACATCAACCCATCTTCTAAATCCCTCCGGGGATGGCGCCTCCACCACTTCCCTGGGCAGCCCAGTCCAAGGCTTAATAACCCTTTCTGTGTAAAAGATTTTCCTGATCTCCAATCTGAACCTCCCCTGGTGCAACTTGAGGCTGTTTCCTTTTGTCCCATCACCTGTGACTTGGGAGAAGAAACCAACCCTGTCGGCTACACCCTCCTTTCAGGGAGTTGTAGAGATCGAGAAGGTCTCCCCTTGGCCTCATCTTCTCCAGGCTGAACACCCCCAGCTCTCTCAGCTGCTCCTCACCAGACTTCTCAAAACAGGACTCCTCTGCAACTACAATTTCCTGGCATTGCAATAACATTGGTAGAAATAACAATAACAAATAAAATGCAAACCAGAAGATCTGAGAGCTGGAAAAAGAATGAAGTGAACTAAATAAATCACTCGCAAGATATAGCTCTAGTCACTGAACTTCAGGCAAGGAATAATTAATTCCTTTGCATTGAGACAAGCTGGAGGGATTTTTTCCCAGTCTTCCACGGCCAAAAAGTTGGATGCAATGCAAAAGGAAGACTCGGGATGCAATCACATGTGATTATAAAAGAATTGCTCTGCCACAACAAGAAATTCCTCTAGGAGCTATTCTGTTAGAGTGTGGTAAAGCTCCCTTTCACAATTCTTCAAGCGAGCAATTATTGATAACAAAGCCAAAGGAACATTAGATGTATATCAAGCAGAAGTAATTCAGTAGTGGAATAGGTGATCTCCTTCAAAACAAGGGGCATTCAGGAGCTTTATTTTAGTTGCAGAGTGAAATATCCTTTATTTTATATTTATCTGAAATGCGATGAGAGCAAGGAAGATTTTCTCTTAAATGAAAACAGCCTTCAGGGACTAGGGCTTGTTTGCTTTGCATTTTTAAGCTGTGACCTTACTTCTGAGCCATCGTGGTTTTGGCAGCTACATTATTGCTAATCTCTTCTGGAAATTTTAAAATCTTTAGCCTGAAAGGGTTATTTCTGCATTATTTTATTTTTTTCCAAAACCCTATAGGTAGACAACGAAGGTCTTCGTTCATACACTAAGGGGAAATTTTCTGAAACAATAATTTCAAGATAGGAAATGAGTGCATACAACAGAAACACTTGTGAAACATCTTAATACTAAGATTGTTATGGTATGTCCACAGTACTTAAGGAAGACATCATCATAAACTAGAAGATGCACATCTGGCAAAAAAACTATAATTATTTACTGTGTCATGAATTCTGATTCCATAGTAGCTAAATAACACAGCAAGTAGCAAAATGAAACTCACATTTTGTCCCCTGTAGCTTCTGGATATGAACACTTAATATGGGGGGAAAAAAAATAAAAAGTTACTAAACAGAACTATTTTTATTCCTGAAAGAAAAACACGCTTTTTTTTAAAAAAAATAAATGTTTCCAAAAGCTAGATTTGTCTGATGTGGAAGAGGTCAAAGTAGGCCAAACAGAATGGAAAGGGGGGAAAGCAGCTTCAGTTACATTTTTACGGGAAGTCTCTGGAACTAGTGAGACCCCTTGGAGGTTGTTGGAGGTTGAGAACCAGTACAATTACACCAGTCACATTTTCCTCTGCGCGCAACGCTTCGCCTGTGGTGTCTTCCTACAGGATGGAAGGTTTTAAACACCAGGACATAGATTAGGATTGCAGCCATGAGATCCATAAGCACCATTTCCCACAGGAATTCTTCCAAGTTCTCTCCCTTCAAGCTTAGCTTCCATTTCCCACACTGCTTTTCCCAAAATTAATTACCCTGTGGTAATTAGTTGGCTGATGAGAAGCTGGACACGAGCCGGCAACACACACTCACAACCCAGAAAGGCAACTACATCCTGGGCTGCATCAGAAGAAGCGTGGCCAGTAGGGCAAGGCATGGGGGGATCTAACCCTCTACGCTCTGGTGAAACCTCACCTGGATCCAGATCTGGGGCCACCAACATCAGAAGGACATGGACCTGTTGGAGCAGAGCCAGAGGAGGCCACAGGTATGATCAGGGGCTGGAGCCCCTCTACAGTGAGGACAGGCTGCAAAAGTTGAGGGGTTCAGCTTGGAGAAGAGAAGACTCCAGGGAGACCTTAGAGCCCCTTCCAGTCCCTCAAGGGGCTCCAGGAAAGCTGAAGACAAACTTTGTAGTAGGATCTGTTGCAATAGGATGAGGAGTAACAACTTTTAATTACAAGACAGAAGAGTCAGACTACGCATATCAGGAAGAAAATTTTCATGATGAGGGTGGTGAGATGCTGGCTTAGGTTTCCCAGGGAGGTTGTGGATGCCCGTTGGATAACTACCAATACGTGATGCTCTGTTTGACTCAGTTTATTAATGGTCCACCACATACCAGTGGACTACAACCAGAAAAGCATTGAGATATTACCAAGTACTGGTCACTTCTCCAAGATATATTCCTGTCTTCCATGCACTGAGTCTTTATTTTGAGACAAGTGAATGGCAATTTTGGGTGATCCAAGGTCAAAAGGAAACCTAATGGTCTGCACAATCAGGATTAAAGCACATGTACGTCAGGGTCAAAACTTTGCAGGGGATTCATTCAAACCCATGTTAATCTAAAGATCTGAAGTTCCCTGAGCTACTAGGAGCTCTCCAAAAGCTGGTTGTGAAATTCCACTCATGAAATAACCATTTCTCACTGTTTTGTTCCCTATACTCTAATTTCAAGGGTAGCCCAGAAGAATATATTTTTTCCCCACACACAAATTTATGACTGGGAAATTCTTGTTTAAAAAAAAAAAAAAAACCTCCTACAGCTTCTACACTGAAAACCGTGGCAGGAAACGTAACATAAAAGCAGCACAGTCAGTAAGCACCCTCTCCAGTCAAGGTAAAACCAGAAGATAAGAAGTGGCTTAGATGTAGTTTTTCTGTGCTATAGTTACCAAAGTTCCCACATGGGGTTTCAGGGGGTTATGCTCATATTTTCCTTTCAAAGATATTTTCTCCTTTCACTGTAAAAGAAGCTACAGAGTCATCAGAGGAAACCGACCAGACAGAGCACTTTCTTTACAGTCAAGTTCACCCTAAAGTCAAACAGGGGGAAAAAAAAAAGAAAATAATTACACTGATAGTTTGGCTCTGTCATTTTTCCCATTCAGCTTATAATAAAAACAGGTATTACAAAGCTCTGTGGCTCCCTACAGTTGCTGGGCTGATAAAGGTTAGAGGCTCTGCATGGAAATTTGCCAGTCTCTAGAGCAAATGGCTTTATCTCTAACCTGGTTTATGTGACTTGTTCAGGCAGCAGTATTAAACACGTCTAAAAGTGTCCAGGGATGCACTTTGATTTTATTTTTTTTCTTTTATATTCTCATGTTCTCTTTCACCATTGTGAGCTGCTTCTTGTTTGTACTTTTAATTCTGCAGCTTTGTATTTCTGTGCCTCTTTCTGGACAGGAACTAGCCATTCTTAAAATCTGATCTGACCAGATTTCTGACCAGAATTCAACCTTTGTTATGTGCTCGGCACTTAATGAGGTCACTTCATAATCATTAGGTAAAAATTACACACTCCAGGTCTAATTCTGGTCAGTAAAAGTTTCCAACTATGAAATCAGGTTGAGATTCAGAAGGTTAAGTGAAACCGGATTCTCCAGCCACAGGGAGGAGACCCATCCTTCCCTAATTATGAATCCCTAAGAAACAGTGGGCAAGGGGAATCTCCCATGGGACCACCTAAAGTGTGCTCTTGCCACTGCCCTGATGAGCTCTGGTCTCCAGCACAGGAAAGAAGGAAACACTGCCTTATTTTATTCCCTCATGTCATTGTCCTTCCTTGTATTGTGATGGGACTAACCCACATGTCATCCAGAGATGGGAGCCACCTCCTGTGGCTGCTGAATTCAGGGCCATCAGGAATTAATTGCCCGCCCAGCATCTGCGTGCCAGATGAGGGGGAGAAAACCCCCTGTTTCAGCTCACCTGAGGGCAAGTGGATGGTTTCAACTTCTTCCCATGAGAACCCATATGTGCTGCCAGCTCATGAGTCCATCCAGCCTGGCGACTGAAGTCTGTGCTTTCTCAGGAGGCACAGAAGGGATTTTCTTTGCATGGTAGACTTTGTGGACTGCATGAAAACATCCCAGCAGCACAAGCCTCTGGCCACCATTCCATCTGTCAGAAGTCTAGACTTTTCCAATGCGTCTGGCAAACTAACAAACAAACCGAGGAGCAAATTCATTATTAAAAGCGAGAAATCTTCCTGGGCTTCGAGAGCGATGCTTTTTACCAAACCAAACTGTCTGAAAACATAACCCTTTAGTTCTAAAACACAGAAAAAAATATTTTAAAGTGTTTAATACAATCACAGTAATTGTCTCTAAATAAAACCCAAGGATTGATGTATTCCCCTCAGACGTAGAGGGTGGGGATGAAGCTGGATGGACCGTCTGCCTGATGCAAGAGACTTCCCACTGTTTCCTGCAGAGGAGATGGAGTTTCCTGTATCTGTGTTTATGTGTGAGGAGCCATCACCTCCTCAGAAGCACATCCACACAAACAAACCCCTTGTTGAAGGGAAAGTGAGCCCTGCTAAGACGACAGCAAGGGGATCACTGCACCCTTCAGCACTGACTCATCTAAGCCTCCACCACTGTCTGATAAACTACAAACAACCCAAGGCACATTTTAACACTCTAATCACTTTCTCCTTATGTTTGTCCAGATCAAACACAGGGATACAAGACGTAATAGAACTAATTCTTGAAATTCTTTCCTCTCATAGGTGATGCTTCAGCACCGCAAACAAACAAAACACCCTCTTTTTCAGGATTTTGAGGGTACACAAAAGTATGTTTAATTCTGGGTTTGTTCATTAGCAGGGACCAGGCACCCCAGTGTAGTTCAGAACTCTGTCTCTCCACCTTGTGACATCTCTAAGTTCTCAGCTCAGGCTCCATGGTCTCTGCTTCCCTCATTCTCCTGCCTTTCACTTGGAAAAAAAAAATCTGAAAGACTACTAATAAAATTAGCCTGCTCAATCCCCCTGCATGCCAAATCCTTGTCATTTACCTATATTCCATGAGCCAGTATTTTAACTGCAGCCCATTTTCAGCAGAGCTGACCTTCCGTGTGCCTTCCTTCCATCCCTCGTTCCCTTTCCTTTATGTCCAAGGCACACCCTGATAGCCAGATCCTATCCTCCACCTCCGAGTGGTGTTATCTGGACTCATGATTTTACCAGGCGGCTTGGAAAGATAACAGCAGCTTGTTGACAAGCTGCAATCTAATGTACATAAAACTGAAAGGGAAGTTAATGTATAATGGAAAAGGGAAACGAGTTAAAAGGCAAGCGAGGAATGTGCTGTGCTGGAGTGCCAAGAAGCTGCAACATGGACCATGGGCAAGACTATTCAATCAAGAGCTATAAAAAAAAAAAACCCCAAACTCTGGTAAAATAAGAGCTGCAATCCAACTGTTTAAAAGTTAAGCATATCTGGATAAAAGCAATCTAAACCAGTCCCCTATTTTTTCCCCTGCATGCTTTTCAGAGCTAGCAACTACTTCCTCAGCAAACCCTGTGTAAACAACTCCAACTCCTCACTCACATAGAATTAGATGTCACAAAAAGCATTTGCTTCCACACTCCCAACCAGCAGCTTTGGCAGAACTAAGTGGAACAAGCACATTAATTAATGTACTTCTGCTTTGGACAACAAAGAGAAGACAACCCCACTAAGCAGCACACCAAATGGCTTGTTTAGGCTCAAAACTAATGAAGGGGCTGCGGTGAAAGGAGCAATGAACTTCAGATGTCTTGCAAAGTGCTCCCAAAAAAGTAAAAAAAGAATAGGACTATATTCACATCCTCAATAAAGCTTTTAGTTTCTCTTATTCTCCCGTCTCCTCACTTGAAGCTATGCCTTTTGTCTATCCAAAACCAAGGGAAGAGACATGGAGACTGGCTTCTCTTTTGAGCCTTCGGTTTCAGCCCACAGCTAGATCACAGCAGTTCTGTCTAAGACACTTCCTACCCCAGACAGGCAGCCAAAAATCCTGTCCATGTGCTCCCCATGTCAAGTATCGCAACATCCTCTTCCCAGGAGGTATTACACACAGTCCTGTCCTGCTCCGACCCACCTAGAAAGCAGCTCCAAAGACCAGCACGCTTATCTTTGGTCCACTGCATCTTTCCACTGTTGGCCCCCATCGATACCACATTAAATCAAAGCTCTTCTCTTTCCCTTTCAGGTTTTTTTTTTTCTCCCTGTCTGTCCATCTAAACAAAAATATCAGCACCCAGCTCCAACCAGTCTATGTCACCACTGTCCATCTTCCACCAAACCAAAGCAAAAGCATTTTGCTGTCTTTTTCCAAAGATGCACAGAGAAGAGTTGAATAAAACTGCCTCCCCATCTCCTTCCAACTGCTTTGACCTTCCTATTACGCACCCCCACTGTACTGGAGGGGGTGTGAGAAGGGGACGGGAGGATGTTGTAGGTACCACATGTTTACACAGCTCCAGTCACAACAGAGGGCTTCACCCGCAAGCACAGTTCCTGCACGCTGTGATAATAAACAAAAAGAAAGAGAGATGGGCTTCTCCATCCCAATTGTGTGTACTGAGCCCCTCTGCAGCACAGCACAGGTTTCACCTATAACCACCGCTCTCCTTCCAGCCTGATTCTCCTGAAGGGACCATTCCCAGTGTCCCCAGTACTCAGCCCCGCTTCCACCCACAGCACAGGACCAGCCAAAACTGTGACACAGCTCTGGGGCAGCTGGGGGCTCAGAGCAGACCCCTGTGCTGATGCTCCTCCTGGCTGAAATGGCATCAGGATCATAGAATCAGAGAATTGTCCAGGTTGGAAGGGACCTTTGAGATGGAGTCCAACCATCAACTCAACACTGACCCATCTCCTTCAGCACCACATCTTCTACCTGGCTTTTATATGGCACTCCCCTTCCCTGGGCAGCCCATTTTGGTGCTTCACAACCCTTTCAGGGGAGAAATTTTTCCCAATATTCATCCTAAGCCTCCCTGGTGTGACTTGAGGTTCTTGTCCCGCTGCCTGTTCGTTGGGAGCAGTGGAGGAAGGAAAGCACACCAGCAACCCCACGGGATGATTCACAGCTCCTGTTGAGATGACTGGGCTCCTTATTTTACACTGTACTGACAGGCTGAAAACCAGTTTCCACAGTCAGGGATCCTGCTGGAGGCACTGGGGGAAGGCGGGTGGCAAAGCTACAGCACCCAAAAAGGGGTGAAAGGGGTGCTGCTGCACCACTTTGCAATGGGAACAGGGAGAAGCAGGGTCAGGACTCCTCCTGGGGAAGCGTTGCCAGCCAGTTTTGTAACCCCATGATCAATATTGTCCAGGTTAAAAAAAATATTAAAAAAATATATAAATCATCTGTCTGCTGGCAGAAAGCGATGTAGAAGTCTCTGCACTTGGGAGGGGGTCCTGCTGGAGCTCATTGCTCCTCTTCCAGCAGTGAAGGCTGAGCACTGGGGAGGGTGGGAAATACCAGGGGTCAGAGAACTGGGGGGAAAAAATAAAATTAAGGAAAAAAAAAAGAAAGAAAAAAGAAAATCAGTCACCTGTCTCCCACAGGGAACGGCAGTGCCCAGCACTATGCTGGCTGATTCAGTCCCGCCTGGAAACAGAGGAAACCACAATTTTGGAGTCTCTGGCTGGCAGGGACTCCTGGAGATCACCTGGTCCAGCCTTCTGCTCACAGCAGGACTGGGTTCAAACAGCACCCAGAGACTCCAGGGAGGCTCTTGTCCCTGTGCTGACAGCTCATGGGTTTCAGGGTCTGAGCTTAAGTCAAATGTTTGTAGAAACAGAAGGAGGCTTAAACCACGCTGAACACACCACATGGATGTCCATGAATGTCAAAGGGATTGGAAATACCTCCATCCCATGCACACATTTGTTTCTCCACCCTTTGGCTTTCTCTGTGTCTCCAGCCAGATGCAGTTGACTATCTGCTGGAGAGCCAAGAGGCCACTTCATCTGTGCAAGAATAAAAGGAGTGAGCCAAGAGTCACTTGCACAATGAAGACATTGTGTCCCAGACTTCTTAAAATCCAGCCCGTGAGGGAACCAGGGGTGGGGAGGACAACCACCACCACCCTGGGTATGGGAAGCATTCGAGCTGACGTTCAAGCACAAACAGCAAGTGATCTGCTCAGGGAGTGGGAGCAGTAAGAATTTTTATTCCCCCCTCCCAGAAAAAAAAATCTGGGAATTTATCTCTTGCATCACGGCTTGATTAACAGCAGAAATGCTGTGAGCAGATGGATCCAAAGCAGCAAGATAATTTCCTGGTCCTGCTGCTGTATTTGTTTGTTATTAGGCAGCGTCAATTGACATTTGGGCAATGAGTCATCTCATAGTCTTTATCAGTAATAAGTCGCTTTTCCTTGTCAGTATTCCCAAGTTTGCTTGGAAAAGCAAAGTTGGCTGGGAACCTTACTGGAATCTTTTGCTGCTGCTTTTGGGAAGCTACCTGGCAGCCCTGGGCCCCATGGTAGGTACCAGCAAAGACCTTCTGTCGTCTTACAGTGATTTCTGTAAGAATACGTTAGTGAGGAGCCACAAATGCCATTTATCAGAACATGAGGATTTAGAAGTATCAAAGTTTTTCTCCAAAAAGCATCAAGTCAGCATTTTATAGCAACAAGGAACTTACAAGTGAGATGATGGTGCCGAGCTCTTTTGAGAGAATTTTAGCATCCCCTTTTAATTTTTTTTTTAATATACAAGAGGAATTTTTCTAATTCAACTGAGTTGATAGGGAGTGCATCTCTCACACTGCTGAGCACTCAAATCATTCACCACTGCAGATCACTTTCTTTTTCCTTCCTGTGGGTGCCCATGACACAACAAGAAGTTATCTTATGCAATCCAGCAGGGATTGTCACCAACTGCTAGGAGCCTCTTCCCCAGCCTCATGGGTGACCCAGCAGCTCACCTTAAGCCACTCTCCTCCATAAATAACATCCTACAGCCCTGCTATTTCAACTCCTTTCTGCACCACTTTCAGTTCCACTTCCAGGTCATGATTTCCTTCGGCTCAGCTGATTTCCCAAGCAAAATAATCCATCAAGATTGTGTCTCCCTTCTCCCTAAGGAAAACAGTAGCGTTTAAAGGTACTAAATATTCTTTCACAGAAGCCTTTTTTTTTTCCCTTTATTCCATGGGGTTTGGGGTTTCATTTTGTTTTGTTGTTTCGGGTTTTTTTTTTGGTACAGAAACTAAAAGGCAATGATGCCAGGAGACACTGTCTCTCCTCAGTCTCACATTCAAAACATCTTCCAAAGTTGGGGAGCATCATCAGGAATCTCAGCTCTGGTTCTGACCACACTTTGTAGGGAAAGCAACGTCCCAGGCTGCTGAACTCTACATGACTTTTAAGTTCTTTGAAATATAGTCCACTCTCCTCTTCAGCCCATTTCCAACAGGCTGAGGCTCTACATCTGTTTAATCCCACTCTGCCCAGTGTGATGAATTTCTTTGCTCAGTCTCACCCTCATTCCTGTGAAACACAGTTAGAGATCACACTGGCCTTCGGAAAATAACAGAATTTGACAAAAGAGCTTTTTAGACCAAACCCTTACAAGTTTTAGGGACCTCTTCAGTAAAGAGCTAACGTTTAATTTCAATTCTGAATTATATGTGATATTTTCTATGGCATCCAGCACCCATGGTTCTCACTTCTGTCAAGTTAGAAGACACGTAATCAGAACAGATGAAGCAAGCAGAAGTGAAATTGCCTTGTATGTGGCAAAATAATTCTCGGGTATAAAAAACCCACAGCAATTAGGGTAAAAAAAAAACAACAACATCCTCAGAGTGTATGTAAAATAAACTCAGCGGGGCTGATTCAGCTGTGAAATGCCAAATGATCAGCTGCTTTTCGGAGTGGCGGGATGCAGGTTCCTGCTCCCACCTTTAGAAAACAGAAGCTGCATTTACAGGCTTTGCTTCCAGATAATCCCCAAACCCAAAATAAGTCACAAGGACAAGACCCAGTAACAGGGATGTCATTTTCAGCATCTGGTTTATGCAGATTCAACATACTGACTGTGCCCAGCACGCTCCCAACAGACTGCCTTTTTCACTCCCTGGTGACATCAGTCATCCATCCAAATACATTACAGGATTAAAATATTCACTAAAACCATAATTCAGTGTCAGCAGCCCAGCTAGGAAGAGCTTTTCATTAATTGGTTTATTAGATAAAACATACATCATCATATTGTGGAGAAAACAGCTGTCTGGTGTGCTGTACCATACCAAATAGGTCAAAGTAAGGCAATGCAAAGAAAGAAAGGAAACTGTACTATTCTTTGATATCAGTTGAAAGAGCAGAACACATCCTCCAGAGATGATGTCATGCATCAAATTTCCATGTACCAGCTAGGTGACTTTTTTCAGAATAAAAACTAAGCTGTTATTACTGAAAAGGTGCATATTCAAATTATTAAAATCGACTAGGAAAATTTTATTATTACTCCTGGGGTTAAGAACCATTTCTTTTTTTTTTTTTAGAAGTAGCCCATCTATATGATTCATTTCCATTTTTTCCGTATTAAACACTTTTAGTTTCGTTTCCAAATTAAACTAATAACTTTGGATTAATATAAAACTTAGTACCGAGAAATAGATAACGTGACTTTCAGTCTAAAATCGGAAAGAAAAACATCCCGCTTGGTTTGATTCCAAGTGACTGTTTTTCCAAGCGAAGCAATTAAAGTCACAGGTTTTCCTATGACACAGCTGTTTCTGGAGACCTCTGCACATCTGTGTGTCCTTCCCCCTGTGACCCCCCCAAGGAGGCAACCAGAGCAGGTGGAGACACCAAAGCATCACCCTGGGTTCCAGCCCGGAACCTGTTCCCCTTAGAAGCTTCTCTGCTGCTTTCAAGCCATCTCCTGTGGAGCCACCATGAGTTATGGCCATGCTTCATGTGGGGAGGAGATGGGGGCTTGGATGAGAAACAGCAGACCTTAAGGGGGAGGACAAGAGTTTGAGGACAAAGGAATAAGAATCTGTGGAACTGGTTGTTGGGAGTAACGCCAAGACTGTACAGGATGGGATAAAGATGAAATGAAAAGGAAAGAGTCCACCTAAACCACAAAGAGACATTTTTATCAACTACCTTTGAAATTAAGCACCAGAGCTCTGCATCTCAAGGAGGTCATGTTGTTAAGAACAAGTTTTGAGTTCAGAAGAAGTTTTAGATAAGTGTAATTTATCTAATGTTATTTTTTAGATGAATATCATTTATCTAAATCCTTGCACACTATTTGCATGTCATTAAGCCAATGCATCCCAGTAGCGGCCAGTTTTACTCTCTCAGTCCTCAGCTCCCCTGACCAAGGAAGGGACAGGCTCTTTCTTTCTGCAGCCCTTAGAAAAATAGCTCAAACTGGATGCTGGGCACATTTTGTGCTCAAGTCACAGCTTCACTGTCCAGATAGAAAGCAGGTCCATCACTAGAAGCTGTGAGTTTCTATCTTTTATCTAGACTGGTTAGTTTTTCTACACCATCCTAGAAAAATCACAGAGCCTTCAGTACAATTCTGGGCCACTGCATCATCAGCATTGCCCAACCCTCTTCAAAGTTGAGCCCAACCTTCCCATTCCACCCGTGACCAGCCTGCACCTAGTTAAAGTGAAATATTCATAGGCAATACCAGGCAGAGATCAATACAGAACACATTCAGCTCCAATTTAGCATCTGTATCACCCCTTACTTCCTAAGGGACCAGGAACAAACACCAATCAAGCAAAGTCCAGTCACCATTACAGCAACATCAGCAGAGTTCAGAGACTTCTTCAGTTGTTCAGGTCTCCCAGAAATTCTTTCAATTATCTCCAATTTACAAAAAAGCATTCCAAAAAGTTATTACCTGTCCATTCATTTAAAAAGTATTAATTAATGACTGAGATTTTTGTTTTTTCTAAAGAAGGCTGACAGCGGATAACAATAAGACTCCCAAAATCCTGACAGATGAAAAGCTGTGACACATTATCGCATTGTCCTCAGCGTGTGACCAGAAGAGCTGTGAACCAGCACCACTTCTGACTGCCAAGGGTCCCTCAGCTTTCATTCCTTTAAAAGGAGATCCAATAATGTTGGAGGCAAAAAAGCACAGAGTGGTATGGCATCAAAAAAAAAAAAAAAAAAAGGGAAAAAAACCACCCAAGAGATAAATGATAATTACAAAATATATTGTTATTCAACACAGAGCAAGTCTTGCTGCCAAGGCAGAGTCAGTCAACCTCAGCTGGTGTTTAGACTACCAGTTTTCCACAGATTTTGTTCTGCTACCTTCACAAAGCCACTTGAGGTCTGAGCCAGGATTTCACGTGGACAGGAAACTCCCCCTCGGCCACAAGAAAAATTCCTCTGTCCTTAAAGACTGTTATTCCCCTTTCGCACTGCAAAGCCGAGAAAACCCCAGAGAACATTTCAGACCCTCGTACTTTTGAGTAAGCTCTTCTTCCCCCTCTCCTTCCAGACTCAGATGAGAGTTGAGGCTTGTAGGAAACACTGCTAAAGTCTTCAGCAGCACTTCCTTTTTTATTTTATTTTTGCCAGAGAGGAGATTTAATCTTCATCTTGACACACTGCAAACCAAATCCAAGTTTCTACCTGGGAGTGAGGATTAAGGGCCCACTCAGTTGTGCTTTTTTTACCCCCTTCTTTCCATTCCAAATGCAAAACAACTCACATTAGCTGGGATGACACAACTCAGATCAACCCGATACCTGCAAGTGAGGGCAAAAGCTCACAGAGTATTGCTCAAACAAGGTAAGGGCAGCTTTTTTCAACCAGTCTCCCAAAGAGGAAGCATTTCTGGGACTGCTAACAGGAGGTTTTAGCCAGCTCTTGCTTACTCAAGCTGACAGAAAAACACTGAAGAGAAACCAAACTAAGAAAAAAAAAAGAAAGAAAGGGGAGAAAAATAGCACTGAAGTGTTTTCATTTTCAAATATGCTCCAGGTCTTGATCTCTTTCCAGGGGTGCAGGGATGTCCTAAGCCATGTAGGAGCAGGAGAAGGTGAGTGTGGGCAAGGAGCTGGAAGTTCCCTGGGCAAGGAGACTTTCTGGAGGAAAGCAGAACTAGGGGGATAACTGGGTTGGATGAGGCCAGGGCTGGTTTTACTGGGTGCAGGAATCAGATATTTGTAAGATCAGGTGTGGAAGGGAGAGAGGAACATGGATTGCTCCAGTCAAAGAGCCTGGAGGCCAAGGTACACAGTTGAGGACAGAACAACCTGTTGGGATCGACAGGACAGTCATGTGTGGGAAGACAAAGCCAGATGAACTGAACCTACACATTGCTCCTGACCACTCCAGTTTCAAAGACCTTATAGTTTTAGAGATAAATAACAGCAATTTGCAATTTTGAGGAAAAAACCTTATAGCAATCTCATCTCCACTCAATGTGGACTGCCATTCTTCTCAGAAAAAGGCTACCTCACCAGATGATTAATGTCTCTACTCCCAGAATTTTTGATGGCTTACTTTATCACGCAATCTTGGGTCTCAAACTCATTTAAACTAGATAAATCAAAAGAGAAGCAATTAACCCAGGGAAAAAAAAATGTTTGCAACATTCATACTGCAAACATTTCTCAGTGGCCAGTGATGATTAAAAACAGATAATTCCATATTCAGGCAATTAAATCACAAAATTGTCTGTCTTCACTGGGAACTGCTGCCACTCTACAGCAAAACTGTATTGGCTAAAATGATCACTCCTAAAATAACTTCTGAAGTTCACAAAAGTCCTTCCTCCACTGACTTCCACAGATTTTGGGACTTGGCTTTAAGGTAAAGATTATTTAATCAAGGTTGAAGTTATCTTTCTCAGTGAACGTCATGTTAATTGCAACCCTCCTAGTGTTTTACCCACTCAAAACCATTGCTGATCTCTAAGTCACATTTCAGTCTCGTTCCACCCTTGGTGTGGTCTCAGAGGTTGACCATCCTAAGGCACACTATTGCTTTCTCTTTTTTTTTCTTCCCCTTCTCTTTCTCTGTTCAGGTTCCCCCCCTCCCCCTCCTTTTTTAAGATCAGCCCCATTCTTTTTTAACCTTTAACCTCACTGGTTGAGCTTCTCTTTAAGCAGCATATTCTCAGTGTGAATATACCAGGTTTTTTGAAGAGCAACAGCAAATACATTAAATCAGTCAAGGCCCTGAATCTATAATGCAATACTCTAGTTGAGTTAGCAAATTCAAACAGGTCAACAGGCAGAAAGAGCCAGAATAAAAAACACCAAAGCACAGTTTTACCAACTTTGAACATAAAGAAGACACAGGCATAGTTCAAATCAATGCAACTGCTTGCAAGCTGTAAATCCTTGTTTCCTGTGAATTATTGTCTTTATACATCACACACTACGACCACAAAAACCGCAGCAGCTCTGCCAAGTCCTTCCTGATGCAGCAGCATCTCCAGCTGCCTCCAGGTTTTCTTTCTTGCCCCACAAAATCCTCAGTCCTGTCCCATGCCTCCAGAGCTCACCACACAGCCACAGCATCCCTCTTCTGTCTCCTCTGGCCTTTCACTAAAGGGCAGACAGCAAGGGCTGCAATTAATCAGCGCTGCATAATTGCCCAGGGGCCAGCAGGCTGCCTTCACAGAGTGAACCAGGGTGGGTTCCTCCCTGCCCCTTTGTAAATAAGTAAATAAAATGGTGCAAATACCTCTCACCTCTACCCAGCTAGAGATTTTCATACAACTTGAGAGCACTTTAATATCTTTTTGGGCCTCTCCTGATTTTTCCAATTCTGCTGAGCTGTGTAACAAGTCCCACAAATTACTGGAAGGCACTGAGAGACACTGCAATTGCACAATTCCTCCTGAAACTGGGGAAAATGACATTATCATCCACGTTTCAGCTGCCTTGTTCTCTGCCAGCATCTCTTCACTGGAGGGACAAACCCTTAGGTTGCTCCTGAGACTGAGCATTCACAGAGTCACAGGATGCTATGGCATTGGAAGGGACCTCNGAGATGGAGACTCCACCATCTCTCTGGGCCACGTTCATGGCCACATCTCCTCCTTGGTGTCTCCGTTAATGCTCCCTTGTGGGCCTCTATGGAGAAGTTTGCCTCTATCAAACCCCCAGCCACAACTCCAGTTTGTTGCCATCACCAGCTTTCTTACACACCACAAGCTTTTTCATATGTGTATATAGAAACAGATACCCAAAGAAAACAAGCACGAGGGCTTTAATTTATTTTTTTATATATATTTATATCTTGCTGGGCAATCACCAGAAGCACCATGCATCCACTTCTAATAATCTCATCTGGGAATTCCCACCGAACGGAATGAAAACGCAGCTCTTCCCTGAAAGCCACTGGCAAAGTTTGTCAGACTGAACACCAGTTACTTTTGTGTGGCTCAAGTCCAAGCCTTCCTCTGGATCCTATAGTAAATCTTTCCTATGATGCAGTCAGGAATTTTTACATTAAAAAGCAGAATTTGGGCAAGTGCATGAGTGTAACAGCATAATTACTAGAAAGCCCTTATGCAACACTGGATTTTACACCTTTGACCACATTTTTCTTGTTGCAATACAAGCTTCTAAATCCCTCTTCTTGCCAGTTAGAACCTTAGCAGGTGCCACATCTATATTAAATAATCAAAATTTGTTATAACAGCACTGGGAAATAAAGTCCCATTTCGCTTGCATATTAGTGCTTTGTAGATAACACACATCCAACAGCTTTCCAGGTGTCTGAAAGGAGGAATTACTGCCAAGTCAAATTTAGAAGTTTGCATTGAGAAAGCTTTGATTAAATTCTTCTAACAAAGAGGCAAACGCAGCTTTCACAAAATACATGTTTTACATTTCCTCACCCTTACATCACAACTTCACTGGAGCCAACAGGAAGGTGCAGGTACCAAGAAAGCCATTTGACACAGCAAAGCAAAGGAGACAGTTGAACTTTTCTGCTAAAATGCTTGGGATAAGTGAATATTTACTTTCCACTGCTATCAGCATATTTTTGAGTCTAAAACCTCCAACGGTTTTAAATTTAGTTCTTATTTCTTACTCTCAGCCCTGCTGGGAAAAATCCATCAGCTCACAGCAGATGAAGAACGTGAGCATTGATAGATTTTATTCCTCATTTGGCTTTTCTGCAACTGTAAGAATCAGAAACATAATTCATCCTCGGGGAATGCCGAGGTCTCGGAAGAAAGCTTGGCAGCAAGAAACAGGTGCTATAAGTCATCTCTGACCACAGAAGGTCCAAACTATGCCTCTAACCTCCAGGGAGGTAGCTTATTCCTCTCTATTTGTAGAGGTCCTGGCACCTGGAGTTCAGCTAGGGTTTCAAAATTATAATATAAAATTGAATTATTGATGTTTTTATAACATATAAAACATATATTATACAGAATAAAATACGTATTTCAAATACTGCTGGCTACAAACTATTAGTCTCTACCAGCATGGTTAGCATGTAGGAATGGTACTGATGCTAGTACAAGAGCCCTAATTTATCCCATTACCCCATGATTAAAAGGCTTGAGAAAAGAATATGGAAGCAGTAAGCTGAAGCTCAGCAGGCAAAGGGAATAAAACAAAGAATCAGCTTGTGATGCTGACATGCCTGCGTGCCTGTGCCTTCCCCATAAAACAAGCTCTTGCTCTTTTGTCACTTGTCCACAGCCTTCACAGAACAGCAGTGCTGTTCTGATAACTGTGCCAAGCGTGGAGGGGAAACAAAATTCCTCCTTCTGACATGATTTAATTACTCAAGATAAAAATCTAAGTGACAAGAAGAGAGGAGGAAAAAAAAATATAAAAGTGCATATAATGTCCAGGCCAAGTTATGCAGTTAATTTCCAGGAAGAAAAGGAAGCAGAACCGTCAGCTTAGGGTGGAAGAGGAGGGAGAATGGTCGGTTTAGGGTCTAGCTTTACCAGTGGTAGGAGAGAGGGTTTTATAAACACAGTGTTGTGACTTGCTAGAAAGCAGATAAAATAGTAGACTGCCAGAGAGGGCACTTGCAAAAGAGCTTTGCTACACAGATTAATTGCCTGCCAGCCAGCTGTAAGACAGTGATTTTGCCTCAGCTTTCTGGCTTTGGAGGCAAGGAGGGCACACAACACAGAAGGGAGACAGGGTCCTACCCCTCACACCCCTTCCTCACCATAAGACATCACCCTGGCTTTGCAACCACAGAAAAAGCCACGCATGGGAGCATCTGTGCCACCCCACCATCCCAAACACACTCACCACAAGGCAGGGAAATCCAGCACGAGTCAAGGTTCCTTCAACCAGCACAGCAAGCCAAACCAGCACCTCCTCAGAACAGGATTTAGAAAGGGGAAAAGCTCTTTCTCCTGTTCTTTTAGGCTGGGATGAGCTGGAGTGGGCTCTAAAGAGGTGGGAAAGTAACGAGAGGCAGGTGGGACAGTAACAAGAGGCAGGTGGGAAGATAACGAGAGGTTCTTCCACCAGGTGAAAGCCCTGGGGATCAAAAACTCAACCCAGCAGGAGAGTCAAAGGGACAAAACCAAGTGCTTTGCCGTCTCAGAAGTCTTTTTCCAAACCAGAACATGAGGGAAAGGCCTCTGTTTGCAGCAGGATGGGTTCTCCACTGATGGAGGCACAAGGATGGAGTGCCCATCAGGTCTCTTAAGTGAAAAAATAGTGGGAACTTGGCAAAGCAGCTCCCAGTTGTCCTAAGGGAGGAGGGGAAGATGTTAGCAGCTGCCCTAAGGAAGTAATTTGGGGTTATCAGGAAAAGTGAATACAGGGGAGAAGACTGATAGGATAAAAAAAACAGAAGAGTTAAGGCAGCTGGTGGGCATTTGCTGTTGCTGAAAGCTCAGCTGACCAGCTCGCAGGTTTTTAAGCCACAGGAATCAGAGCAGCTTGCTCAGACAGTGTTAAATCATTCCAGCCCTTAACTTAGGTATATGTACATATATTTCCCATGTTCATATTTTCTGGATAGCTTGGCAAATCCATTTGTAGCAGCTACTTAGGGTGGCTTCAGGAGTTCTGTGAAAAACACACTTAAAGGGGCTGTGTAATTGTCTGAGTGTGTTGTTTCTCCCACTGCTCCTGTGAGTGGCTGAAGAGGGGTGTAAGCAGCCTTACAGCAACACAATTTCTAGAAGTGCCTTTTTTTATAGCCTTTTGATAAAGAGGGTACACCTTGGTCACCTTAACAAACCAACTTTTAATTATTATATTACTTTCTGTAGCTAACCCTAGACTTTGGGCTACTTCATCCCTACAAACCATCCAGCTCGGTTCGTCAGCTTTTGGGTTTCCCAGGCATAAAACCCGTTATTACAAAACTCAGCTTGGAAAAGCCACTCCAGCCCATGTGCCTGTAGATATTTTATTATTTTTTTAATCAATCTAATGCCAGATGACACAGAAGTACGTTTTCATTAACACTGACCAGAAGGCGGAGCTCCCCCTTGCAAGTCGTGGGAATTTCCAGAGAGCGGGATAACAGCAAGGAAAAACTATGAGTGGGTGTGGACCCTGTTCTGCTCCCGTGGTAAGAACCTGAGGGCTGAGATCACCTGTAACAGGAAGGTTAGGACATATCATATATATATACATACACGTACGTATGTACAGAGATAGCATCGGTACCTGGTGGGCAGGGACAGGGATGGAAGCACCTGCAGATTCACCAGGTCCCTTCCCTTTCTCCATGTCCACACCTACAGCCTTGATCACGGTGATCATTGCAGCCTGGGAGACAAGGTGATTTCTGATTTCCATGCTTTACAAATCTTCTTTTTTAAAAAGAAGAATGTCTGTAAAGCAGGATCAAAAAAAACAACCAACCCCTTGGCATCATTTTCCACAGCTAAAGGTCCCTCTGTATTAATTTGGCTCCCTTTAAAGTCTGGAATGTGCTTGTGTTGGTTGGTCTTGGGGGGTGTGGGGTTTGGTTGTTGTTTTTTTTTTTCTGTGTCCTAAGCAGCTTCAGATTTCCATGAATTAAAAACACATTTAAGTTTTTGGAAAACAATTGTTTGGCAGTTTGTTTTTTTTAAATGAGAAAAACATAACGTAAACAGAACTGCAGTCTGCACTAGAGAGAACCTTCCAGGTTGGGTGGGATGGAGCAATGCAGCATCAGCATCAATCTTGGAGCAAACCGGCCAGTGAGGGTTGAATTTTGAGAGAATCCAAGATGACTGATTTTTTTTTTAAGGTACAGAACCATAACTGGTTCAAAAAGGGTTGCGTGGATGTAGGCAGGTGACAGTGGAAGCTGAAAACTTGTGCGTGAAAGGAGGAAGAACGGGTAAAACTGGAGAAGTGACCATTGGCTGCACTAAGATAAAGCCACATCCAAGAGTTATTCACTCCTCCCAACAAGGCTGAGGGTGGCAATTAAATGCTCTGTCGCTACAAATGGTTTCAAAACCAATTTAGAGGCAGCACAGTCAGGTTGCCCGAAGAGCTGCTAGTTTTTCGTTTAATGCAGGTAACACCCAAGATTAACCCAGTCGTTAAATCTCTCCGTGACATAGAGCATTTTTCAAGTCATAAAAAATCATAGCAGCAGACCGCAGACCGTGGTGGTTTTCCCCTGTAAAACACCTGCATTTGATCAACATGAAAAAGGAAAAAGGCTTTTCCAGGAGTGAATGTCGATTCATAACAGCTCTAAACTTGATTTGCTCTCCCCGAAGCACCTGAAGAGCACACTTTCCAGCAGCACCAAGAACGTGCCCAAACTGTTCCCATGGAAGTGTTGTGGACTGTCACCTCAAAACTGCCAACTGGGTATCATCTGGAAAACACAGCCTGGATTTCTAGAGAAGAACAATGCTAAATTGCCAGCGAGAACCTGGGAATTTGCAAGATCAGACCAAATATTCAATGCAGAACCATAGAATCATAGAATCGTGGGCTGGTTTGGGTTAGAAGTCCATCCAGTGCCATCCTCTGCCCTGGACAGGGACCCCTCCCACCACACCAGGTTGCTCCAAGCCCCATCCAGCCTGGCCCTGAACCCCTCCAGGGATGGGGCAGCCACAGCTTCTCTGGGCAACCTGTTCCAGGGTCTTACCACCTTGGAAGAGAATCCTCTGAGGAGACCTCAGAGACCCTTCCAGTCCCGAAAAGCCCCAAAAGGGGGGCTTTTCGGAACTGGAAGGGGCTCTAAGGTCTTCCTGGAGCCTTCTCTTCTCCAGGCTGAATCCCCCCACCTCTCCCAGCCTGTCCTCCCAGCATCTCCATGGCCCCGCTCCAACTGGTCCATGTTCTTCTGATGTTGGTGGCCCCAGAGCTGGACACAGTGCTCCAGGTGGGGTCTCACCAAGGCAGATAGTACTTAACCACGTGTCTGAGAACTAAAATACAGTTACAAATAGAAATGCATAAAATCTTAGTACTTTAGCCTTTATTAAATTATAATTTAAAAAAAAAAAAAAATGAAGTGGACAACAGCGTCATCCAAAAAAATCTCCTTTTATAGCTTCAAGGGTCTGTGGGAACATCCTCTGCTCAGAAATGGCAAGAGATGAGCTTTTGGCAGCTTAGCCGGGAAGTCTACGCAGCACATCGTGTCACAACATCAGGAGGAAGGAAGCCAGGAGAATTTAGGAAGGGAGCAGAGAAAGTTGGGTTTGGTTTTCTGACACGAGTCCCTTTGGCAGAGCATCCTGCCACCCCCTGTGCCGGGCACAGCCTTGCGGGGAAGGGCAGGGTGAAAGGCAAACAGATGAAGTAACAGCTGTAAAATCCTGTTTTACAGTCTCAGCACCATCCATGCACAGAGCTCCCTGCGCTCTCACACTCAGCAGGACACGTATATGCTGAACTTTCAATGAAAACAGGAACAAAAACAACTCTTTATTTGCTTTATTTTTTGTATCTGCTTTTCTTTATTTATATATACGGGGGTTTTTTGTGTGCCTATATTTTGCTTTTCATCAAATTGCAACATTACATGTTTGCCTGGGTCTCCTTGTGAGTTTTTCTCATACAAACACCCAAAGTGACACGACAGGACACTCTTAAAATGCTTCCCAGTGCACACAACACAAACAGTTTCACGCTTTGGAGCCTGAAGCTTTCAAAGCACTGGAAAAGCAGGGAGAAGGGATGCCAGGGTGATGTCACAAGGATGAAATACAGCTACACCTTGTGTGGAATTAAGTCAGTCCTGCAATAACGAGCCCTTAAACTGTGCTTACAGGCCTGGTTGGCAGGAGGTTCAGCACAGATATAACCTGGGGGAAATTCCATGTGGGAGGAAATGCATTCCTGGTGTGTGTCTGAAGCCGTGAAGGATTCAAGGAACGGGCAGGACCATCGTTGCCTCCTCCCATCGGCACGTCCATCACCGTCATCGCTCTCCTGCTACGCCATCAAGGCCAACTGAGACTCTCTACTTGACCTGACAAGAGCCAGCAGAGTTTTGGCAGAAGCTGAGTAAGATTCTGGCCCAGGTTGCCCAGAGAGGTGGCAGATGGAAAGCTGAATCCCTGGAAAAGATTCCAGGCCAGGTGGGACGGGGCTTTGAGGAACCTGGTCTAGATGATGTCTCTGTTTGTTGCAAGGGGAATGGACTGGATGGTCTTTAAAGGGTTGGTCCCTTCCCACCAAAACCATTCTCCTGCAGTCAGGTATTTGTTATATCAACTCTTAAGCTTCCCATGAAAGAGCAGAACAAGTCCCCGTGGGACTTTCTTGTGGGATTTGCTCCTTGTAGTGACAAATCCAAGTCCCAGCCAGCTTTAGTCTGGTCTGGAGAGCCAGCAGAGCTCCAAACAGGCTGTTACAGCACACAGTTAAAGATCTAACTCACCGAAACCACAGAGCACCCCCTCGGTATTTGCCAGGCTGCACTCAGTGGGATTTCCAGAGCTGAGAGGGAAACTTTGGGATACCTCAGAAGGGCTAGACAGCTCACAGAAATCACAGGCTGCGTTTTGCCTCCTGCATTTGGCAGGAAAAACAAACAAAAAATAAAGAATAGCTCCTTCTCTTTGTAACCCACCCCTAACTACTGAAGATTATAATTATCAGAAAGATTGGGAATTCTTTCTTTCAAATGAACAGATGCATGGCAAAAAAAAAACACAACTCAACAACCCTGTTTTGTGTTTTTTTAAGCCTCAGTTTTTGCTCTCAGGATGAGACATGCTCTTACCACTGACAGGAGGGCTTGCTCTTCTGCAACAAGCAGAGAGCAAGGATGGAGACTGCAGCGTTTTGTCCTGCTGAGGAGGAAAATCATCCCCTGCTCCCGAAAGGATGCCGGGTCCAGAAGAGCTGCTGGAAGCTCCCATTGTCAGAAACACTGAGGGCTCTCTCTTCCCCTGGACAAGCAGCCTCTGTAGGGTCACCCAACCCTCCGGATAATACCACGGCCACAAAGGCATTTTTGGGTGATGATGCAGAAGCCTTCATCACACATTCTCCGCATTATTGGCGCTTTCTCCCTTCCCACCACTACCCTGAGCAGTTTATTCCAAGACAGGCTGGAAGACTCTGGGCATTCACGTCTTCTGCAGCGGCCACCAGAAGCCCAGATGGGTCTCTGCTGAGTGAGACAGGGGAGATGCATTTATCTCTTCATGCTTATTTCATTCAGTGTGACTCTGAGACTACATGGATGTGTTTTTACCTACATCTGTTCTTCCAGGAACCACCTTGTTCTAGGGTTCAGCATCCTTCAAGGTACAATTCTCTTCCTCCAAAACCTGCTCGAAAGAACCATCTGCTCTGTAGAAACACCACCCATGTTCCTTGCCAGGTTTCTGCACACAAGGAACAATTAATCGAGGTGGGTGTGAAGGAGCCAACACTACTCCCTTTTACTAAGGGGCTGCTCAGTGTTCTGCTCTCATGCCATAAATTTAGGGAAAATTATTGAAGCTTCTCACAAACGTAGCAATATCATTTCGCTGTGGCCTTTTAAACCGCCGCCTTCAAAATTCTCTACCTGCCAAATTGAAAACTACTCAAAAATACTTATTCTGGAGAAAAAGTAAACTGTTCACTTTGGAAATAACGTGACTATTTTAGTAAGAAAACTCTGAAACTCTAATAGACAACATCTCTGCAAAATGAATCATACCTGTTCTGCCCTGAAGAGTGAATAAAATGAAACACAGCATCATTTTTAAAAGAATGACCCTATTTATTTTCTATTAAAAACAGACAGTACATCCAGGTTTAAAACATAAATACCCCGACTATTGCACGGTTGGCCAGCGAGCTTTGCTTGGCAGCGATTTTTTTTCTTTTTCTTTTTACAACATTGTTGTACAATAAAACTCCACAAAACCCCGCGCTGTGTACCTTTCCTGTTGACAGCACAAATCATCCCACGACAGCAAGACAATTGTTCTGGCGCGGGTACAACACCTCACAGGGCGATACGATACACGCTTTATGAAAGCTGGAAAGAAGGAAAGAAGAGAGAACGTCTCCTAATGCTTCCCTCACACCTTTGACTCAAACAAATTCAAGCAACAGGTATTCACCCTCCCCTTTAACCCAGTATACACACAAATGCACATATATTAAGAGGATTTGTTATAAATAGCTATTGCTCTTACGGGCAGCTTCAAATATACAACCTTCTGCAGGGCTTTGAAAGAAATCAATGTCCCGGTTCAGTCTATAAAAGAAAGAAATCAGAGTTCCTCCACGGGTAGGTGACACCCTCAGGTAGCGTGTGACTCTGTGAAGGTCCCAAAAAGCCTGTCCCAGTGCGTGAAGTAAGGAGCGTAGTTGGATTTGAATTTCAGGTGGTGGAGGTCGTGGTGGGGGGCCCCCCCGTACAAGCCGAAAGGCACCAGGCGGTGGGTGGACCAGGGGAGGTCGTACCCCGAGTGGTCCTCCACCGACAGCCAAATGTTGGCCAGGAAGAAGATCATTTCTGTCAAAGGATGGCATCCGAGCAGCACCGGGTTGACAGCGGCGAAGAATCCCAGCCAGAGCAATTCCCAGACGCTGGAATACTGTGCGGTGAGAGCGAAGGTGGACACGTGCTTGTGGTGCACCTTGTGGAAGGTCTTGTAGAGCCAAGGCACCTTGTGGTGCAGCAGGTGCCAGAGGAAGTACTGGAGGTCAAAGAGAAGCAGGCAAAGTGCCACCTCCAGCAGGACCTCCTGCAGCTCGGGAGCCATCGCAGGTAGATGCACGGCTCTCCAGTACCAGTGGAGAAAGGTCACGGGGAAGATGAACACCAGGTGGTGGTAGGCACTTTGAAGAACACAAGGCACCATCATCCCCAGCGTTGGGTAGCTCTGCGGCTGGATTTTGTATTTCCTCAGCTTGGGCAGCCTGGTGCTCAGCAAGTCCAGCGCGACGTAGGGCAGGCAGAAAGCCATGTAGGCTGTGAAAGAAAACAGCACCGGGAAAAGGGGCGACCTGACCAAGGGCTCCTTTGCCCTCACCAAGTCCCAGAGAGGCTGGAGGCACCACCTGTCCCTCCGTCCTTCCATGGAGGAGCAGCGGAGCAGCACTCCCTCCGGCCAGCTGCCGTTCATGCCGACGACGGAGGGATGGATCGCTCTCCCGATAGAGGAGCTGTGCAAACCCCTGCAAGCTTTTATCCAGCCCCGCTCCAGGAATCTCCGCCCATCAGGAATCCTCCTCGCTGAGTCAGAGGCGGCGTTAAGGAGGAAGTTGGGGGTTTTTTTCCTGCCAGACACACGCCGGGTACGGGGCGATAAGGTCTCCAAAGAGAGTCAGCCGTCCGGGGTGATGGCTGGTACCCGACGAGACGTGCACGGTAGGAAAAAACAAGCAGAAATAAGTAAAATTGCAGAGAAGGAGGGTAGGAACAACTTTCCACACCGCTTGGAAAACCCCCACAGGCTTGAAAAACTGCTGTCTCTCACTAATTTTAAACTGCATCATGGTTTGCTGCCCTTTTCCCTTTACAGGTAAGGAAATACAACCTGCTGATGGTATTTTTAGGTGGCTGCCACCAAACGTGTGCCTGCACCTCACCCCGGCTCTGAGCTGCGGGTGGTTGGTGGGCAAACACACATTTTTCTCACCCATCTTTTGGGCATATTAAAGCAAAACCTGGTCGAGGAGACCTGCACTACATTCCCGGTCTGGTCACAGTCTCCTTAATGCTCCCGTGTCCTCTCAGCAAGGAGGACAAGGTTTTAAANTGATTCTATGACAGGGCAACATCCACCTGATGCAAAATCCAGTCAGTAACTTCTGAAGACACAAAACACACACGCACACACTTTGAGCGATATGATACGATACGATATGGAAATGTTTCTGTATCCAAGGATCAAACTAACACGTGTCATGAAAGGATCTGCTGGTTTGACCCACGTCCTTCAACGGCTCCACCTTTGCCCACCACCAAGCGCTCAGTGGGCTTCACTCCCAGCACCTCCATCCTGCTGGAAGTATTTTAGGGGCAAAATGACGGAGGTTTTGATCTAAGCACGAAGGCATCGCTGCTTTTGTCCTTTCAGAAAGAGACCAACAAAGCTCTGAAGGTTTGGGGAAACGGCGCCTGCCACGGGCTTCCTCTGAACTCACCTCCTTTGTAGGTGCAGCCCTTATTCTCCTGTTGGAAATGAGCTCAGCTTCCTGGAGGGCTTGATGAGCTCGTCCAGACTGTTTTAGTTCTTTGCCATTCAGACCAGCAGCCTGATGGGGGGGG
>VXBW01003113.1:625362-665515 GCA_013400375.1 Thinocorus orbignyianus | reverse complement strand
TGCTAGTTATTTTTAAATAGCCTCTCTACAGCAAGGTATCAAATAGGGAAGGAAGGAATACTGCAAATAATCTAGGCCAGAGTCAGTATGAGCAAGTTCCTTAGATGGCTGAGGGCAGAAACACACCAGTGTGTCTCATTGCATGGAGATGTGACTAATCAAACCCCTAACAACGGATCAGAGGAGATGGGCAAGAAAAACGAGTTCACAGAATAACGTAAGGAATGACTGCTAATTATCATAAATAAAGCTGATCTTAACACAAGTGGGACTTGAGGGTGACCTTGATTTCAGATATACAGCTGTTTCGGTGGGTCATGGGGTTGTACAAATAGTCTTCCCTGATATAATCAATAGAGCAATTCCTTCCTGAGCTAGCCAGATCAACATGGGGGAAGGCAGCAAGGAGGTGTGTATGTACCTCAGTCTAATAAAAGTATAAAAAAATGAGTAACAAACAAAACGAACCAAAAAATTGAGAACAGCAATGGGTTTGATGTGGCTCCAATGCACATACTCCTTCCTAGCAACTGGGGACACTGGTGAGAATATGGAGATCAGTAATGGGAATCACATTTCTATTGCGATCCAACTGTACATTACAATTGATACACTGTGCTTGTATTGTGATTTCAGTACACATCTGTACCACTCTGTTAAATCAAAATCTTGTGTAATATAACTATCTATAAATAAGAAAATTTGATATTAAACCCTCCCTTCAAACCACAAAAGATTATGGTCAGAGAGTAGCATAGACCCATGCAGCACATTCCTCCACAGATGAATAACAGCACTTTCAAACAACACTTTCATGCCACCAAATCCAGATTCTTCAACAGCGTTGTTCACTATTTTCTAAAAACAAGTGGAAAGGATATTACTGTTTTGTATATACGCACTCTCTTCTACTTTTAAACAACCATCAAAAATACTCCTCACTATAGTGGGATAAAAGGCGACAGGGCATACCTGTCAATATTGTAATATTTCTCACTATCTGGATGGGCTTCGTACACCAGGAAGCTTCAGGTTTGGATACAAATTAGGAAAGCTTCTTTCCTTGTAAACAGCTTTTAGCTGCTAATGTATCCATCTTGACACAGCAAGAGTTATTAGCTGCATTCTGAAGGTCAACCTATGTAATCGAAGTTTAAAAAAGAAGGACTTTGGCTAATGCCTTGAAATACCTTACCTTCGAATCATATGCTGATTGCTTTATTACTTCAGGTGCCATCCAAAATGGTGTTCCCACAAAGGTATTCCTCTTTATCTGTGTATCCGTTAGTTGCCCTGCTACTCCAAAATCTGCTAGTTTTACTTCTCCTTGTTCAGATAGCAATACATTAGCAGCTAGAATAAAGAAGAATAAATAGTGGAAAAATTAAGACGTTTGACACTGTAAGGGCGCTCATTTATACTGCATGGGATCTTCTATTATTATTACAATACAAATAAAAACCAATTTACCTTTAATATCTCTGTGGATTTTCTTTTCTGAATGCAAGTAATCAAGTCCTTTGAGTATCTCCCTCAATATTGTAGCAATCTGGGTTTCATCAAGTGAGCCAGGTTCTAACTAGGAGACACAAGAAATGTTTTTTCTTAATTTTAATTTAATGCATGTGTGTGTATACATGTATATAAAAGGAGAAATAGAGAGAACAGAAATAACACTGTGACCACAGAAAGAATCTGCTAGGCAAAGAAAGACTCCATTTACCCAAAACTCTTTTAAACACTTTTAAAAGTTTGTTAAAGTCTCCATAAAGACACAGTTTTTGCTTTGTGGTCAGGTCATAGATATATACACTGCTGTTGAAAATCATCTACATTGTAATTTGACTATTAACATTACACTGAACCTAGATGTGCAACTCCACAGGCCCTATATGGACCCCAGTCTCGAAGTCCAAGAACAAAACTAAGGCATGTAAGGTACCATATATTCCACCGATCACATATCCTATTATTATATAACGAATGAGATTTTGTGAGGCTCTCTAAAGCACAACTCAAAATGTTGGGATGACAAACAAGGAAATTTTTGTTTGTTTGTCTGGAGTTGGTGGTAGTGAGGAAGATACTTTAAAATGCATACATACACTAGGAGGAGTTGCAGTTGCAGAAACACAGAAAAAAAAAAAAACCACCAAAAAAACCTATTTTCAGCCACTAGTGCTCTCTGTCTGACTGAAGATTAGCATTCCAAGATGTTTATACTCTGTTTCCAATATTATGTTGCTTAGTTCCCTTCCATCTATGCAAATAATCAGTCCTGCCTCATGGAAAATAACATTTTCCTGGCATTGACAAATAGTTTCTCTCCTTTACTGGAAGCAAACATTGTCATGGCCAAATGACATATCACAGTTTCCAGAATCATAAAATAGAAAAATAATTATGTGAAGTAAAATAAAAAAAATCATACATAATTTACTTACTAGATCAAGGGCAGAGCCTCCACCCAGATATTCCATTATTATCCATAATTTTGTATCCTGCAAAACAAAAACAGGAAAAAAAATATTAAGTTTAAATAAATACATCAGCTATTAAGTTAGTGGGACTCGTTCCATTCTTTTTGCTGAAGAAAGAATCTACAGTTTTGAAACACCACTAAGGTTTAGCTGTTCCTCAAAAATATCCATGGATGACCCTCTAAAATACATTAACTTCAGACCCATTTAATAAGGAATTAATTTAGTCTGTCACAGGTTATTTACACAATTGTGTGTGTTCAAGAAAGTTCAATTCTGTTAGAGGCAAGCTACTTCTCGTGTACCAATAGGTAAAAGCACAGACACCAGAAGTTCATTACTTCCAAACAACTGGTCATACTCTTAATGTCAAACTCAAAACTCATACTATGGTACCTCTTTTTTGTACTAATACTACTAGAATACAGACAGTATCCAGGGAAAAAGAAACTTCTCTTTAATCTCTACCAAAGAGTCAAGTAGCAGCAGGAAACCTCTTGCTCTTATGCTGACCAGAAGCAGACAAGTGCTCTGAGCCTGATTCCACCAGCATATTAGCTCCCAAAGCCACCCACCTATTTGTTCTTACCACATTCTGAGACAAGATAGATACAGACAGAGGCCACTTAATGAAAACAGAGGAGAATAAACTTAGATTTGAGACCTCTGACTGCAGACATTCAGAATACAAAACAATAATTACAATACATAAAATACGTGGTGTAACTCTCCTTAGAAAAAAAAAAAAAGTCTTGATTTTGTTGATTATCTTCATTTGTACAGATACTCCAAAATATTTTAATAAGCCTGACTCCTATCCGGGTTTAATTTAATTTAAAATTTATTCTTCACATCTCTGTGTCGTTTAATTTTCTTGAACAATCTGTCTCTGACCTGAGGAAGAATACCAGTAACTTTTCTCCACTAGGGCTTATGCATCTGATATACGGTTTAAAATTTTGGACAATTGTGCTCAAGAAAGATGAAGCAAGCTCAAAATAAAGATTATTTAAGATTCCTATAGGAATTTGCTAGCTTTAGCTAGTAAAATAAAAGCTAAAAACAACAACAAAAAAAGTTACTTTATTCTCAAGGGAAAGCTTGATATGTATTATAGGAATTTTTAAAACAAGATACATAATAAATTATTGGGTCTAGTGTCTTTCTTAGTATAGTGTCTTTCTGCTGTTTGTAGCACCTTATTCCCAAATACACTAGAAACAGTCCACCTTTTCCTTGCAGTACCAGCCTTGAAATATGTTTTAAAGCAAGGTCATCAATCTATCAGATAGATATTCAAATTAAATTGCTACATGGAACATATGGTGGGTATTGTTTCATTTTAGTTTTTATGATTATCAAGTTACACTATGGTTTGTTAGTTTCCATAACTCCATATACAAACATTCACAAGAGTTCTAGCATAAAAACAGAGGGTTTTAAAGCAAGGAACACACAAATAACAACAATACTCATTTCCTTTATCCTGTAAAAATAGAACTTAATATAAAAATAACAGCTCAAAGCCAGGGCAGGTAAAATATTGAATACCGATCTATAAAGGTAGTGATAGAAAAGTGATAAATGTATTGCAGAACATAATTTTTTTCTAAATCTCCTGAAGGGTTAGAAAATGTTAGCCCCTTGCACTCACTTAAACCTTTCAGTCATTATTATAGCTGTAGTTCCATCTGCATCTATGCCCTCACTGGTCCCAGAATGTACATTCTATACGTAAATGCACATAGCTCTCCCCCCGCTACTTCCAGTCACAGAAATTGTACCATTTTTAGGCAAGACCTTGGACTAGAGTTCCTTCATCATCTACTATTTTTAACAGAGTCCCGCTAGATTTAGATACCTTTCTTCAGGAGTCAACTAATACTATTTGACAAACACAGTATTGTTTAAAATATTTTAAGAGAGCCAGAATATATTTTTAGGGAGAAAAAGTAATTTAAAAATATAATTTGTCTTAGTATCTACCTACAGCATCTTAATAATGCTTACTTTCTGCAGACACCATGGTTATTCTGAGAATTACTGATCATCCTGAGAGATTCCCTTTATAGCACTGAAACACACATTTTGCTGCTAAGTTTCTCAGAGTTTGCCTGCCCCTTCAAGGAATCTTTAGAGGTAGCAGGAAATATTTGTTTTTAATGAAGATTATAATTTCAATTACACAGTTCCACAATAATGTAATATAATTACACAACTGCAAATTACAAAAATCATCGTCTTTTTAAATCATCGTGTATCCTTTTCAATTCTTCTCCTGGTTTGCTCAGTCTCTGCTCCTGAAACTTTTAATCAACTGCTTGGGGCCACATATCTGAATTCACAATCAATCAAAAAAAAAAAGCCATGGATACAGTAAACTCAGTAATTCCCAGTGTGAAGCTAAACAATAGCAATCTATTACTGCATCTTGATAGCCCCTAGATTCAAAGTGATTTTTAATCCCCTATGGTTCCCCGTTCCCATTGCCACAGAAATATTACCCAACTTCATGGATGTTTCATTGTTGTTTGTTTTAAGTTTCCATAATTCATATGAAGTATCTGAACAGATGTAACTACTATTGTAGTAAATCTTACTATCACCTTTAACTAATTCTTTCTAGATATTTTTTTGGTGTGTTCTTACTGAAAACCTGCATGCATTGCTTAACAAGAGAATGCAAAGAAATACTTTTGGTGAGACAGTTTTAATTAATTGTTTAATATATGTTCTACCTTCGAGCCAGTAGCCTATATATACTTGCTTTATGCCTTGTAACAACGGCACCAGGCAAGCAGAGCACTGCTATCAATTGCCTTTGGCATCACCAGAGCAACATGTCTCCTTCTTTCCTTCCTTTCCAAGTATCCCTGGCATGCTTCACATTCACTAACACCTACTGTCAATTTGCTTTTTAAAGCTCCCCAAATTCTTTTTTGGCTTGTACTTCTCACATTCCTCTGTATTTATGCCCCACTTTTCCTGTCAAACAGAACACCAGAAGCACTAAATTTTCTTCCATAGCCTAGATTAGTAATTACATGTTACACATAATCATTTGTATTTTCAAAACGATATCACATTTATATACTGAGAGTAGCAACAATCAGTGCTCCATTTTAAGATCTGAAATAGACCAGTTTTCTCCTGTTAAGTATCAGTCAAAACACAGCACTGGATTTTTTCCCAAATACAGTGAAGCCATGGTGAGTCATCAGTCCAAATTTAGTATTATTATTTCTCTATAAACTAGATAGGCATATTAATGAGGGCATCTGGAACACTTCCTTTCTCGTAGTAGCAACAACAGGTTTTCCTCCAATGCCATGAAACTGAGGACAGGAACACTTTTGGGATCCAGAAGCAGCTCTGTTATAGAAAGGCAGAGTTTCTGTAAATCCTTTCCAAACTAGTTTGCTCTTCTTGAGTTTTGACTTCTTATTTTAACTCTGGAACCACACAAGAGCCTTAAAATAATAGCTTTCTCTCTAATGAAGTATCACTCATTAAGTCACTATTGTACCATGAAAGTATTTGCAAATTAAGTGCAGTTACACCAGGTGAAGAACTTCTAACATGTAAAAATCAAGGAGTACAGACCAAAAAAAAAGGCCATCTACCAAAAAACTCTTGCAGAGTCTCAGAAGTACAATTTAACTAAAACCAGAGTAGTATAGAAGGAATATACAGAAATAAGTAATCAAGATTAAATCGTTTGCTTATAAGTCCTTACAAAATTAATAAAACATCTGAACAAACATGGAAAGGCCAAACTTGGAAGATGCTTCAGTTTTGTTTTGGGATTATTTTTTTAATACAAGAATATACTCACACATTTCTTAGCATTGCGATATTATACAGGAGAGATTGGTCTAAAACAATCAAGCCACGGTATGCATTGACTAAGATGTTTCTAAATCACCTGTCTTGAGTGAAGGACCAGTTGCAGAAGAAAATATAACAGAGCCACCAAAGAGAAGGACTAGAAGGACTCTGAAGGAAGAGCACCACATGCTGTTTCTAAATGAAATAACCCCTTCACACACAACACCTATTGTGAGTAATATTTCCCACCTTAAATTTATGATACACAAGTAGCAGGTATTTATATACCTCACAAATAGAGGGTATTTATAAATACATATAAAAAGCTTGTGTAGTTCTAGAGACAAGCCATCTCCAAATACCACTTAGAATTTGCATTTCCAAGCAAACTGCTGACATTAGCTTGCGTCATCAATCACAAGAAAGAAATTAATTACTTGGCTGTAATAATGCAACAATTTGCTAATCAAAATAGGAACTAGCTTAAGTTGATCTATATACTAAAAGTTTTACTGTCACTAGATTAGCAGAAAAACCTACAGTACTGAAAACCAGAAATAAAATACCTTGGACAGGACATCAACTAATCTGAATACAGCAAACTAGTTCCAGAACTGGCATGTGTTGCTCAATGTGTGATATTCTATTCAACAAAAGTTTCAGTTTAACTGGTATATATGCCAAAGTAATACAGACTAGAAAGAGAGACTTATATTTCAATACTGGTATAAATTTAGTATTAACGTTCATATTGATCTTCCAGCATAAGAAACCACACCAAAAGAAATTTGAACACAACATATGCAATAAGATAATCTCAGTAAGTCGCATTCCTGCTATAGGTTATTTCTACTTCTCATGGAGATTTGTCTTCTGTTAACTTCAGATATAAAAACACCCAGGGAAGTTTGACAGCTGTAGCAACCAGAAGGTTCTTAAATGCTTGCACACCTATTCAGATGCCTGACTTCAAAAACATGATGCAGAAATCATGGAACTTGTCTTCTCTCTCTACTTTGCAACTTTGCCCACTGATTCCCTGTTATGGAAGGAAAGATGAATTTTTTTCAGGATTTCTTCTTCACGCTTGTTTTTAACGGTGTATGTGAAGCCCATGCTGCTCCACAAAGCCACCAGGTGGCAGAATCACATCATGTCAAAGACGCTCTCACACCACCACCCCCAAGAAGGTCCAGCCCCAAAAGCAGCTGTGCAACCCATCGAAGACAGAAACACAAAACCACCTGTTTAAAATTAATCTGAAAACATTTATCACTCTGTCAGCCTTCATAGAAAGAGGAAGAAATAACTAACCAAAGAGAAATAGACTTTAAAGACTACAATCACTCATACATCTGAATTCTTCAAAATGTTTTCCTTTCTCACAATCACCAAGCTCAGCTTCAGGCACTACTGTATTCATTCACCACTTCCTTTGAACACCAGGTCACACCACTAGTCACTGTCTTGTTACACAGGATGAAGAAAAGGCACACCCTGGCATTTGAGAGCTCATCATTTATTAATTCATATGGACATCTGTGAGCTTATACACAGAGACAAAATACAGATCGATGAGAAAATGTTAAGTTTTGTACAATGCCATAAAGAGTGCACTGAGGTAGTGACAGGAAATGGCATTTATATATTTGTGGTTCTTGCTTGTCTTGGGCAAATCTTTCCATACCACCACTAAATCTTGCCATACATCTCAAATCTGAAAACATGCATCAAGAAATCAAGAACTCCAAAATATCTTAAACGCCTTCCCATGGAGCTCATCCTTTCATAAAAAAAGAAACCAAACACAAAACCAACCAAACAAAAAATCCACACACACACACACAAAAACAAAAAAACCAACACCAAACAAAAAAAAAAAACCCACATATACAACAAAATTATTCTTTTAGACTTTTGAGAGAAGGCACCTATGAGTTGATGTATTGCCATTTGATTCTTGAAACTTATCAGGATTTGCAGACTTTCCAGTTCGCTGACTGTTCAAATTCTAGATCCACTGATTAGTATTATAACAGACACCACTTGCCAGAAGGGAATTCTGGTGTCTATTACTGTTATTCAGCAAATGCATGGTTTTGGCAAGGAATACATACAGGTCTAACACATGGCCTCAATTCTTGACTAGTTACAGATATTACCTATATATAGTATTGGTTCGATCTAAATCTAATCAGGACTAGATCATCCAGTGCTGCCAGATATTAACATTGCAAAATGAATAGCATACCACTACCCGCTTTCATTCCATTCTTTCCAGTACACAATCCTGGGACAGAGAGGTAAGCAACACACCCTTGAACTTCAAACAGCTTATCCAGATGCCTGTTGGATTGCTCAATGGTATATAGTAGCTCTTTTGACACACAAAAGATGTGACAAAGGACAGAATTACTGATTGCAAAAGAAAGTTATTTACACTGCAGTTTCTCCAAACTTTGAATACCATGGGTACCCATACGAAACGCAGTAAATAATCAAGTCTTTTCCACTGAAGCTGGACATACTGATTCTGCCACTCTGAACCTAGGGTCCTTCGACAGCTTAACAGCTACCAAGAAGGGCAATAATGTTTTTATATACTTTGGGGACTGTCACACAGGAGAAGAAGTCAGAAAAAAAAAAATCTTGCAGTACCAATTCACATCACCTTTTTTAGTTTGTTCTTAAAGGATATCTCAGTAAGCACTAATATTTTCGCCCCTATCTGATGAACAAAAAGTTCTTGAGCCTCATTACAAGAAATGCAGAAGGCCACCACCATTACAACACTTCCTAGGAAGCATATTGAGTTCTACCAATGTAGTTAATCCTTCACTTGAACTTTTATTTGACAATCTATTGATCTGCTAATGTTCTTCCATTCGTTTCCACCCACTACAATAACACAAGCCTGTATAGATTGGTGTATCATTTTATATTAGGGGGGATGCTATTTGCTTATGTCATTATAGACTTCATTAAATAAAAACAAACTGCAGCATTTCCTAAAAGACACTTGTTTCAGAGCACCTGAAAGTCAGATGTCACAGAAAGACAACTGTTGGCTTTGAAGAACAAGAAAAACTATTTTATGAGACAACAAGGCTAAAGACACCCAGGTTGCCTTAGCCACCACAGACACCCTCCGGTTATACCACCTTTTCCCTCCCTCTTCCCCCTTCCCCATCCTGCCACAACCAGTAGTCCATGCAGAGCCTTCATGTACTGACCAGCGTTTTTAGAAAGGTGAAAAATAACTGAAATTCAAATTGAATTACCCATCTTAACCTTGGAAATTAATACCCTGCTTTGACGTTTTGGAGTATAAAAAGAGGAAAAGCAGATTTTATGAAATACAGATTCAGCAAGACAGTATGAGCAAAAAATCTAGCCATGCTGAAATACATCATCTGGTAGTCAATAGATTAGTTAAAATTGATTTTATGAATCAATTAAATGAATGATTGAATTTTGCTGTCAATTTGAAAGACTCCAAAGAGAACAAATTTTTTTTTAAGTATCAGTTCCCTCCATGAAAAATTGACAAAGCAATAACTAGATTTATCTTTGAAAGCAAATCTTTAAGTGCTTCATGAATTCCAGAACCTCCAAATAATACGACATTTCCCACCTATAACTGGTCTCTCATTTTATCAGAATGTATGTCCTTCAATAAACACTTTATTTTACACTAGGAGAACTATACGAAATCTAAGTTGTGTTTCTACTCCTTCTTACTGAATTCCTAGAAAAGTAGGCATAAGACTAAATTTATTTTAAAAACCCAACAAACAAAACCAAACAAAAACATGTCCACTTTCAATGACACTAAAAGATCGCTCAAATGAAGGAAGTAAGAAGTGTCTTTGTTTTCATCTCATATGCTCACAGGGGATGGCAACCCATTAATAAAAATAAACCACTCTGAGATTTAGCTTGTTTTACAGGAACAGAATTAATTTCATAAGATTTACACAAGCTGCAGTGTGTTACTGCTCATTTTGGCACATTCAGTTATACCTTGTAGAAATAAAAAGGAAGTATATTCTAACACTTCTTCTTTTTCCCCCCCGAATTCCCAGGGAAAAAAAATTGCAGTTTTTGGAAAGTTTCCTTCTTTGTTGAATATCTGTTTTACTTCTTTAACAAAAGAAGGGGTATAAGCATAACACATCATGGAAAGACTACATACAAAGAAAAACACCGCAGCTCATACTATTGAACAACGTATGAAGTTCAGAAGATTACAAAAGAAAGTTTTTCAACTAAGGAAGCTGACTGCTGTAAAAGAAATCTCAGCAGTTGGGGGAGAACACAACCAAACACAAAAACCCCACAAGCCCGTAAAAATCAACAACAAAAATCAAACATTTGAACAAAACTGAGCAAAACCCGAGCTAATTTAATCAATCAACACAGCCAGAACCTGCAAAAATAAGTCTGGAGGATCTGCAGATTGTTTATTACATCCACAGTTAAATCTCTTCCAAAGCTATGTAAATGTTGAATTAGGTGGGATATTATTTCATAGGACAAGGTAGGGTCTTACTTTGTAGGACAACCCACCTCTTTACTACTCAACATATTTAAGGCACAATCCACAGAACCTTTGTATTGATATGGCAGAGTCCAGTAAGAATGCTAGCTAGAGGCTAGAGTAATTGGAAGTACTTTACATAGTCAGAAATCTCTTACCTAGGCCTAAAGAAGTCAAACTAATAGTTAAATAATACACTCTCATAAATGGAAAAAAAAATAAGGCAGAAGTTGTTAAACAGGGCACCTGCAGTCACAGAGGAGTTAGATCACTTAAGCTGTATCTGTTACCAAGTGCCAACTACGCTCTCCAAATCCACGCCTTCAGTAAAATCAAAAATAAAAAAAAAATCTTTCCAGCAAACATGTAACTTACATTTACTAATGCTCTAGTACACTCCCACACATCGTCATTTAAGAAAACAAAAAAACAACCAAAAAAACCCCACAAAAAACCACACACCAACAAAAAGAAACTCTCTTACAACAAAAAACAAGAAAGTTCTTCCTTCTGTTTCCCATCACATAGGTTTCATACAACATTTACTGGAATAAGAACAAGAAAAGCAAGACCTAAAGCTGAGCATTTGTACAAGTGACCTGCAGGTGGGTGGGGAAGGGGTGGAAATCACCCCTGAAAAGTCTGCTTTTATCAAAAAATAAGAATAAATTTAAAAGCTAATATGGGATATTTGTGTTTAAATTTCTGATGTCAAGGTAAACCTCTGTTTATTTTAGATTGCTCTTTCTACTAAATGATTATTCCATAGGCAATTGGAAAAGGCAAACAGCTGTGCTACATTTAAGCGGTATCTTTAACAAGAAAAAATACTAAAAAATCCTAAGGACCTATTTCCATCCAGGAGAATGAAATGCAATGGTTTGTTTCTACAGAACTTTTCTGGGATAACTCTTACTAGAAAAACAGCACACAAAGAATTCAGTGGAAATCATCTGAATATTAAGGAATCATTCAGCGATCCATTTTTTTTAAAAAAAGCCTTTTAAAACCATATGGAGCAAGCAGGGTTTGGCTGGGTTGTTTTTTCCCTGACTTTGTCCTTAAGGTTCATGAATTGAGAAAAAGCTCAAGTTTGAAGCTCATCCAAAATATGAAAAACAAAATAAACAAAGGCCTAGAGCATGTCTGAGTACACACCCAGGAAGTATGGAATGTCTTTTTCCCTTACACTGGGGACGCATTCTTAAGCAAATGGACAAGGATTACTGACAGCAATGGACATCTCCATGAAACTTAACGGGGCTGCAATCAGCTGATGAAGCCTCACAAGTTCTCAAAAAATTTTCATGAAGGAACAAACAGAATCCTTTAGGAGATGGTAATGCTGTATTAAAGAATATTACCACGCTGGGGTGCAGGACTGATGAGAAGTAATTTGTCTGGGGAGCATTTCTGAGGCGCTTACCTCCTTTGAAGTCTCTTGGCGTCAGGATGAATGCTAGCTGTCCTCGGGCTGCCATCCCTTTGAGGGGAGGGAGATACAGATGAGCCCAAAGGTTCTCTTCTAAACACAAGTCCTTACTGCAAGCTGGCCAAAAGGTCCCTGCAATCAAAGAAATCATCGTGGTTTTGCATGTGGCGCATTTACGTCCTTTAATCAAGGTTTGTCAGCCATCTAACATGTTCAACCACAAAGGGAAAAAATAAATGCATCTGCTGGGTAGCCAATGCAGAACAGAGACCAAGGAAAGAGAATTGTTCATTCCAGTTTGGACACTATGAACTCCATGAAAAACACAGGCAACATGATTTTTCAGACTAAGCAGAACCACCTCAGTATACAGTATTTTATGCATGTATATATGTATTTAAAAAAAAAAAAAAAAAACCTTTAGCTTTTGGAATCATTTTCCAAAGCTCAAATTCCTGCCTTCTTCAGATCTCAAGAAAAAACTACCATTTTCATTTCCAGACATATATTCTAGTCAAAGTATTCTACAACCTAATGCAGCAGTGACTCTTCAACAATTACTTCTTGCAGTTACCACAGCAGTATACAATTAATCCTTAAAGGCATTCTTTTTGCCATAACCTAGTTGTAACAGAGCATCCAGGGCCACTTACTAGGGAAAAAAAAAAAAACAAACAACCAAACAATAAAAGTTCTATCACAGTACTGATAAAAGACTCCTTCTGCAGAGCACTTAGCAAACTTTTGTGTTCGCATGCCAACATGCTAGAGCCACGAGCTCCATGTTTTCCTCAGTGTGAGTCATCTCTAACAGTGTCCATATTCACAGCCTCTCTGGCACGTTTCCTGGGCACACGGACTTCCACCATAGAAATGAATCTTTATAGTCCAGCTGTCACAAGCCTCGGCATGTCATATTAAGCACATGATTTCCCAGAGCACCAAACTAATGGAACTCTTCTACCAAACCACATTATAGTGGAAGCAAACAGACACATATTTCTTGTCTTGGCAGCAAAACCAGTTCCCAGTTAGTAAACACAAGATACTTATACAGTAACTGAAGAACTCTTCATATTTAACTTCCTAAAAGACTGGATAACCACTTCTTTGGAACACATATGCGAGTCCATATTCTTCCTCTTCCCACTGGCCTACAGCCATTTTCCCTCTTCTTGCTTCAAAAAAACAGCAGGACTGAAAAAATGCCATCCCTTACAAACATTATCTTTTCAACTTTAAAGTTTTTTTATTACCTAGTGGGGCTGACAACAAACATGCCCTCCCCTTCCCTATCCCCCCAGTCAAATAACCACTTCAAATCCACACACCCGCTTACAGGGATGGGGGGCACCACAGAACTAACTGCAACCTGTGGCAGATCCGTTTTCCAGGAAGCTCATTTTAAGAGGCACACGAAGATTAATGAGTGACTTATGTGGTCTTTGACAATCCCAACACTTTGTCTATTCATGTCTTACAGATAGTCACCAAGAAGGCAAGAAACACAAGGATGTAACCCACAATCAAAGCTCCATATGGAAGCAAATTTTACTGAGAGATACTTAAAATAGTTATAATTAAACTGTACAAAGTCCCAAAATGGGAAACTGGACGCAAAAGGCAATCAGCATCAGTTTAAAGATTTAATTCATCCAGATAAATTGCATTACAACAAAACCATAACTAACAAGTGAACCTTGCATCCAATGAATATTTAGATCAATAACTTTTCCAACAAAATGTCACCCTACTTGCACCTACATATCTTAAACCTATTTCACTGGAGTAGTTCACATCAGTAAGACTCTGGGGTTTTATGAATCATTCCCCTCTCCAGACCAGAAACATACTTCCAACAGAGAATATGAGGTACAAGAATCCCTTCACTCCCACTGTCCAAAACCCAACTGCTCTGATGTTTACATCAGTTCCTATTTACCCATTACGTCAAATTAAATTCAAAACGAAAGATACGACTCAAATTTACTTCTTTGCACAAATATCAAGCCACATAGAAGTTTAATCTTTTTTTCACCACTTGAGTATATGACTTCCAAGATCTTTTGCACCTATGCTCTGCAGCCTGTAAACCTTTACTCCTCTTTTCCCTTCACCTTTTGCATTCATGTTGCCATGAAATTCTACTCCACCCTTTAGAGAATATTCATAGAACAATCATTCTTCAAAACTCTTACATACAACTTCATTAGTAGTATCAGCCCTAGTATCACTCAGGATATTCAACTCAGACTTCTGCCAAGTTCATCACTCCCTGTAAAACACACTATTTTTCTCTAAACAATTATTGTTTTCCACACTTTGTTTACAACTCTTCCCTGACCTCTAATTACTGCTAAAAATATCTTCTATTCACAACCATTATTTCCATTCTGCCTTCCTCCCCTTTTTATCTCCTTCTTACAAATTGCTGTTTCAAGGAACTGCTGAAGGAAGCAGAGAGAAGCCCTCAGTACCTCCAAGATAATGATTTTTATCCCAACTGTTACGCAAGAGCTTACAAATCTGGTAGTATAATGAAAAACTTAGAAAGAATCTTAAGAATTTGACTAAAAACACCAGCTCCTGAATACAAGAACTGCAATAGTTTAGAACCAATACAGTCCATAAACTTACTCGCCATGGAACTTTCCTTTTGAAGTTCGTTATTTTTTTAGTATAACTAACTTTTTCCAAACAACAATTTCTCAAAGTTCTACATTCAACCAATATGCTTATTAGCATATTCTGAAACACGCTATAAGATAATATTCCCTTTTATGCGTAAACAACGTGACTTTTCTGCTTTTAGAGAACTATCTTCATGTGAAGACCTAGAAGAATTTATTTGATCCAAAGAACTATATAAATGCTGAAGTATACCGGGGTAAAAGAAAGTCAACTGACCAATACAAGCTACCTAATGTTCACATAAAGATCTGACACAAACACAGTAGCTATGTAAGAGCACAAGATCAGGACAGAGTTATGTAAAGAAAGCTTTCAATCAAAATGGCAAATATTTTAAAGGTTTGTGAAAACACTGGCTGAAAAACCTTGTGCCAGGAAACTTCTCTGGGCAACAAGATGGGGAACCAGCCCATGGAATTACTACACCTAAACCTGAGCACAAATACATAAACAGGCACGTGCTTTTTTTCAGCATTATTGTTGGCTGATTGTCGAATTTTCATGAACAAAGATTTGGCAGTGTGCTCCCACAAAACTTTAGACCAATCTGAACTATCAGTGTAAAGACTCCTCCCCATTCTTAAAAAAAAAAAAAAAAAACAACCTATTTTTAAAAAGGGCAATTAATCCCCTGTCTACTCAGTGAGCTGAACAACTCACCTGAAAGTTTAAATGGCCCCTGCTGCTTGGGCGAGGAAGCCACCAGTCACAAGACAGAATTGGACATCTCCTTTCAGCAGCAGTGGAGAAGTTTGCACCTAGATGCCATACCTGTACTCTCTTTTCAGATAGCACACAGGCCCTCAGCAACGAGCGTAACGGTTAACACACAAGATACAGAAGGACATTTGACATAAACAATATTACAAAAGCAATGCTATGTCATCCTGATACGCATGGCCAAACTAAATATAAGACTTCATGTTATAACTTATCTAGAAGCAAGCTGTTATCAAAATCAGTGGTCTCTTCTTTCTCCCCTATCTCCCAATTTCTGGGCCACCCAACTCCACCGGTTTTTTTTATTATTATTTTTTTTCTGCAATGGACCTAGCATTTTTGAAGCCACAGGTCTGAACTGGCTAATCTGTAAGGGCCTTTGGTTTGCTCTTTTCAAAAACCAGGTTATTTTTGGGAGCAGCAGGAAAAGGTATTGGGGAAATCTGTTTCCCAGGTGAACCAGTCATTCTGCAGTCAACACATCCATTACAGGTACAATGGCAGGAACACGAAAGCAGGCTGGGGAACAGGATACTGTTGCTGCCCATTTCAGCAGCAGCTGTCACATCTGCCTAAAAGCAAGTACCAAGATGAAAAATTATGCAGAGAATATTTCATATCACACAGATGCCAGCAATCAGAGCAGTACAGAGGCAGTGTTTAACGCCATCACAACAACACCATAAACATATTACTTCTAAGAAATTATATTTTACATTGAGCTTTCTAAATTTTTATTTAAAACAAGACTAGAATAATATGACATGGTTAAGTACCTAACAATTGGGTAATACAAAATGTAGTTATTATGAACTTTCAGGATTTTTTGAGATATACTAGTGATGCTTCCCCATCTTGATACACTCATAAAGTAAGAATTATTTAGCCACAAAAGAGTAACTGTGTGGAACTGATTATACTGGTAAACAGGAAAAATCCCGAAGCAACCACTGTTTACTAGGTAGGGTTTTTGACAGAATCAGAAAAATAGGACAATATGACGCAGATTCCCGAAAGTGGCAATAAACCGTTGGACTGCTAAATGAAAGTAGTAGAATAAAAGTCTTCTAAATTCACATTCACATTTTTGAATTAACACAACGCAATGAAGGGACTCCTTTCTTATTAAGGAGCATAGCAAATGGCTACAGAGAAAGACACAAGTACTAAAAACTATGGGCAACAAAGGTTCCAAGTTGTACAGTAATCACATCACTGAAGTAAGAGACCAAACTATTTTAAATATTAAAACAGGGCCTTGCAGGAAAACTACCTGTGCTAGAGACAGAGAGAGTTCATGAGTTCTTTCACACCCTTTTGCCTTGATCTTATTTATGGCTATTAGGGACTGTATCAATGGAAGCTTTCAACTTGTTCTTTAAAGCAGCAGACTGACCAGATCTGAAAGCAAGTAGAACCATGACAGAAACCTTCTTGCTACCTCTTTTGGGGCTGTCAGGCCAGATGTCAGTTTCACATTTACTATGGACAAATGAAACCTGTTTAACTCTGCTGGAGGCAAATGCTGCCTGTTGAGAACACAGGGTGTTACTGAGGCCTCAGAAGAAAAGTAAGCATACCAGAATAGGGACTGCCTCCCAGGAGCCTGTGCCTCATTTTGTTCCTAATACTGTTGGAAAAAGAGAGACTTTGCAGTCCCATCTCCCTTCTCCTTTCAGTCGCAGGAATTCCTACAGGATAAGGCAATTCCATCTGGCTTTGGTCAAAAGAACAAAGACAACACTCCAACGCCTCAGCCCCTCATAAAATGCAATAATGACAACATGGCTGCAATTGTAGCAGGCAAAATAAGAGACAGTTACAGCTTTTTTTCATTTAAGTGTGCCTAACCGCCATCCAAAGTTCAGCGACTGCCGTTTGCAAAAGTCAAGTCTGAAAGCCACTGCTGTGGGGCTGTGATGGAGCATCAAGGAACTCTACTACCACTGTAACTGAAGCAGCCCCTGTTGCAGCGGGTTCTACTGTCCTAATGTTAAGCAGCAAAACCTCTGCTATGCTCTCCCACCCTAACAATCATGATGTAACCTGCCACAGGCTGCCAGCTATATCAAATGAGAACAGAATGTACCAAGTCCATTAACTTCTGCCTGACCCACAGCTTACATTAAAGGTCACATCAGTTCAGAGATGCTCATAAATGCTAAAGTAAACCAGTTGAACCTGTAAAGCAAAAGAACATCAACTTAAAACTTATTGAAGTCACGTATAAACACACACATTCAAATTTACATTACCTAGACTGCTGTAGCAAGAATATTCAACATACCTAAACTAACATCCTTGAGTTTCCTAAGGCATGCAAGCTTAGGCTTCTTTCAATTTAGCAAATGCAGGTTTAAAAAAATAACTTAATGACATAAAACCCACCTCATATAAACTTTTCCAATATTAATCTATCTTCCCTTTATAAATGTGTGTGTGATTACCAGACAAAATTTGCTCTAGTTTTGACCACTAGCAATTACACCTTATTGTATTTTGGCATAACAGATTAGAAAGCACTGAACTAATCAGCACTTAAACACAGAAAAGCTTTCAGATACACAGATCAAGTCGCTTCCAAACACTCTCTTCAATAAACAACATCAAGCCTGAACTTCATTCTTCCTCTGGAATACAGGCTTTCCAAATCTCAAACTGTTCCTGAAGCTCTTTATTGAATCCATTACAGTTTTCCAGCCACACTGTGAACTGGACGTATTATTCCAAGAATGGCTTCGCTGACGCCATGTACCCCAAGGCCCTAGCCAAGATGAGATTTATTTTGGCTCAGCCACAGCATTACTTACAAACCTCACGTTCATCTGATTACCTAAAATAAACTATACGTTACTTTCAGAATCACCACTTTTCAAAAATAAATCTTTATTTCTAGACTCCATTTGCCCAACTCATTGCTCTACAGTGCTCAGTTAATCAAACTTCACAGAAGTGGCACAGGTTTTTACATGAGGGTATGTTGTGTCATTCATAAAATTTAACCAGAAGCTATTTTTTGTTTTCTTGCAGTTTATATAAATACCAGCTTGACTTACAGCTGTATGTATCCAAAACATGAAATAAAACCCCATACAGGTATAAAGACTAAAAAGAAAATTATCAGCAGCTATCCTTTATTAACCTTATCAGTCCTTCTTCTAAACTTTTTTTTAAGAATTCTTAAAATACTTTTACAGAATGGGAAGGGAGAAAGGGGAGGAACCAGAATTCTGATTCTCATTGGATCAAGTAGTTAAACAGTTCAAAAGAGGGTAGCTCAAATGCTACAAAGCATGCTAGAAAAATACACCTGAACAATGAAGAAACATAGTCTTGTAGTATGTAATTTTAAAAAATATAATACTGTCACTAAGTTTATCTCAATACCACTTTACTATCACTTGTACCTAGTTATACTGGATGTTGAAACTACTTAGTGTCCATTTGTCCTACCATTATATTCATATGTATAGAAGTCTAAGATAGGGAATTTAAAGACTTCTTAATTTATACATACATAACATATTGACCTCAGCTTCTGTCCATATACATATATTAATCTCAGTTTTGAGAATGACATACTCTCATATATGCAAAAAAGCCAAGAAACTTTATTCTTCAATCATTTAAAGACAAATTAATTTCCTCATATATTTGTAAATAATAATACAAGGTCAAAGAAATGTAAGTATTATGAAGTTATAACAAAACAGCAACTAAAGTTACTAACATAACTGAAAAAAAACTTTCAGGTATCTGAATCTCAGAAATAAATCGGATTCCAAACAACTTGGCCTAAAAAGGACAAGTGAAACAATTTCAGAACCAACTATAACTATGCTCCTGAAAAATTAGCAGAGCAAGATGCAAAAAGTAGAGCTAACAAAGTCCTAGACAGAAATACTTTTAGAATAAATAGCATATCAATAAGAGTTACAGTATGGCAAACTCAGAATACAGCTACCAACTTTAGACAATCTTATAAGAAAAAAATACATCTAACAAAAAACACAAAGAATCCCTATTCCATTACCCCTATCCAGATGATGTTACCTAAAATCTAAAGAAATAAACAGACCCAGACAAATTTCATGAGTGAATTTTATAAGGATCTAAAAAGAACTAGAATTTTTATACACATGGAATATTTACTCAGATCATGGATGGAACAGATGAACTTTTCATCTGGAATACAGAAATGACAGATATGCTTCCCAAAGCAGAGATAACAGCCACTGCCTATTTTGTGAAGCCCACTTCATTAAGGAACATTGACACAGGTGTTAAACACACCATGGTAGGTAAGGAGTGTCAATCCCTCTAGATATATGCACCCACATAAACCACGTTGCTGTGATATGCTTTAAGAGCAACATTTTAGTTATTTACTATCTCCTAGAGTAGACAAAGGCCCTTTGTCCCAATCGAATGGGAACATGAAAGTATCCTTTTTAAAAGTGTGATTTTAGAAAGGAGAATTTGCATTTCTGTTTTATGTAATGACCTTAGAGTTTCTGACAAAAATACGTTCCACACATTAATTTATATTCAAGATGACAACCTGAACTGATATCCACTTCACTACTGCTTACTGCTCTATTTGAATGAACTCTGACCACAGCATTTATACATAAACCTCCAACAACAACAGCCATAAAGAACAAAGTCTAGAGGGAATGGAGGACTTCCTCTATGCAAGCAATTAGCTGTTTTTTATTTAAGACTCAGTGTGTTAAAGCAGTAATACCCCAAATGAACGGATACAGTTTAGTCTCTGGGTTTGGGAAAAAATTGCTACAAAGCAAACTTGTTTCTGAAAAGATGAAGTTGGGATATAAAAAAAAGTTAGAGGAAGGAAATTTAACAAAGCATATGAGTACAGCACCCTACTAAAAAGTAGCACTAGCATACTAAAAAGTAGCTAAAAATTATTACTTTTTTCAAATTTAAATCTCTAGAACAAAGTAACTGCCATTAACTCATGAAATGACAATACTGATTTCAACTTGTACTTCTGTGTATATCATGCAGTAAACACCAAGAGTTTGACAAGGTATTCTCACGCACATCTGAAGACAGTGAGAGGCCTCAGGCAAGTCCAGCAGTATTGTATGTCTTCTAAGATCCTAAGCAACAGGTCCCTTAACATGCTGGCACACATAACCATGTAGCCTGACTGAAGCAGGTATGGAATAACAGAGAATAAAGAACAATACAAGGATTTCTCAAAGACAAATGATTCAGATGTTTAAAAAAAAAAAAAAACCTCCCCAACAACAACCATCCCAAAACATTCTGGCTACCTAGAAAACCTCCAAAAATCTAAAAATCTTCATGGCAATGCCCATCAACCTGAAAACACAGAATGCCTCTTAAAATCTGCCAAATATTTTAAAGGATGTCACAGCAGGTATTCTGCGATTGCACAAACTTGTTCTAGAAAGGAACATGAAATATTAATCATCAAGTCTGCAGTGTCCCACATGGGATAGAAATTTTCTTTCCAGTACCTTGGAATTTGTTATCACAAAATAAATACAAGAAAATTCTCATAAAAGATACTTACTCCTACTTAACAACTGACATAGGAATATTTAGGAAAAAAGTGATTACATAATAAGACACCTCTTCAGCTTACAAAGGATATACAAGAAACCCAGGGAAAAAAAAGACTGAGCTAGAAGGCAAAAAGGCAAAAAAATAGGACTGAAATTGCTATTGGAATTCAAATTTCTCTGCCAAAAAATACTTTGTAGAAAATCAATTTAAGAGTTCTCTATAAATAGCACCTCTTTCTATCCAAGATTCAAGAAGTACATAGCAAGCACACATCACGCTGCACAGGATTTAGAGAATAATAATCACTGCAGTGGCTGGCAATATAACCTAAGATTCTATCATTTTCCCACTTGCTCACTTCAAAGAAGTCCATTCTGTGAGAACATCTTCCTTGTAATTGGAGCTAAGCTGTCCTAATCATTCAAGATGTGGAAAATTAATGTGTTGAACATTCTTGGTAATGCATTATCACATTGTCAGAAATAGAGTTAAAAGTCGGTCAGACCTTCAGAACTACATATGGCAGTCCTGGCTTGCAAACACAACAAAGATCTGCAGCAAATAAACCCAGATTCTTAGCCAAGAATGTTAACCGATTCATTTAAACATTAGAATCATAGAATGGTTTGGGTTGGAAGGGACCTTAAAGATCATTGAGTTCCAACCCCCTTGCCATGGGCAGGAACACCTCCCACTAGAACAGGTTGCTCAAAGCCCCATCCAGCCTGGCCTTAAACACTTCCAGGGATGGGGCATCCACAACACTTTTGGGCAACATCTTCCAGTATCTCACCACCCTCACAGTAAAGAATGGCTTCCTAATATCTAATCAAAATCTCCCCTCTTTCAGTTTAAAACTATTATCCCTTTTCCTGTTGCTCCACTCCCTGACAAAGAGTCCCTCTCCAGCTCTCCTGTAGGCTCCCTTCAGATACTGGAACGCTGCTATCAGGTCTCCCCCGAGCCTTTTGTTCTCCAGGCTGAACAGCCCCAGCTCTCTCAGCCTGTCCTCACAGGAGAGGTGCTCCATCCATCTAACCATTCTCATGGCCCTCCACTGGACCTGTTCCAACAGACCCACGTCCTTCCTGTGCTGAGGACTTCAAAGCTGGACATAGTACTCCAGGTGAGGTCTCACAAGAGCAGAGGGGCAGAACCACCTCCTGTTACCTGCTGGCCACACTTCTTTTGATGCAGCCCAAGATGCAGTTGGCTTTCTGGGCTGCCAGCACACATTGCTGACTCACGCTGGGCTTCTCATCTACCAACACCCCAAGTCTCTCCTCAGTGCTGCTCTCAAGCCACTCTCCAAACAACCTGTATTTGTGCCTGGGATTACCACATCCAGGTGCAGGACCTTACACTTGGCCTGGCTGAATTCCATGAGGCTCACACCAGCCCACTTCTCAAGCCTCTCTAGGTTCCTCCGGACGGCGTCCCTTCCCTCCAGCGTGTGGACCATGCCACACAGCTTGGTTTCATCAGCCAACCTGCTGAGGGTGCACTCAATTCTACTGTTCACATCTCTGGTGCTGTTCAACATGGTTGCCAGTCCCAGTACTGACTCCTGAGAAACGCTCCTCATTACTGGCTTCCCGTTGGACATTGAGCTGTTAACCACAACCCTTTAAGTGCAGTCATCCATCCAGTTCCTTATCCACTGAGTGGTCCATCCATCAAATCCACGTATCTCTAGTTTAGATGAGACGTCACGCAGGCCAGTGCAAAATGCTTTGCAAAAGTCCAGGTACGTGACATCTCTTGCTCTCATTACTATGGCCCTTTTTAAGTGTGTATGCATGTGTGTATATATATTTATTTAAGTATATATATGATGACACATTATTACTACCTAATAACAAGACCCAATTCCTACTTTAGAAAGCCAGTAGAACCATAAAATGTTTCCTTTGCAAGCATTCCATCCTTTCAGTATTACCACTACATATTATTTTTTAACAGCATAAGAAACAGGAGATTTTGAAGACCAAAAGTTCTGTAGTACCACACATCTTGCAAAGCAACACACATTCAAAAAGAACTTAAGTACTGAATAAACATGACTATCTGTAGATTCTACTACCCATAGAAAGAACTGTACTTTCCTGCAGAAGTCACCAAGTCATACGCAGCCACTCTTAGTGCAGCATAGCAGAAAATTGGCACAAGTTGGTAAAAATTCACAGGCTACTGCACTTAACAGAAGTGATGCAGAAGTTACAAGTATTTTCAGAAGGTCCTCCTCACAATGGTAAACTCAAATATCACTACTGACACATCCAGTCAAATCCATTCACACTACTGAGCCCTACAGTCTCCTCTCTCTTTCACTTAGGAAAAGCAACAGCTGCCATATCACCTTCACAAAATGCTGACATTTCCTCAGGTCAAATTTGCACACTGGATTCTCTTTTTCAGACACATTGTTATCATACATTTTAAAAACTATTTAAGTGGCATTCCCATCAAACTTCTATTTTTCTTGTATTCTATTTCATTTATCCTAAGAAGATATCTTCCTGTTCTTCCTCTAAAATGAACACGTTTGAAGCTGACAGTCCAGGACAGAAATACTATTTTTTCTTTTTTGCCATACTTAATACCAAACCCAGACTGAGAAATTTCAAAAGTCATAAAAGCCACAATGAAAAATTTGCCCAATTTACTGTGCTCAATTATGTGCCTCCTGATGCTTCTGAGATCTAGTACACATACGTCCAGTACTAGTGACAGATTACCAGTCTGAAACCATTTGCAAAGCCTTCAGCGATAAGATAACCAGCAAACCGGTTAGAGCACAAGGAAGAAAGGAAAAATCGTCTGTGCCCTCAGTAATGCATCTCATGGATTCAGAGAAAGTAATTTTTTCCTCAGAAACTAACTGGCAGTCTCAAAAACCCAGATACAAAGCAGGGTCTCCCTTTCAGAACCTTAATGTTTTTCCAGATAAACAGAATGTTTCCACAAAAGCAACAAGTAGATTGAAAGTTAATTTGAAAGTATTTTCTGCCTACATATAACTTCAAATCCTGTAAAAAGAATGATCCCTTACCTAGATTGCCATCTTACAGTCACAAAATAAAGAGCAACCCAGATGGGGACAAAGCATTACCAAAGAAATAAAGTAGTACCAAAAGGTTCCAGATATTTTCACTGTCTTCCAGAGGTAGTAAATCACTATTCATCCAATTAAAAAACACAAAAACAAACACAACAAAAAACAACCAAACACACCTCTTTGGCACACTTAAAACTCAGCCTTGAAATGAATTAATGTTGCAGGGGATGGAAGGAAAACAGTTTCAGAAGGCAGTCAGTGGAAACCCCTTCCATTAGCTTCATTAATGGCCAACATTCTATTTGCTAATGTGCAAACTTTTTGATTAACTTTTAGATTTTAATTTTCAAACCATTCAGATCAAAGCTAGATTCAGCCTCCTTTCAAAGGCAACCTAATCTTTGACACTAACCAAACCCTGACAAAAACTTTCAAGCTTCACAGAACAGCTGATAATACATTGTTTTCAATGTTTGACAATTCAAATGCAGACTTAGATTATATTTTCTGAATTTAAACAGAAAAGTTACATTCTCCTAATATTTAGAGAATCTAAGCATATCAGCTGGAGCTTAAAATACTTATGTTATTTAAATGCCTTTTTGTACAGAAATAGCAAGACATGTGCATTTATTTTTCCATTAAGTTCGGTCACATACTTCACAAAATATAGTAACTCATTCTTTCTTTAGAACTGAAAGGACAAAACTATATTTTTCTTCAACTGAGGTCTGACTGAAACCTTGCCAATGAAAATGAGGATGACTGAATAACTTGGAAAATAATTACTTATGAAATCAAATCACCATCATCTGACAGCATCTTACCTTTAAATAGGATCCATAGTATTTAGTTACGTATGGACTGTCACACTGACTCAGTACTGTGATTTCTTGCTGGATGTCTTCTATTTCATCTTCTGCTTCTTCTAGGTCAATAATTTTTATAGCAACCACCTTCTGAGTCCGATTGTCAATTCCTTTAAAAACTTCACCAAAAGAGCCCTTACCAATTTTCTCCAGTTTTGTAAACAGTTCTTCTGGATCTGCCTTCAGAGTCTGTTAAAAATAAGACAAAATTTCCTCAGTATTTGTAACATTAAAACAAAATGTGGTATTTTTAAAAGGCAACAAACACTCCAAATTCTACACATTCCGATTTATCTAGCTATTTTTTCCCCCCTATTTCATAATTAAAGTGTTCTTCCTATGTCCCTTATATATACACACTACAATATGCATGCTTCCATGTATACAAAGTACAAATTTAACACCACCCCTGTGAAGGTGTTTTATCCTATCTGGCATGGCATCAGAATGTGCTGCCACCTTGAGTATTCTTTTTCCATTGCCAATAAAATGCACCCAGGCACCAAGCATGAAAGATCCTTACAAAGATTAGCTTTCTATTGAAACCAAAATAGATCAAATACCATTACCAATTAAAAAAAAAATAATAAAAAAAAAGAACACACCACTTCTGTCTACCCTTTACTCTTGAAACTGGTTCCTTCCCAGAACCCAGGGTCCTACTCCCTTGAATTTTTCACATATCTCATGCTTCTAAGGAATTTATTGCCGCTCTTCAGTGCGCAGACTACCATTTCCATTTGTTTGATGTGGCAAGAAATCCTCTTCAGTTCTCTCCTACTAAAGATCACCTGCAAGAACTGACATGCTTCCTCCTTATCCCTGACCCCAAGGTTTTCTGGAGCAGGATTAATGCTTTCTTTTTCTTCTTCCCTCAGTTGAGTAAACCCATTCACTCCTAAAAAAACATCCTGATCCTAGCTATCTTGATTTGAATAGCCACTGAGTAGTCAAAAATTTCTTGGTTTGAAATTTTGAATTTCAAAATAGATTTGAAAACTACAAGTGCTTACTTAAACATGCAAATGTAAGACTGAGGTGGACCACTCTACCACATTCGGTTTTTCTCCACTGTAAAGTATTCAGCTAGCCACCACTGCTCTTAGACTTCTCACTGTCAATGGACAGTAAGCTCCATTGTGTATCTTCTTAATCTAACAGCAAGGAGTCTTACTATAAATTATAATTAAGCTGCCAAAGTCACAGGTAGAAGCAATAGTCACAAAATGAAGAAAAATAGGATAGGATTACTTAGAATATTTCCCTTAAGAAATAAACACTTCATAAGATTTGCTATTGTTCTTAAAAGGATGAGGTTCAAACTAACTAAGTGAAAATACACTGTTGATATAGAAAAAGCCTCATAAAAGAAAAATTCAGTAATGTCTAAATAAGCATAAAACTATACAGGTTATACTTAGCCAAACTTTGTAGAAGCATAAAGAAAGGAACGAAAATTTCTACGTTACCACTGACAAGCACTGAGCACATTTTCTCTTTAACGATTAAATTTAGTTTATACAGCATCTCCCACATATACTTCTGTCTATTTCTGTTCTCACATCTCAAAGGTTATTTAATTAACTCACACAGCCCCAAGAGAAGGATAGTCTAGAAGGTATTTTAGCTTGTCTAGAGGTACCTGAATTTCTCAGCTGAAGTAGGTGTTTTGACCAGGTACCTGTGAGCGACTGAGCCCAGAGATAAAGCCACTCAACTGGAGCAGCGTGGATTCTATTATCATGTGGCACAAATTGTGACTACTTTACTACTCCTAATCCTTCAAAACAAGCTACAAGACACCACAGTTTTCAGATAATCATCCCAGGAATAGATCACTGGCAAGATCAGCCCAAAGAAAAAAAAAAACAAAAAAACAAACTCTCCTTCAAGTATACTGCAAAATTCTTCACCAGTCACATGAAGTATCCCCCAGTCTTTCTATCCAAAGTCAGTTTCAGGAAACAAACAGAAGGACATAGAGTTTTATCAACCTTTTGTCATTAAAAGAAACAGAGCAAGAGATGCAAGTCCCTTCCACCAAAAGAAGTTAGGTCCTGCTTTATTTTCAATTTAATGAGAATTACATACTATTACACACTATTAAATACCACAAACATAATGTGTTAATGTATCTCCTACTTGGAAACCAGATCAGGGTACTTCAGGTTTGCTAGAAAGCATATTAATGCTTTATCTACAAAGTAGTCCCCTACCAACACTTCCAGAGACATCTTTTATAAGAGATTACAAAACCAGGAACCAAACCACGGTGTAGCAGTTGTCCTCATGCCTCACAGAATGCTCTTTTGTCAATATTCAAAACAAATCATCCCTGAGAATTAATCATGAATAAAAATAGCCTTAACACTTAGATCAGATATTTTCTCTTGTAGAAGACAATTAGTCGTCTATGCTTTCATACCTACTGTGTTAGAATTTGAGATGATGTGCTGTAGAGTGCTATGCACACCTAATCCATTCACACAAGCTTTCTAGTTCCATTCACTAGTCACAGGAATCTAAGTATTACACCATTACAAAGGCATCTGAGTAAGTCACTAATCAATCCCAGTCACAGCTGCCTAAAAAATTGTGTTTCACCTTCAGAGACTAAAAAGCCAGCACTACTCAAAGTCACAATGTACTGATACTGTTCATAAGGAGAAATATACAAGGGCTACCTGCCCGCAGCTCTTTGAGATCTGGTGGTGGTACGTATTGACTCCCTTGTGTCCCTTTTCCCCTCAAATGTCTATTACAATCATATATTGTAATATGCCCATTACTTCAAGACACCAAGTCTTCAGAGACTTGCAGAACTCTCACAGCTCCATTTTTACAGTGTGAAGCCCTTGGGACTCTGGCATTAGGCAAAAAGTTTTATAAAACAACTGCAAAAGAATATTTTCCCAGCCATTCTGCATTAATAATTACAGAAAAGCAGGCAATATACCTGTTCCTGGAAGTCCAAGCAAGGAAGAATTTTTCCTATATATTTTTTTTTACAATCAAATTTTTTAGCCATCTGGGAAAATTAATTACTCAATAGTAGTTGGTATTAATATAAATAAAATTATTAATATAAATATTGCTGTGTATAATTAGTAGTTATTAAAATGTAAACATACCAATATTTTATATTATGTATGTTATATTAATCTATATGTTGTGATTATTAGTTATTAATAATTATGATTAAAATTAATAGGTCTTTCTCCAAGTTCCTTGTGAAACCACTAGTTATTAAAAAACCTTTTCCTTCCCAAATCAGAACTTCTGTAAATTCATTTCTTACTTTTAAAATTCAAAAGCTGCCATTTTTTCAAATTGTTTTGAGCAATTGTAGGTAATAGTTGGGCTGTTTTGTTTTTTTTTTTAAAAAAAAGAAAAGTTAACTTACTGTGTGAGAAAGTGTGAACATTCTTCCCAATAGAGCAGGTGTTTGAAGTGAGAGCCTTAACTACTGGCAACCTGTGTTTTTGGAAAACTACCAACTGGACTCTCTTTAATGACCTGCTCTATTTCAAAAATGGATATATCAGGCTTCCAGATACTTAAACAAACTGACGAATTTGCAAGTACATGAGCAGCCAATTCCCATTCATTTTTCCAAGATCACATCTGGAAAGGATTCTTGCCAGATTTGTTTAGTTTTGTAAATACTTCCAATAGAGCCAAAATAAACAGCTTTATAAATATCCTCTCTATATAGAGAAAATGTCTTCCACAGATGCTGTCACTACAGCTTTGCTGATTCTATTCTTAGAGAAAGCTATATGCTTAATGAAAGCTTGCTAGCTGATATTAAAATAAAGGAAACCAATAAAGGAGCCTTCATGTAATTGAGCACACTGAACTTTGCTAGAAACTACAGAACAGAGCAGCAACATCTACTGCAAAACGATAAAATTATTCACCTTGTTTGATAAGGAGCTACACCTCCACCAATGAAACATTTCCTTCAAAGTATGTCAGAGGATACAAATTGTGGCAAAACAAAAACACAAATTCTGAAATATTTAGATCTAATGATTACAGAACTTTCAGTTTCCATAGCCACTTGAGTTTGGTTTTTGTTTTGAATAGTTCTGGTGTTCAGAAGTGTGAAATTGCAACCATCCTGTTTCAGTTTCCAGCTCATTCAGCCAAAGAATAAAGTCCTTTACTTTTTACCATAAGCAGAGTGACCATTCACCTAATAATGTCAGTAACCTCCCTGTACTTTTTCTACATGGGATTCATTACTTTTTACCTTAAGAAGACAGAAAAAACGTATGACGCTTAGAATTAACTTTTCAGTACATGACATCACTGTTGCCCACTTCTACAGTATAAAGACAGTCCAATACATCCTCAGATCCTATTTGTTCCATTTCGCCTCATGGCTGAAACTCAGCTGTGGCCAACTAAACCCACTCACCTCTTCCTAACCCTCTGCATTTCCAACTAATGAGCTCCCTGCCTGCTGCAAAGGCTCTTTGTAATAATTCATACTTATGGCACCTTGCACTTCATACTGTTTTGTTCAGTAATTCAAATCTTCAAGGTTGTGTAGCTCTTCAGTAATGACCTCTCAAGTATAACAGGTGCCTTTACATCAGCAAACTTTATCAGTATGCATTGCCTTTTTTTATGCTAAGGTCACTTTTCTGTCACCAACCAAATAATCCTGGAGAAAACAACAGTATCATCCACTCTGATGTCACCTCTCCAGTACTCTCCTCATAGCCAGAACTATACACATCTTACAATGTATTTGTTTTTATAAATCTCTAATTCTCATCTGCACTAACTGTCCCTACAGCTCAACAGAAAATGCTACTGAAATTCAAACTACTTAGATGAAACTTTATCCTTAACCATTCTGACTTAAGATATAGTTTTAACTGAGTTTTTTTCTGCATTCCATTCCAGTTCTTATTTCTAACCTCCTGTTATGAAGAGACGTTCATCTAGTTATTGTAGAGAAGGATTAAAAATTATTTTTCTCTTTAACTTACAACAATTAGAAGCCATCTCCATATCCACATTCTCAAGCTTATTTGGGTAACTGACTTTACCTGCAAATCTCTAATTTCTCTGTCTACTCTTTTAAAATAGACTAATCATCTTTCAACATCTCCTTTTGTTATTTTTCATTTCACCAAATCAGTTTCCAATTTTCAGTCCAATCCTCATTCCCTATCAAGACTAAGCCAAATTAACATCATCTGAAGACGTTCAGACATTCCTGGTTAAACACAAAAAACTACATGCTGAACTGGTTTGTGATTGTTGGTGATCACTGCTGTCTGCTACCATACTTTGAGATAAAAAGAATGTGTTTTGAACCTTATTCACGTGCATGCAGATAAATCTGGATACACACTGTAAAAGGATGTTACAGACCACGAGCCCTACAAAATCACTAAGGACTAGAGAACTAGAGTCTTCCAATAGGTCTATGATCTGATCCCATTCAGCTGATATGTTCACACATTATTAGCATCCAAGCTACAAATTTGAACATAATTTAAATGTTATAGCACAGTCAATGCTTAGAGAGGAAGACTGTAAGGCCATTGACATTCCAGAAATTGTCTTCATCGTTCTTTCCTCTGCCCCATAACTGAACATCACTGCACTTTCACATTCTGAACAAGACACTGAGATTTCTTTCAACCGATAAAAGATAAAAAATAGAGAGAGAAAAGAGAGGCGTGACACTTCTAAGACCACTACTACAGGTTTGTTCACTGTTAACATGTGTGGTGATTATCTGGTGTTCCTTTTCTACAGAAATGTCAACTTTCTACTACAATTCTTTTCAGAAGATCTTAACAGAAACACCAACTACTTCATACATGTTCATCAGAAGCAATTGAGAAGTTTGGACAGCTCAAGCAGGTAAAAAGAAGTATGGACAACTCAGGGGAGAAAAAAAAAAAAGACATTTTTAAGAAACCTTAAAATTTGAAAAAAGAGAGTTACCTCTCAGGTTCATCTGTCAATAATAACATAAAATTAGCTGTACTAGGATAACCACTTTAGAATTATCATGAACAGAAACGACTGATTTTTATTTTCTTTTTAGAAGACTAATCAGCAAAACATTTAAGGAAAGGTATAAAGGCTAGAATGAAAACATTCATCAGTACTAATTAGGTGTAAAACTAAGATCCAGCTGTTTCACTTAGACAATGATCAAAAAGAACACACGATTGTTCATTTCTTTTATTCTGAAAATGCATGTATTCCATATTCCTCATTTTCCATCTCCAATACTATAATTATTCAGTTCAGACACACACTACCATAAGGGAATTGCTTTTTCTGTGGAAAAAAATGAGAACATCTGGAAGAATTAGCAATACATTAACTATCATAAAGAGAAAAAACTGTCATAAATTCTGACACAAAACTTCAGTGGGTCATAAGGGCAGGGAGACGTGGGGGGAGGAAGTGAAGAATAATGGTGTAAAACATTGCACGTCTCAAACACTTTCGGTCACAAACCCATGAGGCTAAAGACATACAGTACACATCAAAGTGTCCTTACTAATACATTTGTCACACAGTTCAACTCCCTTGCTCCGATTTCTAACTGGATTGGAACAGGTTTTAAGCATGCTTCCAGGGGGAATAGAGAAATTATCTGAAGTCAGCCTATCATAAAAGCATTCTTCAGCCACTGTATACAACTTTTTCCACTTAATTCAAGGAATATGCAGTTATCTGAGATTTAGAATACAAAACATTTGGTTCTTTATCAATCACATGGATATGCAAAGCATGCTTTCAAATTCCCAGTGAACTAGTACCGTTTCCTGGGTGCCGTGTTCCCTCCTCAAATCACACGGTAATTTTAGTATATTTTTCATCCAAATTTTCATCCAGAAAGCTGCTTGGTATATAATATTAAGAGTTTAATTCCAAAACTAACAGTTAACTAACCGTAGCCTGCTTTTTACAAGGATTCACAAAGAAGTTCCAATGAAATATGTTGACTTTCTGAATAGTTTCTGAGGCTCTTTTTATTTTAATATAACGTCACTAAAAACTTTCGTAACCTGTAGCTGACTTCCTCCTTTCCATCCATTACACTTTAAAAATTTAAATCTCTGCAACTGAAAAATCTCTCCATGCCTTGAGCACACAATGAAAACACCAAACAAGTACAGCCGTGAAGCCTAAAAATCTACTGTAGACACCATGTGAAAGACAGCTAAGGAGAAGAGTTCCAAATAAAAGTTTTAGAACAACGTCTCTAACTTGCTTCCACTTGCTAAAAGGTCAATTAAACACAGTAAAAACCACTTTTAATCAGCTAAACTACTGATAAAAGGAAAAAATAAAGTATTGACTCTTTGCGGAAGTTTCCAGCATTAATGGCTCAATAAATAATGCTAATAGAAGCAGTATTGCTATATGCTAATAGAATAATGTTAACAGAAAGCTAAAAGAATAATTTAGAAATAGATGAACAGAACACTAATGCTATAGAACAATTTAGATATTCATGTTCCATTAAAACTAATTGAGGAAAAGAAAAAGAGTGAGTTTTAGGATCTGCAGCAATCCCATAAATTGAGTGGAGACTCTTTTTCAACCCATTCTATCATCTGACAAGAAAATCCAGATGTGTGCCTCTTAAAAAGATGCCTGACAGTACAACTAAAAATAGAACAGGGGAGTACAAGCATTCCACAATTTTCCTGTTTTAAGCCTTACTTTCTATAGAGTCACACTGCAGAAGGCTCTTAGTTCTACACTTATGTAGAATCAACATGCAGAACAGTCTGATGCTCGTGCAATCTAAATATTTATTACTTCCAGATCTGTTGTTCTCCACTAAAACACAACAATTCAATGCATAGATACTTCCAATAAACAAAGTATTTATTGGCTTATGAAAGCAATTTTACCAAAGAAGACTGTCTATTTGACATACCTCTTCAAAGTAAACTACACTTATCTGATTTTAGAGTTACACATCCTCAACATACTCAGGAGTTGGATTTCAGGTAATACACTAAAGCTTAAAACAAGCTTATGGAAAAAAAGAAAAGCCAACAGATCTTACTGGTATCAACGAACTTGTGAATATCATCATCATCTTGTACTGACCATGGCTCAAGACTCAATCAGGCATACAACCCAAACACATCAACTGAAGGGAATCAGCAATTTTGCCAAAATGAACTTACTACATTTACAGTCAAGCTTCTCCATACCAAGGAATTGGAATATTAAGTAATAAAAACTTTTCCCTACAGGGAAATGGAGATCATTGTAATAAAGAGTTAGGAAACTCAATATTAAAATTGTTCAGGCACTGTTCTCATGTAGTCCAGAATCATTTTATTATCTTATTTATTATCATTTTATTGTCTTCTCATAAAACTAAGTATTGTCTTATAGAATTTCTCCCTCTACATGTCAAATTCAGTACATTGAAGTGATGCTTCCTAATGTATCATATGTTATTAGTTGTCAGGTGCGTACATGTATATGGGAACTTGCCCCAGATTAAGAGATGTATATGGATGAACTCAAAGTCCTCAGCTGAAAGAGTTTACAAGTAACAGAGGTTTTGATTATATAGATGCATCCATACAAATGACTACTTTTAGCCACACATAATACCACTTAATTGAATAGTGCTCCACCAATGCAGACAGCTGTATCATCACAAAATCAAAAGCCAGGTAAATTATTCTAGGATACAGTAATTTATATTACAAGTCTTGCTGGCTTTGTTTACCAGTGTTTGGTACATCTCCTCCCCCCTCCACCCAAGAAATAGAGCATGAAAAGAATTTAAGCAAAACTTTAAAACGTAGCCAAGATACATACATCCGTTTCCTATCTCAGAGACAGAAAAGATGCCACTATGTAAAAGCTGACATCAAAGCCTTGACACCATTCATAACAAAAGCCCCAGTATTTACATGTATTAACTACATCAGTAGTCTTCTGTCTTTCCGGGGAACAAAGATGGCAGTTCACTAAAAGGACACCTTAGGCAAACATGAAACTGGTACATGAGAGTACCCTGAGTGGTCTCTCTAAGGGTACCTAAAAGACACAGTCGCCATAAGCAATGCCTGTTTACCAGTTCTAGAAGGCCACTGATGGAAATACAATTTTTCCTGTTCAGAAGCTGTTGACATCAACAGTGAGACAACAGCTAAGATTAAAAGGTGAACATTGACATTGGCCACTTGGTAACTAACAAGGACAACCAATCGCCTTGGATGTGACTCATACCACAGCAAAGATCCAAAACCAGATTTTGTAAATTCAGCCCTTGGAAATTAAGAGTACCTCTCCTTACCTCCTCTGTCTCTATAAACACTCCACCTTACCTCTATATAAACATTTGAAATTAAATACGATTCTAGAAAGCATATCTAAAAAGCATAGTTCCAAAAGCACAAACATAACAACACAGATTCACAAATATAAGGATTCGTTATTGCCAATCCTTATTCCAAAAATTTATCCCAATAAATCCTTCAGCTATTCAAGAAGTGATGAGGTCAACCCAAAAAAGTAACAGACCAAGTACACCTCAAACTGTTCCCCAAAGACAGAGCGGTTTATTACCAGTTATTTTTCACCTAATAGAAAAGGATCTGCAAAGGCCACAGAAAAAAAAGAACTAAGAAGCTTTAAAACTGAGGGGAAAAACAAAACAAACTCAACCCATAATTTAAACTTCCAAAAAGAATTCAAATTGGGGAAAATTAATCTCCTACAAAGAACCTGCAAGAGGCTACATGGACTTTCCAGCACCTTTGATTTAGCAACCGAATGTTTTGCAATTACCAAACCCACAGCTCATACAAGAAGTTGTTACAACAGTTTATTTTAAAAGGAGAATGAGTTATAATATGGAAGACAGTAATATATATAGTGTGTAAGAACAAAAGAACAGCCATGCTGGATCAGAACAAAAGATCCTCCAGGCCAGAACACTTCTCCTACAGCAGTCAAAACTGAACATCTTAGGAACAATATAAGAACAGACAAGAGCAGCATTTCCCAAAACACACTTCCAGTCTCCAGCAAACTGACAGTTCAGACACCTTCTGAGCCAGAAATGGTGCCTTTATACTTAACAACCTTTCTTTTCTGTTCATTTGTCAAGTTGCCACTTAAATATAGTTAAATTTTAATATTTCTTGAAGCAAGATGGAGTGAATGTCAATGCTTATTTACATTTTTCATGAAGAACAAGTAGCTTTTGTATTGAAAATAACAATAAATAATGAATAAAAACAACTTACTGCATAAATAGTGTTAATTGTTACCAAAAAATTGAAAGAGAGGAAGATTAAAACAAGGTTTTTATCACACAGAAGAGGCTTTGGCTTAAAGATGATGGAATTTTAAAAGCACCTCAGGAATTCTATGAAGTTGACATAAAGGTACACCTAAAAATACAAACAAACTTTCTCAGAAAATTATTTTTGTTTGGAGAAAAAAAAGAAAGTTCAGGGCATTTAGGGGAGGGTGCAGCTGGTTTTCCCGGTTCTTTTTTTCCCCTTTCCTAAGAGACATGCAGGAAAAAGAAGGTAACAATAATTATTTCTAATCAGTAACTCCACAGTCCACCAGTAGCAGTGTTCATTATGCCACAGAAGCGTATTTGAAATTCTTATTCACCTGAAACTTTTAATTACCTTTACTATAGAAACACCTAAAATTACAGCCAGAAGTCATACCTAGATCCATTCTAACTGTGGCACTGTGCTGTCTGAACACAGCTAGCTCCAAAAAGGCAAATCACCTGTGGGTTTCTCATTTCTCTGGGATTTGAAGCTGACAGAGCCATTTATCTTTTCTCAGGAGGAGTTTATAGTATTCTTATTGTTATTACCAGAATATAAGGCTCATTTTAAAGTAGGTTAATAAAATTTGTTTACAGCTGTATCACACAGATAGCAGTACTCAGAAAAGCTAGGGTAAAAAACTGCTTTTCTGGTTGAGAAAAAAAGAAAAATACAAGCAAAAGAGACGCAGCTTAACCCCAAGATTTTCAAGTGGGGAAAGAGAGAAGGAAGACATTTAATGACTATCGAGTTTAGCATTTTATTGTTTAAATTTTCCTTAAAACTAGCTGCTGCCACATATCCAGGCTGTACCCATAGCTTGATGTACAGCAAGTACTGTGTCCCACAGTTTCATCCCCTAAGATTTTCTCTACCAGTCTATGTTTGCCAAGCTTTTTGGTCTAACACACTCCTAACATGCTTCAAAATACATTAGGGTTCACCAAGCAGTCTTACCATACATTTATAAACACAGTGCTTTATTATATAGCTCCCATAAAGAAGAGACAGGAGCTTACCACAGCCTTGACATGCAGGCCAGCCTGAAAATCAAGGTCATATACACGTATTCCAAGCCTGCCTTGCAGAAATCTCATGCATTCCAGACAAACAAGCATTCTCCCCAGGCCAATACTATGAAGCATAAAGAATGAAAACAACACACTCTCATTTTAGTAATGACGCACCTTCATGCCACACACTCAAACTCCTATCTACACAAAGCCCTTAAAATCAAGGGCAGCATAAAATTCGAGTCCAAACTTATTTGCACACATAGAAATTTAGGTCAAAACCCCAACTCTGTTTTTATTCAGGTTACAACATGCCCACTTCACAGCAGACAGCGAATCTCAGGTTTTTGACAACCTTCCAGCGCCATCCTACATTTCCTTCACAGTTTTTCATTCCTTTGGCTCACTCTCTACCCACTCACTTTCTATGCATCACTCTTTAAACATCAATCAGATATGCTGTCTGGAGAGAAATACAATAATCCTATTGACACACTACTCTGCTCACACCAAACAGCATTAATAAAGCATTGTCCCTGCATGTGATTTTTTGGGAGTCAAGAAGTTACTTTTGTTCACACGAGGATATTGACTGCTCTCTCACGTAAGTACAGCAAAGAATGTAGGAGAAAGCTGCATAACTTGTCACTGACACTGCTTACACCATTTGTTGCAGAAGCTGGTAGGTGGGGAGGAGGGATCACACTACAGAAAACGAAAAGATAGTCCCGTGATTTAGGCAATTTAATTATAACTCAGAGAACTAAGCTCTATTCCTCTTCTCTTCTACATAATAAAAAGTCCCATGCCATAATCTCTGCCTTCTTTAAGTAGATGTCACACATTTTATGTACCTTACTCTTTGAACATATATCTGCAAATACAATCAAAGGGAATTGTATACTGAAAACAGATCACTATAAAATTGCTATATAGTCTGACAAAATGGAAACGGCTACAGACATCTTGAACTGGATGAAGAAAACTAGCAAGTAGGACTCACACTGCCGACAGATGTTACGTCTGTAAAGCAGGTCTTTACTTTGTTGTTTGGGGTTTTTAAACTGTTAACATTTACACTTGAGAAACTCTCATAACAATACAATCAAAAGTAATGAGAAAAATAACACTGTCCTGAAATAAAAAGAGATTTGAAGTAAACTCCCAAAGTATGTGGACTAACAGAAACCCTGAATATCTACCCATTTAGTACTGCTAACAGTATTACAAACTAAGTAACAAATCAAGTCAATAAAAAATGAAGGTCCTTAAAGAGATCATGCAGTGACACGCATAAGCAGTACATGCATATTGCTGGAATAATCTTCATTCTCTCACTTCTGAACAGCTACAAATCTGAATTTTTAATTCTAAAATATTACAGATCATATTTCAAAGTAAGTAGATAGTCATCTTGGTTCTAACACGTTTCAAGAGGATTAAAAAAATGCAACACTAATGTAGCCCTAGCTAAAGCAAGCAATCCTTACTTCTCTGTCTCTGGTAATTAGTGAACTGCTCATATTTGGAAGGTGAACTTGAACACTCAACAGCAGTACCTACAGAGAAATAAATTAACCAGCTCAGAGTGAGGGCCTACATACTCTATTTGGCATTCAGGACTATGCCTGAGCATGTAACATTTTAAATTCAAATCCTCAAGTTATGCAAAGAAAAAAGATTGGCAACTTAGGATCTCGACTTGTGGAAAAACAAACCAGAGTAAATCAATACACAAACCAAATGAAGCACAAAAACTTTCAATGCTGAAGATAAATTGCGAAAAACTCTACACGCCATTCAAAAGTTTTTCTTTTGGAGGTTAGGGCAGGGAAGTTTCTAATAAGATGTGGGAAACATCAGAATAACAGCACACAGATACCAATGACCTTAATGTTTTTCTGGCAGTAGTTTGCATTTGCAAAATGCAAAGAAGCAGAGTGGGGTGGCAGGGAAGCAAGCTCAGTCGCCAGAAAATCACATCGGGTATTTCAAAAATATAGTTAGACCACAGAACCACCAAATTCCATTGTATAACAACAACTAACCAACTCTTAGAACCAAACACAATCCCTGACCACGCACCTCATGCAGCACTCCCACCAGCCAGCACCACAGCGATGGGCACTGCAGCATGCGCTGAAGGTCAACCTTCCCAGGCCCTGTTTCTTATGCCTGCTTCCCCCAATAGCGTCAAAATAACGGGACCGAAAATCAAGACACGGTTCCCTTCATGAGGAGAACTCCCGGGCGCCGGGCGGGGAGACAAATCACTCGCCCCTCCGCGCCGCGGCGAACCAGAGGCTACTTGAGGAGGGGGAGAAGGAGGAAGGGGAGAGAGAGGGAGGGATTCCGCAGGCGGAGGGAGCTGGCTAGGCATTACGCGAAGCGCTGACAGCACGTTCCGCTTCCAGGGGGTACGAGATCCCAGTCCTTCCTCCCCCCCGCCCCGGCCCAGGGCGGTCAGAACGAAGAGGCGTTTTCTCCCCTCCACCCCAGGGAACCCTCCTTTATCCATGAGCACTGAGCCCCTTCACGCCGTCCCCTTCCTTCTACCCCCTCCCCAGTCCCCACTCGCGGCGAGAACACGTCCTCGCCGGGGCTGCGCGTCCGCCCCTGCCCTTGGGGCTGGCCCCTCCCGGTCCTCACCTGCATCCCCGGCAGGCCCGTCTGCACCGGGGAGTGAGCCATGGCGGCGACGGCGGCGGGTGGAGGGGGGTGGGAAGGGAGCCGGGTCTCCTCAGGCGGCTCCAGGGGACAGGGCTGAGCTCATCTCCACACTCCCATACACACTGGGAGCCCTTTNCGGTGATTCTAGAAGCGCCGTTAATATCCATGGAAACGGACTGGGAGCCCAACTCCGCCGGAAGGGAGACCGAGAAAGAGCTGGCCGCTCGCTCGACCGTTGGGATTAGAACGGCCGTCCGGTGCCGCCGGGAGGGAGTGTCCAGGCGCGGCGCTGCCCTGCCCTGCCCTTCCCTCCTCCTCTTCCTCCTCCTCCTCCTCCTCCTCCCACAGCCGCGCGCGCAGGGCGGCCGTTACTGGTGCGGCCCCGCGCGCGCTGGGCGGCCGTTACTGGCGGCGCCCGCCCCGCCTCCCTTCACTCCGGCTACCTGCACGCGCCGCCGCCGCCCGTTAACGGCCGGCCCTGAGGTGAAGAGAAGGGAGCGGAGTCGGCCTTCAGCCGTACCTGCCGCCGGGCAGGGAGACCCGCCGGCCTGGGCCCGGGCAACCGCAGGCCCTACCGGCTGCCCGGCGCCCGGCTCGCATCCTCCTGCGGGCGGGCAGGCGACGGGGTCACGGCCTGAGTTTAGGTTTCGCCCTTCGCCTCACCGGAGCGCCCGGGGAGCGGCCGCTGGTGAGGCAGAGCAGGTGGAAGGGAAGCCGGCATCAGGCTGCCGGCTTGGAATACGGAAACCAGGGTGAGGCAATAGATCAAGATGGCAGAAACCCTAGACGTTTTCTGGTATGTCCTTTTCCTGCCTCCCTTTCGCTTGGAGGCTTTCGGAAAGGTCAGGGTAATGCTATCGGCCTGCCGCGGGATATGGTTTCAGGAAGCACTTGACTTCCTGTCAGAAGTTGCAAAAAAAAACCAGTCAACCGAAATGACAGTCGTGTTTTTACAGTGCTTTCTGAACGAGGGA
>VXBW01003113.1:598525-625044 GCA_013400375.1 Thinocorus orbignyianus | reverse complement strand
AGGTGACTTCATTAGTGTTAAAATTGCTAAAACCAGTTGGTTAGTAGGGGGTTCAGGATCCACAGGACAGTTGTTCACTATCTTTTCAACCGAATTAAGAGGTGAGCATCCTCTGCAGCATAAATTACTTTTCAGTAGGTAATTCACTAGGGAGTTTGTACAAATCTCTTAACTGCACGAAACACTTCAAAATATAAAACGGTATTATTGATACGTGGTTAGAACTCCCACTGAAGTTTTTTCCTGTAGTTATGAAATTCTTTATTGTCTAATATGGGCGAGATAATGCTACACAATCTTGTTTTGCTGAAACTTGAAGAAACATAAATGTCTCTGAGATTTCTACCACTCAAACTCAAATAAAATTAGCTAACAAACAGCCTTATACAGGCATTTATGTGCATACACACACACACTGATTCTTTCCCTGAGAAAACAGATGTACCAGCTCTTGAGGACAGTGAAATGTGGAAAGGATGACATACAGAAATTGCGTAGAAAATTGAACTACTGGAATTCATGAAGGAGTTACTAATTCCCTTAATGCTGGAATGGAGTTTAAATTACGGGGTTTTTAACTTCAAGAAGCATGAAAATGTTTCTACTGTTTACTGGTATGTAATTCTCTAAGAAATGTATAAGTTTTCATTTGAGTTTTACCTCAGTCAAAAGCCAGATAACAGTCACAAGAATCAATATGAAAACTTTCTATCTATCTAGATTGGTTTTTAAAGCATTTTTGCAATTAAAAAAAAAAAAATAGAGCTTTAGTATCTTCATGATTGCTCCACTTTGGAGTAAATTTTTTTAGCTTGCTAGGGATAATGTCAATGGCCTAGAAGTGAACCTCCTTTGTCCCTTGAATACCAGTGAGTTTTTGGTACCTCACATAGTATTAAAGATTCTCATTGAGAAAATGTCAGGTTTACCATTGTCTATGTAGCTTTATTCTTTGCTCTTCTCTATCTAGTCATTAGGATACAGATTTTATCAGGTATTTTTCTTTTTGTGCAGAGAAAATAAGAAAAGTATAAAAAGTATAAAAAGTATAAAAGTATAAAAATAGGCTACCTTTGGCATTATGAAATGTATAAAGGTATTACTTTCTATCCATTAGTATACGCTTTGGGACTTAAATAATTTTCATAATGAATGTATACTTGACTTGCTAGAGTTGTTGACATTATCTTGCTAATGCCTTCTTTGCATTTAGTTGGTAGGTTGTTTAGCTCAGGGTGTGTAAGCACAAAAAGGTTCCCATGTGCAGGCTGCTCTGGATTAGGTTTCTCATGTAAGCTCCTTGCCTAGGGCCACTGTGAGGTCTTTCTCTTGCTGCTATGACATCATTGCGTAAAGATCGTGGATTTATTTAATCTCCATTTTTTTCATTTCAAAGTTCTATATTACCCGTTCAACAAGATACTGGACCTGAAAAATCATTGTTTGAGCCAGTGGAATAAGCTCTATAAATAGATTTACTTGTTAAAAGCAGGAAAACAAAGAAACAGATTCAAAACTCCATGTCATAAACCAGACACCAGCCTAAGTTAAGTTCTAATGAAGTCAGAACGATGTATTAGAATGTCTGATTTCTGCCAGCTTCGGTATTGTACACCGTATCTTAGGCTCTGATACACTTCCAATTTCTCCCCTGGACTTGAATAAATTTTAACCAAAATAGTTTTAAATGTAATCTTAAAACAATGCATGTGTTTTCTTTTTGTTTCTATTTTGGTAAATGCTAATCTTTCACTCTAAACTTCAGCTCCATCCCCGCAGACTAAATAACAGAAGCTTTGTTCCTCTCCTTTTCTCAACCTTTCTGAGAAAAAATGATTGTGTGTATTATACTCCAAAGAAAGGCTATTTTTGCAGTAATCTTTTTCTAAAATAGAAATGATTGCATAGCCTGCCATCCCAATACAATGACAGAGACTTCAAAAATAAATAGTTCTTATCATTACCATGGTTCTTTGTTGTACATTTTTGAAGCCAGATGTTTCTAGCATGAAAAGATTAAGTTTATTTTGTGTGTAGACTTCTCAATACTTGGTTTGCTTTCAGTTTAAAATGATATTTTGAATATGCAGAGATTTTCTGCTTTGCTGGTTATATAAGAAAAAAAGTCACAAAAGAAAATTAGAATTAAATTATTATAATGGCAGTGACTGTGAACTTCTGTTTTTAAACTCTCTGTGAAGAAAAAATGCTTTTCTTACTGACCAAGACCAAAATTTCTCAACTGAGCAATGCGGGACCACTGAGGTTTTCTAAGAAGGAGGGTGCACCCTGAACTCACCTCTTAGAATTTCTAACATGCCATAAATAAATAAATAAATAATCCTTTCTTGGGAGGTGGGGGAAGCGCTGTGGATTACAGCAGGTGGGACATTTGCCTACAAAATACAGCACATGCGAAATGTCATAGCAACCAAGTAGCAGGCAGAGATTTACCTGGGGAAGAGGGAAGACTGAGCAGGCTGAAGGCGTGACAGTGTTGCTTACAGTAAGGTATGGGTACGGGGTGGTGGAGGCTGCCACACAGACAGGCTTCAGTCTGTCTGTCCTGTATGGCAGCACAGGTATCCTGCCATCCTTGGCTTGGGGGCTGTGGAATGATTGACCAAATCACAGTACCGTACTGTTCGCTGCTCAGCTTGGTGCTGGATTTTTTTCTCGCTTGCTTATCCTCTTTATCCACCACTATCTTTTTCTTTCCTCTTTCTTTTTTCTACACTTTCTCGACTGATTGATTTCTTAGTCAACTGTTTTTACAACCTGTACAAAAATGTGTCATTTCTTTCTTAACTGTATGTATTAGGTTCCTAGTCTTATCCTTTTTTTTTTTTTTTTTTTTATTACCCTGTTAATAGCCTGATGGACTATGTACTCAAATTCTCAATAGTTTGTCAGTAAGGCTCCATTTTGAATACTTGTGTTTTACATGTACAGAAGTTGCCAGTATCATATAATACAAAGCAGCTTTAACAAGGCTTTTCAAAAATGGACCTTAAAGAATTCAAGTGTTGCTGGGGCTAAAAGAGGCAGTCTTCACATGGGTCTAAAACTGACAATAGAGAGGAAAGAGAAAATAAAAACATTTCACAGTGGATGGTGTTACCAGTAGACTGGTGACAGGAGTCCATCTGGGACCAATCTTGCTCAGCATATCCATGAGTGACCTGGAAAAGAGACTAAAGAGAAATGACAAGATAGTCTCACATTGCCAAGTACCATGAGGTAAAAACTAAAACGAAGTGCAAGGGGTTGCAGAAGAGACTTAGTGAGTGACTGCTGAGTGACACACCAGCAGATGGGAGTTGAGCATTGAAAACTATACACAAGGAAAGTATATGGGAAAAGAATTTAACATTATACACTGGAGTTCCTTACCAATCAAGAAGGAAATCTTGGCTGTCAAGGATTTTATTACTCAGAAGATAAAACTATATTAGGAGTTATTAGGAAAGGAATAAAGAACAAGGGAGACAACATTTTTATACCTCACTATAAATTCATGCTGCTCCTATAGACTGTATCGTTTCCAAAATGATACTGTAGCATAAAGAAAAAGGTACCAGAAAGGGAAGAAAATCACGATCAAGGATTCAGAAAATATTCTCTAGATATAAAAATTGAATACATTCAGACTCCTTAGCATAGGAAAGAGACTTTTCATGAGGGTAGTAGAGTTACGTAACTTTGTGAATGGCCTGGAGGAGATGCCTGTACAATTTTTTCTCATAACAAGAGCTATCAGATAGAAACTTTAAAATAGAGAGAAGTGGGTAACAACACAAATGAGTAATGGAGCTCACTGCCGTGAGTTGACATGCCAAAGAAAAATATTTTTCTTTTTAAAATCTGACAGATTCATGGAAGTATTGTTTATATAACAGCAACATGTTAGAAATAACTTGCTTCTAGCTTCCCAATGTCAATCTATAGTCTTTACCAAGACAAATTTTAAAAAGTGTTAAGATTTGATACACTAGAGTACTAGAAAAGAAAAAAAGTAATAGGGGTCTGGAGAGCCAACTAAGGAATTATGAAAATCGAAGCTTTAATCTTCACATACAGTGCCTGAACAGTGAAATAATCAAATAGCCTACCCATGTAGCCAGATGGGTCTCGTACCTTTTCATATGCTTTTATGTTGACATCAGAAAAAGAATTTCTCTGAATGAGAAGGAAAGAAAGCTGTCGGAATCTACTCTTTTGACTTAGAGGAGGACGGGATTAAACCCTCATATTACTGAATTAATATTATAGTTATAGCCGAATTGGCACATTACCATTTAGGAACTATGTTTGAAGTCTAAATAATATATATTTGCATGGTAAAGGTTTGTCTACCCACTGTTTGGAAACAAAACTGTGCATCCATTTCTGAATTGGGTGGAAACGCGGTGTGTCTGATGCTGAAGATTTCGGATTTAGTTTGCCCTTGGTTAAATGTGCTGTGGCTTGAAGGGATTTTGTTCAGTGATGGAGGACCGTTAGGGGACACCGCACTAGAACTTGCAGGCTACAAGGCTGAGTAGATGGTCTGCTAGTGAGCCATGCAAAAGTGGAAATGGCAGTTAGCTCATATTTCACCTTTGTCCTTAGCGTTTCTTGCAGAGTGGGATTTCCTTGGCCAGGAAGGATGATTAATCATAGCTGAAGGGAGCTCTGCTGAAGAGTACATAGTTATAATAGAGGTTGAATGAAGATCGGTTTATTCATTTGTAATCTCTTCTCTTTCCTCCGCCAAAATACTTCTGGAGATTGAAAAGAAAAAAGGCTAATCCTTTCCAATAAATAGGGCTGAGAGAGCCTTGGGGCATCTTGGGAAATACCACAGATTACGTGTTCTGAATTGTCCCCATGCTGGTGCCTGGACCTTGGGTGCACTCAGAGGTTCTGCAGTCCATCACCCTCCAGAGCTGAGCTGAAGGGCTGCTCTCAAACCCTGGCAAAAGTGAGGTGGGCAAGGGCTGTGTGAAGCTGTGAAGCCCTCTGCCCTGCATCGTCACTGTGGACTGGTGACCCGGACTCTCAGCAGACCCAGGTGACTGCTCTCAAACCTGCTTTGATCCTCTTGCTTGGTGCCATGAGTCTGCACTGGGTGGGTAGGAGTCCTGTCCCACTGTCACCCTTGGCTCCCTGCTCACCCTGCTGCCCCCTGGCTGGGGTTACTAGAGCCAGGGCAGAGAAATGAGCATGGCTGAACCCCATGGGCCTGGGTACTCACCTTCTGCTGGAATAACATATGGAGGTCGACCAGCAGTAAGTCTGAGCAGCCTTGACCCTTGAGGGAGGCTGACTCGGTAACTGAGTCCCTGTATCAGGCTCGTCCTCATTCCTCCCCTCCAGCTGCACAAAGTATAAGAGGCTTATTCCCCAGGCCACCCTCCGTATCTTTCTTCTTGCACTTCATAAATGACTCCCCAGCTGTTCCACCCTCTTGCTACACTCTCCATCAGGAATTTTGCAATCAAGATTTAAAATGGTCTGCCTAACTCTTTATGGCATGAGACTGCTTATGAGGTCCTGAACCAAAACTGCCTTTCACATACAGGAATTTAGACCCTCCAGCAGCTCTTTGGAAACATTTTTGAGCACTAAATATATTTTTTAAAAAATAAAAATTCCTGCCCCTGTCCAGTTCCTTGGCTCATCTGTGGAAGAGTAAGTCCCTGCTTGAGCAGACCGCTGAGAAAGTAGAGCAGAAAGGGCCAGGCATTGTTCTGAAATGAGAACCCATAGTCGTGATGACTCAGTGTGCAGAAATGAACTATAATTATATCTGTGGGTTCTCATCTACTGCTTTAGCTATTTCATGTTTATAAAGTTTGCCCAGAAAGCCTCTTCTCTGTAAGGCCTTGTTAAGGATATTTAAAACACCTGTATTCTGACACTCTGCCACTATGCTGAAGGAGAAACGCACGCTTCCCTGTTAATAATAAAAAATATCCTTGTGTTGTCTAGAACTGATGTTTTCCTTACCTTTAATTGTATTGACTCTACAACATTAGTTCCTACTGTGCTTTTAAACTCCGTGGGCATCATACCCCAACAAAATATTGGAGTTTTCTGTTTCCAGCATTAAATGTTGGTTTTCCACCAAAATTTAAAAATTTAGGTTTTCCATTTTTGACAGAAAGGGGTTCCCTTCTACATGCTGGAGCCTTTCTTCCTCTCAATATGCCATGGATAGCCCTGCAGCCCTGTGTTTATGTCAGCAGAGGAAGTTTATGTAGCTTCAAAAGCGCACAGATTGCCTTCTATAGCTAAACTTGGCTGTGCATTGAAGTTGTGGTTCAAGAAGCAATCATGTCAGAAAAGTGTTTTGTCTATTACAGAAGCAAAGTTTGAAGTTGAAGCACACATTCCGCTTTAAGTCTTGTGAATGCTGAAGGGGAAAAAAATGGCTAATAAGTTATGTTCCCCAAAGAAAAACCCAGTATTTTGCAATGTTTGTGTAAAACATACTGTTCTATATATATTTGACTTCCTGCAGTGATGTACTTCTTATTGTTCATAGAAAATCACAGGGTTTTGAGATTCTTATTAATAGGAGAAAATTCACTTTCTTATGGTACTGAGAATCATAATGGATAAGCCGAGATGAGGCAGGAAATGGAAGAAACATCTCGAGTGTTGCATGCCCTTTATTAATAATGAGCAGAATGTAAGTGCCTGAAAGTATTTTGGTATTCCAGGCAGACAATTAAAATTAGATGGGGACCTAGAGCTCATTAAGAAACATGAGACTGATTATACCACACTGTGCTTCTGCCCCCGAAGAGCATCATTTCATTAAATCTTGCTTTTTATAAACCTTTCTCTTACCCTCTTGTCACACAAAGCAAGCAAAAGCAAACAGAGGGAAATATACCTTTTCTATCTTCTTCTCACATTTCACATTTTATGATGGAGACATCAGTTCTTATCTCAGATTAATGTCTATGTACACAACAGACCAGCAAAATCTCCAGACTAAATGGATCCATTAAGGATGACCCTGTAATCACAATGAGACGCTCTAACCTATAACTACGTCCCTAGACAGTCTGTGTCATCACAGATTTGAAATGTTTGCTTGCAGCCTGTAATTGTCCCGGAATAAAAAGTTGCACTGTATCTCACTGATAACTGAAAAGTAGTCTTCTTACAACGGACGGCACTACTTCAGTATTTTAATTGAAGAATTGTCATGTTTTACCCTTCATTAATCTCATAACATACCAGAAGCCACCTGGAAAATCTGGTGTTGACAGAAGTATATTGTATTTGTCTGTTGAACACAAAACCAGATGGATTCCTGCAAGTTTCAGTTGTCAGTCCAGGGTGTTGGTAACAAATTTTGCCATGCGCCGAGTTTTTTAAGGCACAGCTTCATGTTGCACTTAATCCAATTTAACTGCGGTCTGCTGCCAAAGTGCTGATCCTGCTCTTCTTTCTCCCAGCCCTGACTCCCGTCCTTGCATTAGCGATCACATGCCCGCGTGGTGATTGGGATCAGTTCACTGATCCCACGGGAAATGTGTGCACATCCTGCTGGATTAGTCCCCTGTGGCAGCGGTCCCTGAGCGTCACACAGCAGGGACACTGCGTGTGTGGGAGGAAGGGAAGGAGGGAAGCCGGCGCATCGCATTCACTGGCAGCCTGCAGTTAGCTCAGATGAAGTAGAAGGTGAAACTCCAGCCAGAATGTTCTGTATGGAATGGGATGGTGGCTCCAGCTCCTTCATACCACAAAATCTTGGCTTACAGCAGTGGATGCTCCCACCCAGAACCATGTATCTGGAGTGGTCAGTCTTTGCAGAGCAGGTACAGAAGCAAACCACGGAGGGATGACTTCCCTGCCACTAAACATCTTTGCTGGGTAATCTGATACCCTCAGTACTTAAGCTCACTGTCATTGAAGCTTTACCAACCCCAGAATTTAACACCCGAAGAGTGAAAAGCCAGAAATCACAAATACTGTTATTTTGTGAGGGTTTCCATTAGGAAAATAAATTACAGCTTGTAAGCTGTTTCCCAACATTTGAACCTACCATCATCCCCACTAAGTATGTGTCTGGGACAGCTACAACCGGTAGTAACTGTGCCCTCACAAGAATGCAGATCCTGTGCGTGCGCCCTCCCACCTTCCCCATCGTTCCCATCCCACAGGCTTCTAAAAAAAGTTGCCCAGAAAGTTCCTGTAGTGCTTGTGGTGCTCTGACACTCTCCAGCGATCTCCCACCTCCTCCCGCAGACCTCATTTCATTCACAAAAATCTGCTGTGACCTCCCACTTCCACCAGCCCTTTGGCTAGATCCCAAAGCCCTGCATTCCTTGGGCTTCTACAGCTGGCAGGTCAGTTTTCCTCCCATCTTTTTCAAGAGAGCAGGCTTCCTGGGGATTATGGACAGTAGATACTTGATGCTTGCAAAGAAGATCGGATTTTGCTGCTCCACCTCAGGACCGGTGTTCTTCCCTGCCTCCAAATAAATTTACAGGGTGGGTGACAGGCTGTAGGCTCATATAAACACCGCAATGGAGTAGCAAAGCTGCACAAACTTCCTATCCCACTCTCTCCTGACAGCAGACAGATTTGCCTCATCAACATAGCTACTTGTACAAATGGTCAGATGGAAATGCAGGAGACCACAAATCTACGTTTATTTTCCCATGAGTCGTAAGTGAGAAATACACAGATCGTCCCCTGAACCTGCTACCAAGAATTACAGGTACTGACACTACATCTTCTGATACTGCAATTATCTTACATACCTACCCTCAGTTCTGCTCATTCTGCTTCTTGCACCTAGAATGTATCCTGCCCCGATCTGTGCCTTCCTCCCAAACTCCCTTGGTGCAAATCTTGGCCTTCCCCTCCCTTCTCCTGAGAAGCTCTCCAGTGCCAACGTGCCACCCACCCATACCAGATATGGAAACGCTCCTGTAGTTACATGCACTGAGGGGTTCATGCAAAGCACACTGATACCAGTGGAAAGATTCCACTGGATTTTTGATTTCTGCTATTTCTAGGTAGTACATAGGCTCCTCAGCCTATGGCGCGTCTTCCTCATCTCCCTTTCTCATTTGTATAGAGGTTGACACTACAGCCACTGACTCATTTCCATGAGCAATTTTCTCAAAGAGCAGGCTTGGCTTGCATTATAATGCAGCTAGCTCTATGCTGGCATTTATTTGCATTTATGGAAGTAAAATAAAAATTTCTAACCTGGTCCTTATTAGAGCTCAAGGTTTTACATGTGATTTTATGTCATTCTTCCGGCAAAACACAAGCGCATGTATTTTCTGGGTGTTAAATAAAGAGAGAAGCACTTTGAAAAGATGCATATCTGCAATTTTCATACATGTCAAGTGTTTGCATTTAATTATTTGGGTATTTAACCAGCTTCTGTAGAGATTATTTTTAAAGCACCTTTAAAATTAAAATCTGGGCTTACAGGAATTCCATACGAGAACAACAGCACAGCATTATTAGGGGGTTTCACTGCTCAAAGGCTGCCCCTCCCAGTGACCATCTCCTTCGCCAGCACTGGCATCATTTTATATTAACTTAATCTGCGCTGGACACCACACCTTTACCCTACAGCGATCCTAAGATGACTTTTCTTCTGCTTTCCATAGGGCAGACACAGTGGAGGACAGAGCAGGGAGGAGCAGCTCTGAGGAGACATGTCAGGGTGCAGCAGTCCTTGCGCACAGGTCCTTGGCCCCAACCTGAAGATCTGGTTAGAAGTGCCTCAGGAGTTGCCATCCAATGATTCTCCTAACTCCTCCCCCCCCAGAAGTTTGGCACTCAGCATCCCATACTCTCCCACATCAGCCCTTCCCAAGTTATTTCAGTATTGAGACCCAGAGAGATCCAGATCTCTCCTCCTGGCAGTCCTGCCTCCCAAAGGTCTCCCATCCAAGTCACGACTCACTGCAAACCCCTTCTGCTTTGAAGACATCTTCAAGACCAGTTGCCTGATGATCCATCCAGACCCTGTTCACAATCCTCTCAAGCCCTTGCAGCAGCAGCAGCCACAGCCCCACAGATTATGGAGGTTCCTTGTTGCCTTCCCAAGGACAGTAATACCCAAAGCTCTTTCTGAAGCCTAAGTTTGACCCTAAAGTTTGTGAGATAGCTCAAAAACCTTTTTCTTTATACGTTTGATAAGATGTCACTGTGAAAACGGCAGCGTTTAGGAGAGGTCTAAAACTGAGTGGCAGTCAGGAATAAGATACTCTTCCAGCAGACTCCCATAATGGACTGTATCTAGCTGGCACGGCCTTACCAAGTGCCATCTCAGAGAGCTGGGACCCCTACCAAATGTGGTGATTGTGGCTTTATTTTTAAAGACAGAGACTGAGCTAAGTGATTACACAGCAGATTAACAGCTTGGGAAGTCACCCGTGAGGCAGGAATCTAAAATCAGTGCGCCCTTACTCTGTCAGGACCAAGTGTAGATTCAGCTCAGATTGTGTATCCACTTAAAAATAATCTTTTTGCTGGAGTCTCTATACATCCCCGTATTTGACGTGGTGCTTTTTTCTCTGGGGATGAGAAAATTGTCTCCACAGAAGCCAATTTTGCTTTGTCTGACTGTCGTTTTTCTCACTTACAAAACCCCCCAAACCAGCTTGTGATTTCGCTGCTTAGGGCAGGGTTTCATGCCTGGGTTTTAAGTCCTGCAGTTAAATTGGGTTAAGCGCAACATGAAGCTGCACCAAGTGATTTTATCATCTTTTCAAGTAAGAGCACTGGGTGCTGCAGCAGAGCCGGCTTTGTTCTTGTTCTTTGCTATTCTTCAGTATCAAAGTGTCTTTTTGTAATACCACGTAGGATTTGAGCAGTTTTAACAAGTTTTTAAAAGTTTGGAATAGAGATGACTTCCACTGCCGCTGCCAGGGTCCAAATATCTTTTGCTTAAATCCATCCAGATTTTTTGATTTTCTAAGACATGCGGCACCCCTACAGTCTTCAAAAGGGAATCTGATCTGTGCGCGAGGTATTTTTCATAGGATAACCCGAAATCTGTGATAACTGCCAGGGAAAAATAATGAAGGCAAGGATGGCTGAGGATTTTCTGGGAAGCCCCCCGGCCCCCGCCTTTTCCCTCTTCTGCAATGTATTTTTCTGCCACCTGGTGGTGGGAAATCACCCACCGCTCCCCTGAGCTAGGGGAGCTGCATGGAATTTGCTGGGGATCTCGGGCTGACGCTTAGGGAAGCTTTGCCTGAGCAAGAAGCCTGGGATTGGAAAAAAAAAATAAAAAAAAATCACAAAAAAACCCAACAACAAACAAAAACAAACAAACAAAACAAAACACAACAAAGTCAAAGAAAGGTAGGAGAGAGTCATATATTTTATCCCTATTGATACCACCTAGATTCTGTAATCACAGACTTGCACTTTGGTGCAAAAAGCCTGTTTGGGCAAAGCAAATAAATTCCTCCTGTTCTGCAAGCTGTCTCAAGGCAGGTCAGAGATTGCTCAGGGCTTCTCTGATTCCTCCTGGTTCTAACTCCTCCTTCTCTGATTCCCCCTGGACATAGGTGACGCAGAGCAACACCTTAGGTCTGCCTCCTGCAGCTGGGGCAGCCACCTGTCCTGAAGCTGATGTAGGTGGAGANAGAAAGTTCAGTCACACTTAAATGCATGAAATAGAGCTCAATCCAGCAAACAAGGAACCAATCAAAAAAAAAAAAAAAAATCCCCAACTGACCCAAACCTCAGCCTGGGTTTCCATAGCTCGATCAGGAACGTGGTGGGAAATGACCTCAGCCTAGTCCCAAACTTGGTGGAGGGGAGGGGAAGAAGGTCTGTGACAGTGACTTCTTGCCCTGCTGTGGCAGAGAATAACATGACCATTAGCCTTATATTCCTGCCCACTGCAGAGCAGCTGAAGGCCAGCGTGCAGCTGTAGAGGACCTGGAAGTCCTTTCTCCCCCACCTTCATTTCCATGCTCAGTTTCTCTAATGCAGTCCCCCTGTCCCCTGCACCCAGGTTCAGCGCTCAGCTAGGCCCTGCCAACAGGGGACGGCCACAGTTCTAACTTTAGTAAACTCATGCAACAGTGATGCCCCCCATACCCTCCCACATTTGGATCAGATTTCAGTAAAAATACATTCAATAACATTAATTTGGTTAGGTGGTTACAGAACCGATCTCAGGCCTTCAGTTTAAGTAAAGTATCAGCCTGAAGGAGCTGCCCCAATTGAATTGACCTTTACTCAAAACATTTTCTTTTGTAAGATAAGACCTTTAGGAAATAGAATTCCCACCTAGGTAGAAGGCATTTCCAATTTTTACTACCAAGGAAGCACGGCCTGCGTTCAGGAGCACCAATATGATTTATTTTTTTTAAGTTTATCAGGCTGGAATATTTTCCCCAGCTGCAAAAATGGATGTTCAGTTTGGAGTAGAAAAGTTCTATATAGGCTATGACAGAAAGAAGCTGACAGGGGCATACACTGCAGTCAGCTGAATCCCACAGGAGAAAGAGAAACACAGTTTCACATAAACAGACATCTGACATTTAATCTTCATCTCATGAGGGTTTTATTCACCACCACCAGCAGAAGCAGGTCAAACAAGGGGTTGCAAGAGCAGGTAGAGAGCAAGTGTGGTTGAAATGCCTCACTGCATTCCATGCCTAGCTCTTGCATCATTTTTATTAATTTTTTATTTAGTTATGCATGTTCCACAGCCTCAATCTTTATTTTCCCCTCACCCTCAAAATACAACAATTATGTTACTGGGGCAAAGCCCTTTTCACTAGAGGCAGTCTCCTTATGAATCTTCCAGAAAGTCTTATGACCATTTTGGCACTGCAGGGAAAGCCAGCTTTTTCTTCCCAAGTACATCTGCTGGCAAAAGCAAGCCTATCTGATTAGCTTCTGCAATAATTAGGATTCCTTTAGGTTGCAGTCAGTGGCAGTTGTAACACTGCTTAAGATCGTCAAGTCAGCACTTTGTATGTCAGTACAAAGGAAATAATGACATGTAGTTTCTACAAGCTGTCCTGTTGCCAAAAGGCTTTGGGATCTGCAGCTCAATGAAAACTACCCTTGACAAAAAACACAAGTGGCTTGGCTATGTCCATCCCAGCTGCTACCCAAGAAAGCAGTCACGGAGGCCACGTAAGGATGTGGCACAGGCCTCACCCATGAGGGTACACTGCCTGCACCCCGCCTTTTGTTCATAGAATCATAGAATGGTTAGAGTTGGAAGGGACCTTAAAGATCACCGAGTTCCAAACCCCCTGCCATGGACAAGGACACCTCCCACTAGAGCAGGTTGCTCCAAACCCCATCCAGCCTGGCCTTAAACACTTCCAGGGATGGGCCATCCACAGCTTCTCTGGGCAACCTGCTCCAGTGCCTCACCACCCTCATAGGAAAGAATTTCTTCCTAATATCTAATCTAAATCTCCCCTCTTCCAATTTAAAACCATTACCCCTTGTTTTATCACTACACTTCCTGACAAAGAGTCCCTTCTCCAGCTCTCCTGTAGCTCTCTTCAGATACTGGAAGGCTGCTAAAAGGTCTCTCCAGAGCCTTCTCTTCTCCAGGCTGAACAGCCTGTAGTAATATTAGCAAGCAGATGAGCATACACATTCTTCTATCTACCTGGCCAGACACAAGTGCAAATTTGATTGCTAGAACAGGCTTTTGTAATTGAGCACTCTTGTATTTTGCAAAGGTTTCTCTTTGTTTTAAATAAGAACTGAAGTTAGAATGATCAACTGTTAATCTGATTGATTTCAGGGCATCTTCTCTGTAAAAGAAAAAGGTACGCAGAAGACCCTCTCAGCAGTCTGGTAGTCCAGACACAGCAGCATCCAAAACTAAACACAGTCAGATTTAGAGGTTAACTTTACATCTTTAATCCTCAAAACTAAGAGACTGAAAATACTTGATTCCAACCCAGAGACCAGTTCCCTGCATATGGGTTCTAGGCACAGTCACAGCAATACTGAAGAGGGCCAACCCAGCCCATCTTGACTATATGAGATTCCCTGACTTTTTTTTCATATCAAATTTTGGATAAGGTATGTTTTACATTTAGTTACATCAATCTCTGATGAAGAGAGACAAAGATCTCATCAGATACGACTGTCTTTCTACCTTACTGGGCTGAAGAGATGGAGAGCTTTTTTTCTCCTTATCATAAAGCTTTCTGATCTGATTTTACAGCATTAGTGGCTTGCCACACATAGAACATCTATCCACATGGCAGAGAAGCAAGTGAGTGTATGTTAGAGTGCTTATGACATAAAAAAACCCAAACAAACAAACAAAAAAAACCACCACACATGACGTGTGTATCAAAGGAATAAAAAAAAAAATGAAGTGTTAAAACACCACAAACATTTCACCTGGTATGGACAAAACAGTAGACAGAAGATGCTATCCTGTTGAGGATGCAGTTAAAAGACAATTCATTCTACTTAACTCGAACCAGCCTTTCCTTTGCCGTGCGTCTACCACAAGTAGACCAAACCCCTTTACCTGCTCAGAGGATGACAGAGAGCTCCCTCTGGTAGCTGTCCCAGGAGATCCTCAGCCCCTTAAACCCATAGGAAAGGCTCCCCCCGGACAACCTTAGAGACTCAATAGGGATTGCTGCCTGTAGAGTACAGGACTAACTGGGATGTGGGAGAAAAACACCTTGGACTTACCTTATCAAACTCCATTTCCATCTCTTCTTATGCGTGAGGAACTCTATTCTCCATGCAGATATGTACATGAAGGTTTCAGTGCCAGCAACTGGAGTGGGAATTTAGTCTTCCCTGCTAAATTTTGATGGGTGTTAGAGATTTATTAAGATAGATAAGATTGACACTGGTCCATTAGCTTCAAGTGATGGAGCACATATGAAGAAGCATCAGTAAGCTGGTATCAAGTTTTGTTAACGTGCAACTAAGTCATATTCTTACATCACTTCCATTATTTTGAAATAACACAAGTTTTATTGCTGTCGCTTATTCCAAATGTCATTTGCCATTGTCTGTTTACCTGAGTGGACACCTCATTAATACATTTAATTAAAAACATAACGGGAGTTAAATGGGTAGTTAACAGGCACATAAAACATTGTATTATAGCGCATGTCCAAGCTACTGCCATGCAGAGCACAGACAGCATTTTAATCTGAGCTATGCCAGAGCTTTGCTGCCATTATCTGTACAGAAATACAAAATAATTTAAGGCACATGTATTTTGCTGCTTCAAGTAACACTGAGGCTAGAGGGGTCATGCAGACAGCTTGGCTTCAATTATTATTTCTTGGCAATACATGTTTCTTTCATGATATAAAAGTGAAATGTAGTATAAAAATACATTTATTTATTTTTTCCACTGGGTCTAATAGTGCTGAGTGCAATTTCAATATTTTAATGCTATATTATTTAAGCTTGAGGTACATTAAGAGTGCAAATTCTGCTGGAGTTTCTTCACGATACTATGTTCAGTACAAGAGAGGCTAATCTTTTCCTCTTGCTTCCCAAGAGAGGCTGCATTTTAAGCTAAAAAAAAAAAAGCTTTTCTTAACCTCTCCCATTGGGCATATTATCCAGAGGTGTTACCGATACCCTGATTCTTCTTATTGCAGGGAGATTTAATGGCATACCATAATTTACAAACACTTTTTGAATACAACTTTTACATCCGAGAGTCAGCTTCAACTTGCTTTTCAGAGATGTCTGGATCTTTTTTGACTTCATTCTTCTCTTCCTCATCAAGCTGGGCTTCAACCTCACTTGGATCAACATAGGTATAAAAATAAGCCATGACAGCAAAGATGATGCAAACTGCCAACAACAAGGCAGCAAACAGCACATACTCTGCCCACTGTAAAAAAGAAAAAAGACATATAATTTATGCATCAATACTCATTCCTCAAAGGAATTGCACCTTTTTACTGTCTGCAAGGAATGAAGTTAATTCAGGATGTGAAACTGAACACATAACAAGTACCGTATCACTTAAAGGACACATATAATACATATTTAAAGCAACTCAGAATTGAGACCCTCTCAGTAGTTCTGTCTTCAACAAAGAGACAGAAATTCTATAAATGCTGGAAAGTTCTGCAATATCATCTTCCTGGACACGTAGGAATGAATCAATAGCCTGAAAAAGAAACTCAGCACCTCCTTTTGGCCAGGTAATGTCATTTTTAACCAGGCTGACAGTGATCCTGTTTCCACTTAGGTCAGCAGAAACGTTTCTACTGACCACAGACCTGGGCAGAAAGCAAGACCAGGAACTTTGGTTTCAAAGTGCTGTCTCCACCTGAAAAGCCTCAACAGCTCTGATTCATGCTCTTTCTGGTTAATTTAGTTGAAACCAAGGTGGCCAGACTTGTTTCAAAGACAGGCTCTTCCCTCTCTCAGGTATCCCTTTTGCTTCATTAGGGAATGCCACAAGTAGCCTGAGAAAATCTTGTCCAGTTGCTCCTCAGCAGGAAAGACACAGCTTTCGCACCCCAAGGAGTGTGGTTGGAAACCCATGGAACCAGAAGACAGAACATGGCAAGGCTGAGGCATGCAGGTGAAGGTTCATTAGCAGTGAACAGAATTTTGGTAGGTTTTAATCCCACTAGTCTAGACTTTCAGTCCAGAAGTTCACAGTACTTCCACACTGTGAGAACTGATTGTATAGATGCTAGAAAACGCTGCTGGCAAGGGAAGGAGCCTGACAGAGCAAGAGTTAGGAATGGCAGACAACAGGTAAGAGGTAGTAGCCTTTGCTGAAGTAATATTTGTTGAGTTGTTTAACTTGTATATGCAGGTGTGTACACACATTGAGGGAGTGCTGGGGGAAAGGACCAAAAGAAACTTCAGAAGTGGCTCCAAACGACAAGTTACCATCCTTTCATCACAGCCTTCAATACCAGTTTTAATCCAGATAGCTTATAAAGATTCATAATTCTGTTACTTCTATTCTGTAATGAGATTCAGTCGAGCACTAGTTCTACAACTGACTGGGACACATCTTGTAGCTAAGACTAACCACCTACATTCCAATTATAAATGCAAATCCACCGTAACGCTGATGCTCAAAAGTTGTGGTTGAGGATTACCAGCTATGACTCCCCCTCTCTCCCCCCCATATTAGAGCTGCTTTCTCACAGCGTAATATAAAAGCATGCCAATTGCTTGTGTGCTTACCTGCTCGCTGAGTTTGGATGCTCCAGCCACAATAAGGACAATGATGTTACCAACAGCCACCGTTAGCAGCCATCCTGCCTGCAGCACTGCCTTCATATTGGATGGGGCCTACAGAAGTAAAGGCACTTCAGTTTTAGTCAAAAACTGCTACTGCTGATTGTCTGATGTTTACAGCATTCTTCACACTATAGCAGACCCTCATTCTTTGGGGTGGGATTTCTTGGTTTGTTTTTCATTTTTCTTAGTAATTAAAAATTGCTAAATGAGCCTGGGGAAGTCTTTGAGGAACAAGAGATTATTAGTACTGACTATAACACCTCTTACTTTGTACACACTGAGTAAATAACAGGCACATTTCACATCTGACTCTGTCACAATGGTACAGATTAAATGAAGAAACTGAGTGCATCATAGTCTAGCAAGCCACATCTTCCAATATACACATCAATGCAGTCTATAGGCTCAGAATTAAAGGAAGAAAAACACAAAGCTAATAGTACAAAGCAGAGTTGGAAGACGATGTAATTAAGAATGCATAATTAAACTGTTGCTAAAGACTGTACGGAGGAAACTGTTGTGGATATAAGTGTCAGTACTTGTTCATTTTGTATTTCAGGGCTCGCTAGTTTGGTTTCACAGCAGCAGTCCATACCACTTGTTTTCAGTGTAAAGTCACATATGAGAAGGAGATTTGAGGACTAGTGGTTGGGTCTTCAAATGACATAATTCAGCATAGCTCCATGGAAATACCAAATGCTAGCAAAACAAGGCCAACTTGCACCAGCCTATGGTCCTACTAGAAGGCTCTGAAGGACACTGTTGTTCAAACAGAGCTGCAATACAGAACCACCACTTAAAAATAATAAATTGTGAATCTTCATTTGTACCAGGATAAGGACTCCACTGAGGATTCTTAAAACAATGAGAGCTCTGGAGGGCAAAACCTACCTGTGAGTATGAAAACTCCAGCCCAGTGACAGAGAAGACTACTTCTGCACATGTAAGAATAAAATACTGAGGGATCTGCCAGGCCATGTGGACTGTGTTGGGTGGGATATCTTCAGAATACGTTACATTCATAACGTTTCCAGAACACTGGAAGTTAAAATGGCACATCAGGAACAGTGATAAAGAGCCTGCACACTAAAAGCACTCTAAACAGTTCTGCATCAGCTCTATAATCACACATACACACAGAGTTCTGGGTAAGTAGTACTGTATATGAAGCACTATATATCTAGTTGTAAAGGAGTAGATACTTTACAGAAGGTTTCATGCAGATCCTTAGTCTGTAGTTGGGCTAAATATTTAAGGCCATCACTGATGAACATGAGTTCTTGCATGCCTGAGCCTCCAGGAAAGACAGAAGGGACTCTTTATCAGGGAGTGTAGCAATAGGATGAGGGGTAATGATTTTAAATTGGAAGAGGGGAGATTTAGAATTAGATATCAGGAAGAAATTCTTTACTGTGAGGGTGGTGAGACACTGGAACAGGTTGCCCAGAGAAGTTGTGGATGCCCCATCCCTTGAAGTGTTCAAGGCCAGGCTGGATGGGGCTTTGAGCAACCTGCTGTAGTGGGAGGTGTCCCTGCCCATGGCAGAGGGGGTTGGAACTCGATGACCTTTAAGGTCCCTTCCAACTCTAACCATTCTATGTTTCTATTAAATAATTTATCATACCCATTATTATTTTTATAGTTAGCAATGGGTTTATATTCTTTTTAGCATATAAGAATTCTATCCTACATACAACTAAGGGCAAGAGGGATAATTCTACAAGTGTTTTTTAATTAAAGAAAATATCAAAATGAAAAGTATTTCTGTCTTGTCTATTCAGCAGCACTGGCAACTCACCTCATTAATTACAATTGTATAGGCACTACCAAACCCAAGTGCTTTTGAAGTAATTGAACATTTAATTGAATTTCTAGTAACAGTAATATTATCTTTCCTGCAAGAGAAAAAAACACAGTTCAGACCATAGGTATAGACATTTTTGTATATTATATATAAGACAAGTATGCCTTTAAGCAATTAGATTTAGGTAAAAGAAAAATACTTACCTTCCTCCTGAAAAGAGTTCATAATTACTGGCATCAAGATATTGCAGAACACCAAAAGAAGTTCCACCCATAGTGACGTTGACAGGATCGGGCAAATTGTTTATAAACCTTTAAAATGCAAGAGGGAAGAAATACTGAACAAAATATGCATAAGCCAAAAAATACGTTTCACTCTCAATTATATGCTGGCAGCAGGACAAACTACATCTTCCCCATTCATTTTTCTCAGCTGACATTTTTGAAAGTTGACACTGTCCCTCATGACATCCTAGTCTCCAGACTGAAAAGTCATGGGTTGGATAGATGAACCACTTGGTGGATAAGGAACTGGCTGGATGGTCACACTCAAAGGGTTGTGGTCAACAGCTCAATGTCCAAGTGGCAGCCGGTGACGAGTGGTGTCCCTCAAGGGTCAGTACCGGGACCAGTACTNTCAAAAGAAGAGTGAGCAGCAGGTCATGGGAGGTGATTCTCCCCCTCTACTCTGCACTTGTGAGACCTCATCTGGAGTACTGTGTCCAGTTCTGGAGTCTTCAACATAGAAAGGACACAGAACTGTTGGAACAGGTCAAGCGCAGGGCCACCAAGATGATTAGAGGGATGGAGCCCCTCTCCTATGAGGACAGGCTGAGAGAGTTGGGGCTGTTCCGCCTGGGGAAGAGAAGGCTCCGTGGAGACCTTCTAGCAGCCTTTCAGTATCTGAAGGGAGCTACAGGACAGCTGGAGAGGGACTCTTTGTCAGGAAGTGTAGCGGTAGGACAACAGGTAACCGTTTTAAATTGGAAGGGGAGATTTAGATATAATTTCTTCCTAGTATCCATTCCTGTGAGGGTGGTGAAGCACTGGAAGATGTTGCCCAGAGAAGCTGTGAGTGCCCATCCCTGGAAGTGTTTAAGGCCAGGCTGGATGGGGCTTGGAGCAACCTGCTCTAGTGGGAGGTGTCCCTGTCCATGGCAGGGGGGTTGAAAGTCAATGATCTTTAAGGTCCCTTCCAACTCTAATGATTCTATGATTCTAAAGAACTCAAAATCTCTTAAAGTACAGTTAATGAAGAAAGCAAGCTAAATCCACATTAACCCACTGCCTGCTTAGAACGTCAAAAGCAAGCCAGTAACAGCCACAGCCAGTAACAAATACACGTGCAAACAAAAGATGTAGAAGAAAACCAGAAGTTGTAGGAGACTTATTACCCAACACTAAAAAGAAGGTATAGACATGCAACCTGTGCTGGTTGTCTACAGAAGAAGTCGACACAATGGAAGAGAACATGCACTTCCAATTTTAGTGAAATTATACCTGAAGTAGATATGCAAGTTAGCTTACATTAATTATGCCCCAGAAGTTCCTGCACCCCCTAAACATTGAGTGAGGTATTCAGCAAGCAGGGATTTCCTGCAATATATGTTAAACAAGAAAAGTCTACACCACAAGCAGATTGAAGAGACAGTCACACTATTGTCAAAACTTAGGAACAAAACAAACTCTACCTGATAAGATTATTTCCTTCTTCTGGTTTTGACGTGATGTTGTCAAACAGCTGGTGGAAGAAACCATTACCAAGATACTTCGTTGGTATCAGTGAACAGCGTAAATGTGCACTATTACATAGCAGTAAGAATTAACAGATCTTCAGAGCAAGTCTCCAGACCTTTCTCCTTTTAGGATCCTTTTATGATACGTTGTCTACTAGAAAATGTTGTATAACCACACATTTAAGTCTTGGCGAAAGTGTAGTTGTCAAATTCAATACTAGGTTAGTAATTTTTTTGTTTGTTTTTACTTTTTTTTTTTAAACTACATCATGCCCTGCTCTCTACAAATCACCAGTCTCACTGGTACAACAAAGAAGGGGAGAAATAGAAAACAAGACAAAGGGAGAAGCTCCCCGAAGCTTGTCCTCTCAGCTTCACACACTCCTCACACACAGCTGCTAAGACATTAATGTATACCTTGGGAACTGAACAGACTTACCAACTTAGTAGTAATGCTAATGTTATTCACGTTATTTTTAACTTCAAGAGTCTGACGTTTTCCCTCTTCCAAATTGATAATTGTAGTCTCACTCTTATTTCCAGAAGTTATGCTTAACGATTGCATCTGAGAAGTCTCAAATGTCATGTAGTCTGTCTACAAAGACAAAAAATTGCTATGAATTTCCATGCAACTGCATATTTGTCTACACCATTGGAGGAGTGTTATGAGCTCCAGGGAGCCAGAGGTTTACACATGTTACTTCTGAAGTGCCAGAGATCATTTTTTGTTAGGTTTTCTACATCAAGCACTGTCTTTTGATACACAAGCTTCAAAGTAATATGAGCTTTCCACAAACATTAGAGACTAGTGGTTATATTTTCCTGTGTATTTCTTGCTCCAGATAAATTAGGCTTACCACCACCAAGCAAAATTCTGTTTAACTACAGAGGCAGCACTAGCTAAGTTAAGATGCAGCATTTTCTAAAAAGCAACACCTCCTAAGAGATGCAAATGCAAACTGCATTTTTATGGTTTCAGCATAACAAGAGTGACTGTTACTGGAGAGGCATTTTCTGTCAGGAAGTGTAGTGATAGGACAAGGGGTAACGGTTTGAAATTGAGAGACAGGAATTAGATATTCGGAAGAAATTTACTCTGAGGGTGGTGAGGCACTGGAACAGGTTGCCCAGAGAAGTTGTGGCTGCCCCATCCCTGGGAGTGTTCAAGGCCAGGCTGGATGGGGCTTTGAGCAACCTGCTGTAGTGGGAGGTGTCCCTGCCCATGGCAGGGGGGTTGGAACTCAATGATCTTTAAGGTCCCTTCCAACTCTAACCATTCTATGATTCTATGATTACCAGGACATTTTAAATATTTCAAGTACATTTTATCAGCCTAAAATACTTAAAACATTAATAAACCTGTTAATGTACAACTAAACCCTTTTGTCTTACAGGATTATAAAAAGCCAAAATCCAAATCATCTGGATTATAAAAGTGTGTATGGTAAGGAATGGAGCATTTTACACCCTTCATTTCGTCTATGTACCATGATTATATCAATTCCACATCAATATGAGATTTGAGTGCCCTTATCTTCTCCTCACAGCTCAGTTTCCTTTTGAGGCTAATCTGGAGGAGAGTACAATAGGGTTTCTCCTCTTAAATGGAAGCAGGACCGCAGGCTGTCAGAGAACACACTTTCAAACATCCATTATTAAAAGTGTCTATGAGCTCTGCCACATTTTGCTGTCAATAGGGTTATTTAGGTTGCGCTGTAATAGAACCTGAAAGTGTTCTTTGACAGCAAAGTTTGAAGCTTAACATATGTTATGTAGCCACAGAAAAAGCTCTCTGTTCAAGTAAGTGACCACTGACAGTAAGAGCAGTGACTTACTAGACCTGAATAGACTTTTATTGAAGGAAAGGGTATACTTGCTGTTACGAAATGGCACCTTTTAGCAAGACTGAAAGTTTTCAATTCGTTCAAAATCACCGTGGAATTTCTTGGAAAAACCCTCTTGCCAGAACAAACTCCTACTACTTACAATATTGAAATAGTTACCCTTTCATCAATCACTGTGCTATGAGTAACAACTGATTCCTCAATACAAAACAGAGATCTTTAGAATGAATAGAAAAAAAGAACTGGAAAAGAATTGATTTTGATTCATTAGTTAGGAACCACTTTGACTTAGTCCATTTGATTATTTTTTGTTGTTTTAACTTGTTGTTCTCCATGTCCCATTACTTACCCAACTCTGAGGCATTACATTCACCTCCTCAGTTTGCGATGCAAACTTAATTGTTACATTATCAGAACCAAGGTTTATTATTTTGATTTGGGATTCCCCAGCTGCAGGGAAAACGGGAAGAGTTTTCTGTAGGACAGAAAAGAAGTGAAAAATCAGTGCCCTATCCTAAGTCACATGGAGCAAAGTACTATAATTACTGTGATCTTAATCTTGTTATTAAGATTAGCATTTCCCTGATTGTCAGAGGGATGCAACTTCAATAATCGGGTTTGTTACTAGTCCCACAGGCTTCCTTACTGCTGTCTCAGGAAAGAGGCCCCTCATCCACAACACCTCCATGGCCAGATACGGTTCCTTTTTGACCATATCCTGCAGCACGCTTCCACTACCAAGGCCACTCTACAGCTCAAGGAACAGGCTTTTCCTATATCCTATGTCTGCTTGGGTTCCTCAGGTTTTGTATCATGTTCTGACTCATTCTCCTTTGGGGCTGGTGCTGCTGAACTGGACAGAAGCACATATGAGCACTGCCCAGTGTGATATCCCAGAGAAACTGAACTTCTGGAGACTCCATTTCCCACCAGATCTAACAGTAAATAGCTTCTGCGCTTGCAGAACATCAAGGGCTATTTCAGTTCTGCCTTGACCTTTCCCTCCCTCTACTCCTGTGCTCATATGCTTTGTTCTAAATTCAGGAGCCTTGGCTCACTTTCACCTTAAACACACTCTGTTCTGTATTAACAACTAAATATCGCTTGTAAATGCTTGTATGTGGTTGAACTTACGTCTATTTGGACTTGCACAAGGGCAGCAGCAACGAAAGCCAAAGATGCAAGGAACATGCCAACAGTGATCTTCCTCAGGGGCCTAGTGCAGTAACAAAACACACTTGAGTTATAAGACGAATACTGATTCAAAGCTTCAGCTTTTAGTGGTTTTCTTTCCATGGTGAGAAACTCAAATGGCTGCAACTTGTACGTCATCCCTGGAGGTGTTCAAGGCCAGGCTGGATGGGGCTTTGAGCAACCTGGTCTAGTGGGAGTTGTCCCTGCCTATTGGCTGGGGGGTTGGAACTCGATGATCTTTAAGGTCCCTTCCAACTCTAACCATCCTATGATTCTATGATGACCATTTGAATGGTTGATGCTGTTACAGGAAGTGTTCTGCTAAGATGGGGTACCTCCCAACTCATAGTTACACTAGCAGGAAATGTCTTTCCTGCAGCATCTTAACCTGTTACTCTGCTTCTGCTGGGCTCAAACATCAGCTAAATTGGGTTTCCTGGAAGAGTCTGATCTACAGGGAAAAAAAAGAAATCCCAATCCATTATGGTTGTTAGGTTTGAAACAACAAAAAAAAGGCAAGAAGTTATGCCTTGTGTCTATATTGCTGTGTTTAAATCAAAATAATACTGAACAGAAAAAGTCAGGGAAATATATCAAATCTTATTTCAGGTATTTTAAGCCTCAAACATGATACATTCTAAGAATAAGTATTGTATTTCTACTTCTTATAAAAACTTTGGGAAGGAGATGGGGTTGACAAGGGAGAAGTGGAAAACAGTAAACAGCATCTCTCCTGCAGTCAAGAGATTTTCCCTTAACTGGAAAATATTGTTACTTTACTATTAGATTATCTTCCTTTAGTCTTGTGGTACCTGCACATACTTCTTTCAGACTTTTCTTTTTTTCTTAAATTTTCATTTGTTAAAACTATTGACCCGATTTTAAATATGCTACTATTTTCTCATTAGCTGAATGCCTGCTTTTGTTACATTAGGACTGAAAGATTGGTTTAAAGAAACAACTAAAATGAGCTTCTGTTGAAGTCAGGTAAGTGTATTGACTTACGTAAAGTTAATCTTGCATTTCTTGATTAAAGGATAAATCACAGCATCCACAACTGGGACCATTATAATAATCAGGATTGGATTCACAGTCTGTTAAATATGAACATAAAGGAATAAACGGTATTTTTCAATGTCTTCTTCTAAATGAAGGGTGGTTAAAAATATACACATAATCTTTGGGAAACGCTTAGAAGTTTACCTGCATTTGATCTGGCTGAATCTGAATAGCTCCCTGGTGAAAAAAAGATAAAGAGGTTTTAACATTATGACAACAAATAAAACTAAAAATTAAGTGTTAATTAAGAAAAAAAAGTAATAAAAAGTAACCTACAAAATTTCCATCCATTGTTGTGGCTTGCAGTGTCCATCTTGAGCCCTTAACAGAAGAAGAGAAAGTTAAGTGCTTTAAAAAATGCTTTGAAGTTAAATCAGTCTTCCAAAGTTCCTCTTGAATTGTTTTTATACATCAGGTGTTGGGAAGGACATACAACATAATAAAAAATTAAACTGGTTTGCTATGGGAGTATTATTGCTCTGTAACATAAACATTTGAACAAAATGATCCTCACGGCTCATTTCACTTTATTTACTAGTCTCAAGAAACAGAGCGGAAGACAATTTAGATGCGGAAATTAGCTGTGGAGATGGCACGGACATCCTGGGCTGAGTACCACTGGGGGCTTTGCATAGAAGCCATCTGAGTGTCTTTGTGCCACCTGCCTGCATCCAAGCACCCCACACCACTCACGAGCTCATCACTCCTTCCCACAGCCCAGCCTGCTTTGAGTCCTGGAGCTGGGTCAAGAGGGGCTGAATTGCAACCCAAGCCCAGGCTGAGACAAGGAACGTGCGTCACCATGTCTGGGGTAAGAGCCTTTAACCACCCACAATGTACCACTGTGAGATGTGATAGTTGTGGCTTACTGGTATTCGACTAAAGCAGCACAATCCAGGCAGTCTGAACCAAGCTTCCTACACTCTGCCTTGGATAAAGCTTTCAGCCCCTGGTTCTCTCAGATACCCTCCTAGGTTCATATTCCAGCACTTAACTCTGAAAGCCAGCTTTCATGAGCCCTGAGCACTCAGTCCACAAAGTGAATAGGAATTACAGGCTTATTCTTCTGCTTGAAGATGCGAGGCATTTGTGACAAGTTTGAGTAATTAAGCAAGCTGTCACCCAGCTCGTTTCATCCCTGATTCTCCAGAGCATTTATGCTAGGACTCTACATTGCATCTCCCAACTGAGAGTGGAAGAAGAGAGATAATTAAGAAAGCTTTAAATGCCTGCTTCGCCCTACGAGTCCTGGCTGATACAAAATTTGGAGAGGCCTCAGTTACTGCATCGGTCCCGGGCACGTCCAGATAAACTGAGGTTCCCCTGGCTAGAGAACATCCTGTACTAACATGACTCAGTAACTACCCCTTCACATTAGAATCATGTGAAACAAAAATTGCAAAGAATTCATTTCCACCCCCATATTGGCATCTTTTACAACATAATACCTCAGAATACATAGTGTGACATGGCACAGCCCTAATTGCTAAGCCAAAGAATTTCTACTTTACCTGCTGGTCAAAAAGCGCCCAGAACATGGGGAGAGGAATGTAAAGGAAAAGCACCTTCAACACCATCTTAGTCTGAGCAATCAGCCGTTTCTGCAGCAAATGAGAATTACACAACAGGAATTAGTGAGTTAAAAAAAAAAAAAAAA